>CM029598.1:5892136-6492136 GCA_017311375.1 Mytilus coruscus | reverse complement strand
ACAATCTCTTTCAGACTAGCATTTTAATCACTCTTATTCAAAGCATGTTCATACTGACATGAAGTGTGACTTACTTTAATACTTATGACTTGTGATCTAAAACATAATATTGTTGACTTAGCACTCAGAATCTGCTCTGAAATACTTTCATATAAATATAAAAGTGCATAATTGTTAAAAAAATAAATAGAAGAAGAAAATATTAGACCCAGTCTTTTTTGTTCTTATCTATTTTCAAGTTCATGATTAGAACCATTTATTTATTGGTTTAGTGCTTTTTTTTTATAATTTGAGTCCATTCATTAGAATCTGCATGGAATCAGTGAGACAAAATGTATTGTTATATTTAGTTTGTTCATACAAGAATTGCAAACTGATTTCCTTTTATTTCAAATAATGAAGAATTTACATTCAGAATACTTTCATTATGGTCTCGTTTAAGTTTAAATGAAAAGGTAGGATCAGGTATCAGTAATGAAAAGGAGTTCCTGTATTTGATCATTTTAATCCTGTCTTGATCCATTATTCATGAATATTTTGGCTACCCTTGTATGATTAAAGTAGAAATTTATCTCTGTGTTGAAATAATTTGGTTACAGCAGTAAATACTTACCAAAATATAAATATTAAATTAACTCTTGAATAATAATATTATGGCACATACTAACATTTTTTGCACATTTCTTTAGTATCAAAATATATTCAATAAAATTATTTTAATAATATCCTCATGTAAATAACAGCATATGGTGCTTAATATAATAATAGTTTGATCATGAGAGTGTCAAACAAAGGGACGTAACTCGTAAATTACTATCGGCCCCGTCAGAAATATCGACACATCAGTGGCACATTTGCGTATTACAGCGTATTAAGTGGCACAAATTTGACATATCATAGTCAAAGTTATGTTACATAACATAATTTAAATTCAGCATAGCTTACCGAGAAGTTAAGAAAGAAAATTACGATTTTAATTTCCAGTGACCGATTTTTTTGGTCAACACCTAGACTTTGAAGACACATTTTGAGAGAAAAATTAGTTTAATCCATAATTGAGTGGATCAATATATTTCTTATATACTCAAGAATGTTCACTTAAAAGCAAATTAGTTTTAATTCTTGCAAAAAACTACAAATTCCAAAAACAGGCTTCACTTTTATTGGTAAAAATGCCCATATATGGTAATCACATGACTTCCATTGTTGCTTTAAGAAATGGGGTCAAACCGGGTCAGCTTTCCGACTGTATATAGATTTCGACACCTGTAAGAGTACTCAGCAGATTACATTGAAACTTTACCAACTCTACAGTTTTATTTTGATTGTATGCATGTACAACATAGATAGTTTTTGTTCAACATAATTTAAAGTAAGAGTTATTTCCCTTTCCCACTATATTGGATGTCAACGTACACAAATTCCTTCATCAATTAACCAAATTCCATTTCTAGATCTTTAGAAATAGTTGTTTTCTGAACAATTTTCATTTGATTAAGTCCTGTTCATCACTGATCGAGATCTAATAAAGATGTTTTGTAAATACGAAGATGTGGTATAATTATCAATGAGACAACTCTTCTTAGACTTCATTGTACCACATACTTTTAATTAGTTTGCTAAATAAGATAATCAACCAGTTACACCTCTAACATGACAACCAAGGGAAATGAGTGAAATTTAAATCATGTCATTTAGTTGAAAACTATTCTCATTCTAGTTCTCATTTGCCAATGTCATAGATTTAAGTGTTTTACTCTCACACAGCAGATATTTCGTTACATTTTTTTTGTTCTTGTCAGTAATCATTAATGTGATAATTTGTAGATCTGTTATTATGCATACAAAGAATTTAGACCCAACAAGACCGGTTACATTTGTAGCAGCTGTTGGACCTAATGGTGACTATGCTGTAGGTATTATATAATCTATAAAATAATTATAGAACAACTAATCAGAGAATTCAAATATATAAAAATATTCAACAAGTGACCGAACAATGCATTAATTCAAGAATACACGCATGAATTAATTATCAGTGTTGTTCGGTCACAAGTTGAATCTTTTTTGATATTTAAATTCTTGGATAAGTTATTCTTTTTATCACATTGACCATGGATTTTTTAATGGAAATAAAGTAGAAAATGCAAGGAACTATTTCTTTTTCTAAGCATTCTCAAATGTGTTGATGCAACATCATCAACAACGTCTTGACAACACCCATTGTTGTATGATGTCAGTGGATCACGTGAAATTATGAAATTTATTTCACATGTGAAATTAAGGTTTTTATTTCACTGGGAAATCACGGTAATTTATTGCAACCAATGTAATAATTATCTTTTCTCATTCTGCTGCTATAACCAAATCAGAGAGATATATTTTTCATTGAAAATGAAATTGATCTTTGTCATTTAAACTCTGATGGAAAGTTGTCTCATTGGCAATCATACCAAATCTCCTTATTTTTATATTAGTTTTGAGCAGTATTAACAACTAAACATTATGGTTCATGTATCACAAAAAATCAGACTATGTCTATTTGAATCATAATATTTAAACAAATACAAAAATACTATTTCTATTATTTGAGTCTTTATAAAACATTTAATAAATAATTTTTATTTTTTAGACAAAGTATGTAGATATATTATGTATAAACAGATATTTTGCATGGTATTCAGACTGTGGACATACTGAACTTATACAAAAACAAGTGGAATATGATATGAATAAATGGCGTGAACATCACAATATACCAATAATAGTAACAGAATATGGAGCAGATACTGTCGCAGGATTACATCAGGTATAATTATAGTAACAGAATATGGAGCAGTTACTGTCACAGGATTACATCAGGTATAATTATAGTAACAGAATATGGAGCAGATACTGTCGCAGGATTACATCAGGTATAATTATAGTAACAGAATATGGAGCAGTTACTGTCACAGGATTACATCAGGTATAATTATAGTAACAGAATATGGAGCAGATACTGTCGTGGGATTACATCAGGTATAATTATAGTAACAGAATATGGAGCAGTTACTGTCACAGGAATTATAATAACATAATATGGAGCAGATACTGTAGCGGGATTACATCAGGTATAATTATAGTAACATAATATGGAGCAGATACTGTCGCAGAATTACATCAGTTATGATTATAGTAACATAATTTGTAGCAGGATAACATCAGGTATAATTATAATAACAGAATATGGAGCACATACTGTAGCGGGATTACATCAGGTATAATTATAGTAACAGAATATGGAGCACATACTGTAGTGGGATTACATCAGGTATAATTATAGTAACAGAATATGGAGCAGATAATCTACCGGGATTACATCAGGTATAATTATAGTAATAGAATATGGACCAGATCCTGTAGGGGGATTATATCTGGTATAATTATAGTAACAGTTAATGGATCAGATACTGTAGCCGGATTACATCAGGTATATAATTATACAGAAGTAACTGAAAATGAATTTTGTTGTCTCATATTGATGTTTACTCTGAATTGTAATAATAGTTTGTTTTGTTGCTCCTTTGCTTGGGTGTTGTAAGGAAGTTGACTATCAATCAGTGAGCCAGTTTTCTTTTCTAGAGTCCATCCTTTGTGTTTACTGAAGAATATCAAGTAGAATTTCTCTCTGAGTATCATGCAGCATTTGACAAGATGAGGAAGAAATTCTTAGTTGGAGAAATGGTCTGGAACTTTGCTGACTTCATGACAAAGGAAGGTATGGTCCATAATATAGGCTATAAAACTAAATGCTTTAAAAGAGAGGGGGAGAAGATACCAAGGATGGGCAATCAAAAACAATAAGTCTAAGAAAGAGAGAACATCATGGCTAAACGAATAAAGAGCTGTGCCATGAGAGCATGATGCAACCGTCGCCCTTTAAGCTCATCTAAATGCTTTAAATGAATACTATGAGCACTACTCAAATAGAACCCCCAAAAAAAAAAATAAAAAAGGAAAACATGCACACACTGGTACCCTTTGACACAAATATAAAAATAAGAAAATGGTGGTATGATTTCCAATGAGACAACTCTCCACAAGAGACCAAATGACACAGAAATTAACAACTATAGGTCACCGTACGACCTTCAACAATGAACAAAGCCCATACCATGAAACAAAACATGAATAATTTGGCACTTATAAGGCTACCTCAAGTTTAACTAAGTTCTTGGCTAAAGTGTGAAAAGTGTCAATATGTAAACAATTTCATGAAAATGGCTCAAAGCATTTAACAGTGATAATTTGAAGTGCAAATAGTCAAGGGACTAGATTATGTGTTATACTATTAATGCAATAGCATTCTGACAAAAAAGTTTTTATTACTGGCACGTGTTTACCTCATACTGGCTGTTGACTTGAAAGTTATAAATATTGGAACAGAGACAGAATACATAAAATGTGTGTATGACATGTATATTTCTATTAAACACACAAAGTTGTGTGTATTTTCATGTTTCTTTAAAAAATACTTGTCAGAAGCATACAATAAATTAACGTCATGAACTTATTTATTTTGAAAAACTTTTGTATGCATATTTTCACACCTGCATGCACAGGTACGTATGCAAACAACAGCAGATTTGCTCAAAAATATTTTGACTCTGATATTATTTTAACAAACTAAATCATTTATTGCTAAAATAAATAAGTTGCAAACCAGACGAACATGAAAGACAACTTCAAAAAGACTGATTGATGTCTTGTACTATTTTTCAGTTAGGTAAATAACAGCTATCTAACCCTTGCTGGTGACTGTTTTAATGACAGGCTGTTAAATTAGATCTTGTTTTTACAGTTATTACACTTTGTCGCTATTACAACCAGAAAATGTGTCCGTTTGGAAAAACAGTACGTCCAAAAGATTGTCTTAACAACAATTTTATATCTTAATCACATGAAATATTTGTCAGATCCTGTTCAGTGTTAGTATATCCTGACATTTATCTAGAAGAAACAGATTTTTCCTGGAAATATGACTGTTTTGGAAGCCCTTGTCACAATGCATTTAAATACCATTGGAAAATATTACACAGGAATCTTTTAAATTATCTTGTGATAAATGTACCATAGTTTATCATGTTCTGTAACAATTCATAGAGATGATTTTAATACCTTGTAATGTAAAAACAGTATATTAAATTAGTTTTACCCCCACTCCAAAGAATGGAGTGTGTATACTTGTTTACCTCTGTCAATAATAAATTTCTGTCACATTTTTCTTAGCAACTACAAGTGATATATGACACCAAGGCAATAAGGTGGGAGACATTTACAGTTCCTAATATTTTCTCCAAACAGTTGTTGAAAAATGACTTCTTTAAAAATATCATGCACATATATGAAATTTTCATCACATGTATAGTACCTTGGATTCATTATTCCATGGTGTACCAATTTTTGTGGATTTCATAAATATAGGTAAACCACGAATTCAAATATTCAACAAAGTATAAATTTTCTATAGGTTTGTATGCAGATTTTTGCAAATCCACAATCGACAAAAAAACTTTTTTTCCTCGATCCAAGAAAATTGTTACCCATGAAAATAAATGAATCAATAATAACAACATTTAGTTTGGTTATATTAAAATACTATGTTGGTGTTTTACAGATATAACCAGAGTGGTAGGAAACAGAAAAGGACTGTTTACGAGGCAGAGACAACCCAAAATGTCTGCACACTTGTTAAAGAAAAGATATGAATCTATAATGAATGAAACTATATCAGTAATTCATTAACATTTTCATATTTTAGAACTGAATTATTGAAAGCTCACAGTGTCCATAACATATATTGATCATTTGATACTGGAGATTAAGAATAATAATAATAAAGTGTCCATCACTGTGGTTCAATATTAATATGAAAGGAAATTACAAAGGACAAATGACCTAAAGTTTTTTTTATACTCAAGTCACATCACATTGAAGTGTATTTTTATATGTGACATCAACAGGTAAGGTTCTATTTTGTATGATGTTTTCATAATTGACAAATTGGAGAACAGCATACAAATTTAAAGTCATAGTTGTATTCATAAAATACACAGCAAATTACACATTTATTAAGAAAAAGAATTGGGGGCTGGTATGTTTATGGGACTAGAAATTTCAGCTTACCTTGAATGTATTTTGAGAATTCTGTATTGAGGGATTTTGATTGAATATTGAAAAAAAGCTTGAATTGTTTCATTCATTGCGAAAGCATTTTGTTATCAGGGTTATTGTATGTATTTCCTGTAAAAAGCAATGTTTTTATGATCTCTTACTGAAATCCAAAATATGTTTTATAAATGCACAGCAATATGAGATCTCAGTAATTTATTTGGAATATAGGTAATAAACATGTACTGTACTGAACTCTAATTTAAATCAACCCTGCCATATCATATGTTGTTGGCAATTCAAACCAATAGATATAGGCATTAATTGTGAACTTATAGTCTTAGATAGATAAAATTTGTATTTTTGTAAAAAGATATATTTATATGTTTATGTTTTGAAATTTTAGGGAAGGATATTGTTGCTGAAAGCTTGTAGCTTCTTAGAGGGTGTTTTGTTTTGTTTTGTTTAGATTTACAATGTAAGCATAATATTCAGGGGAAGGGTGTGGAATTATGATCTCAATAAAATCAAATACTTAAATTTGGTATTTATACAGAATAAAACGTCTAATGCATTGTAAGATATTTTAATTAGAATAAGATATAAATATATGATTAGCCATAAAGATAGTGTTGAAAAGCTTGGTTTCCAATAAAGTTTAGTCTTTTCGCAATTTCAAGACAATGTTATTCACATGTCTTGTACACAAATTGTTACAAGTATGAGTTTCCGTGGGTGAGAAGCTAAAAATAAAAATAAATCTTCAATAATTAGGAACATTGTATTTTAGTAATATCCACTGTGATGTACTTTTGTAAAGGAGTTTTCAGTATTTGGAAAAAATATTTGCATTGCTCAATCTTTGTAATGGTTTTATTCAGACATGAATATTAATAACAAGGTAGTTGTCTCATTGGCAATCATACCACATCTCCTTATTTTTATAATGATTATTAATAAGTAAGTCTTGTTTGTTTGTTTTAAAGTTTATATTATATCCCCACTCTAAAAAGGTTGGCTATATTGAAACCACCTTGTCCATCCCTCATTTTGTCTTGATGTTTTCTCTCATATATATAATGTTTTTGTGATTCCAACAGTTGTCTCCCATATCTTGAGATTTGCAAACATTGTCTCTAATAGGATGGTACCTCCTATGGCATTAACTTCATTGTGTCATTGTTCTATTTTAAATCACATGTTAAGCTTTAGCATGCTGGACTTCTTGCATTGTAAATTAACCAGAATATATTATTTTAAACAGTCAAATTGCAGTAACATTCCAGGGTACTTTTATTTAAATCTTATTTGAGCCATGATTAAAAAATATTATTTTGTAATGTAATATGCCAGATGACAATTCTAATAGTTTATGATGTTAACATTTTATAAATATTTAAAAAAAAAAAATAAGATGTTAAAAATGCTATATAAGCATATATGAATATATCTTGCCAAAATAAAAGGCATTACTCTTACTGAAGATGAATATTTTATAAAAAAAGAAATTGAGAAAGTATTATTTGAGAGGTGAATTCACTTTAACTGTTGCCTACATGTTATACATGAATATTTTGTATGATGTCTCAAAAATGTGTCTTTGAACTGAATCTCTGCATTTTGTAACAAATATGGTAGTAGTCACAATTTTTAACATTTGATCATTGAAGTTTATTTAACAAATAGACAATCATATTGTTTTGCAGGAGAGAATTACCACAAATAAAAATTACAGTTTAACAAGACGACTCAAATGGCTGGGTTGCACAGATTGTTTCTTAAACAATGGAGAATGGTCTATAGTGAACATTTAAATATATGGAAATATAAAATGTATAAATAGGAAAAATTCTTTAAATAACTCCATCTTGACAGGTGCACAACCTCATTAGCAAACTCTCTGTGAATTTCCATTGATATGGGTTAAAAACAAAAAAATTGCTGATAAGTCACTTAGTTCCCAAAATCTGGAAAAATGAGACAAAAATTATTGAAAAATTCCATAATAGCAATTACACAACTTCAATGTATGTGCCTGACTGACATCGCGCATACTATAAGCTGGTTTTGGACTTTGTCTAATCCAGCCAAAACATAGATAAATTCAAATTAGAATTATTCTTCACATGTGTGTTAAAGGGGCATTAGCTACGATATAAACAAATTAAATTTTCTTTTTCTTTTGTTCAATCATTAATGAAAGTGAAATAGTGAAATAATAATTCCTTTTAGCAGCCAGTTTAGTTCAATTTTGTCAAAATAAGCTAAGAAACATCGCTGATGAATTATTCACTTGCAAGTGAATAATTCGACCTCATTGAATATGTATTCATGTGACCTTCAATTTAACCCAATAGCTAGAGATTGGTTACGCATGCATTAGTCATGTTCAGCAATTAAAAGGAAAAGAATGTCAACATTGAAAGTGAAAGAAAGGTGAACCATTTCGTTGACTGATTCGATCCACAAAAAATCATTCTTATACAGGTAAAATCGATGATTAACTTATTATCTTAACCTAAAACATGAAGTCAAACAGACCTAGAAAAGTCCAATTGCACAAGGTCGCTATCTATTTATATTTATGTATATATTGGGTTATGTGACCGTCGGCAGTCTTGGGAGGTCATCTCGATAGTTAATTAGATGGCGTCTAGACTAAAATACATACCAAAATGCTGACGAGTCCATGCATTGTTAATTGTTTATTTAAGACTTATTGTAATTCGGTTATACGTTTTAGTATGTTTTAAATCAAATATGAGAATTTGAGTCAAATCGGTGAACATGAATTTGGCAGCTAATGCCCTTTAAGTCTTCTAGTAAATTTTCTCATGTGCATGAATTTCAATGAAATAAAATAAAGGGACTAGCTGTGTCAGATATTTATAACTGCAATACTGTAGAACTGTTTTCAGTTTACATTTGTTGCCTAGGGGATAAGGACAATCTTAATATTTCTGTGTTTTGATTTGTATAGTTTCTTTTGTTGTTCAACCTATTTCTTTGTTGATAACTAGTACTGCTACTGTATTTCTCAATATTGTTACTTTTAAAAACTAAAGAACAGTATTGGACAAAATGTTTATTTTTTATATACAAAACATGTTATCATATTTTGTTATCTCTATATTAATCTATTAAGAAAATAAACTTTGTCATATATTTGTATTTTATTTTACTTATTGCCTATAAATATAATTGAAATACTGAAGCAGCTGCAGGAACAGAAAAATTGGAAGGAAAAGATTATTTCTTAATTTTATCCAACCTAAACTCAACTTCTACCCAAGAAGAGCAGGTCTAAATTTTTCACCAATAGATTATTTGATGATGTCATGTGCTGAGAGGAAAAGTAAATATCACCATATTTCTTTACCCCAGTCACCCTAGAGATACTACCTATAGAAGCCATAATGAATCTGCATTTAGATTTCTTTTATTCAGTTAAAATTCATAGTCATTTATTTATAGAAGTAATTTTAGTGTGTCTAATAGGGATTGTATTATTTGTATACTGAATATCACACACAGTGAGGACAACATTACTACAAAGTATCAGAGAATAGGACCTAACTACAACTATATATGCCAACAGATAAACACAAAATAGGAATCTTATTAAAAGGGTTTCCAAATCATCATTCATAAGAAGTTTGACAAAGACTATTTTTGTTGTACATCTAGCAAAGAAGAAATTACAAAATTTGAGAAGCAAGAGTTGTCTGGAACAAAAGGGTTTATAAAGACCTTTCAAAATATTCTTCCTGCGTTTGGCTATGATAAGACTATAAAAATATGAAAGTTAAAGGATGACAGACAACAGATACCAAGTTGCACTTTTGACAAGAAGAGCCGAAAATATAAACAGCCAATGGATTCCTTAGTTAATGCATGATTACACATCTAGACAACTGTAAATTCAGAAATTATTGCGTGCATTTATATTAATGTGATTTTTGAAGAATGGACAAAAATGTGAGATTAATAACTGCAATTTCAGGAAAATCTGCAGCAGATATCAGAGTTCAAGTTCTTATTATTGCATTACTCTCTCAGTCACGTTATTTGCATAATTCTAATAAATACCTTGCAATAATTTCTGAATTTACAGCTGAAATGCATTCAGATGTATGGAAGATGTCTGACAGAAATAAACCACATTTGAATTCGACTATTTAATCTGAATCCATCTCTACATCTGGTTCACTAGGTTCAACAGTTTGTAAACATTCATCAGCAAATTCCAGAAATAAAGGTTCATGCATGACTTTCTCCATTTGTTTGGCAGGGTTTGTTGATCTGGCTAAATCTCGTAATATTGTTCGTAAATGTGGGTTCTCTAACATTTGTCTCAAGGGCACAGAGTGCTCTGCAAAATAAGATAAAAAACATTTTTATATAATGTTTGTATAAACATTGTAAAGAAGATATCTTAAGTTCTTAGAAGTTTAGGTTTTTGATACTGTTTATACTATTTCAAAGACCTACATACTTGAATGAACTGCTCTAAAGATATAACCCAAATGGTTCACAGTTCATATGCATATATGTACACAGACATGAGAATTATTGTGAACTTTATTTCAGTGTGTATAGATTAAGTAGCTAATATGGGTACTTCCTGTTTGGAAGGATAGAATTGGAACAGTAGTTTCAATTTTTTCAATATATGAAAATAACTCTAGTATTCTTTAGTGAATTAATAAAGACTTACTTAACAGGAGTTGGTATAATGAAAAAAAATATTAAAAATGAGATCAGCTTAATAATTGGCTTGATCTCAGCCCTGACGATGTTTGGATTTTAAGAAGTCACATAATCATGAAAATGAGGTCAAGGTCAACTACCATATGCCAGGCGAAAACTTCAGAACATAAGGCATCTGTATACAAGTTGAAGTTATGAAATATCCTGATCTTCTACCTTCTGAAAGTTTTATAAAATAGTTTATGCCATTAGGAATAAGCACCCTTATTTCTCCCATTCTGCAACTATGTCATACATAATGGCAAGAAAAAAATCACTAATTGTGACAATGGTGACTGATACCAAAATGTGTGAGCTAACTTTATAAACTGTTTTCTTCTCTTGGATAGAAGTATGTGTTCACTGGTGGAGCCCTTAAAGATGAGCTACTTAACAGTTGGATGAAAAGTTTTGACTACCTTAGAAAGATTTTTGTGTGAATGAATTTGTCAGTTTTTTGTTGATGCAAAAATGTGCATATCAACTTACTAATTCTAGCCTTTTTCAACTAACATAACTGATCTATTAAAAGGGAGATAACACTCAAATCTCTGAGATTTCTACTGCAAATCATGACATCTCTTGGATATAAAGTCTCTGATATGAGTGCTGAACCAACTATCTCACAGCACCTAATAGTTTTTCTGTCTCCAGTTCAATGTGCTTATCGTTATGCCATTGAATCGCTCCAAAGCATTATATTTTGAGATTGGAATCAAAGAAAACAAATAGATTGTTTTTTTTCAGAATGACAATGAAATCACTGAACTAATTCAATTTACATCAATAGTTTACATTACATAATTAATATTAATCAGACAACAATACCTAATTCTTCCAATTTTTCGACTGAAACTCTATCTTCTGTTTGTTCATCTGCTGAAAGAATAAAGTATTTACATAAATTTAAAAAATAATTTCAAGTGATTAATCCATGTATACAAATAAAAGAAAGTAATAGGAAAAATACATTGCAACTTCTTTGCTATACTTGTCACACCACCAATTCACTTACTCATATTTAGAGC
Organism: Mytilus coruscus; assembly: GCA_017311375.1. NCBI lineage: Eukaryota > Metazoa > Mollusca > Bivalvia > Mytilida > Mytilidae > Mytilus > Mytilus coruscus. The sequence continues at coordinate 6,480,206 of CM029598.1, read as the reverse complement.
ATATGTAAAAGTAGCCCTATGCTGACAAAAATAGTGCTTTTGATATTGATGAATTTACATGAATGTAATTTTTTTTGATTGAGAAATATATTTTGATCATTTTGAGCCCATATTTAATTGTGCAGAAAATGAACTGCATTTATTTTTTGTTAAAGTCATATATTACAGTCAGTTCAGACTGAGCTTTCAATTTTGCCAATATAAGTTGCAATATGACACAATATGATTTAATTTATTACAAATTGACCAAGGAGTAAGATAAAGCAAAACAAAAGACTTCTGATAAACTTTTATCTCTCTTTAAGTGTCACATCACTAATTCACTCTCACATTTAGAACAAATGTAAAAGTAGCCCTCAGTGTTCTCCCAGAAATTTTGGATAGCATCACATTTGGCGAAAAAAATTTTTCAATGTCATTTGTCTCGTCACAAGCGATGCTCTATTTCCTTTATGTTATATGTTTATATTGTTCAAATCATAACTGAGAATACAATTAAACTATACCCATGATAACAGTTGTTTCAATTTATGTTTTCTATATCCATTTATAGTTATTTTTTTCCTCTTGGGCCAAATATAAATAAATGTGTGGTTCCAGTTACCCTACCTACCCAACTAAAGAATGAGTGAATGAATGAATTTTATATAAAAAGGGAAGAGAACGTATCATACAGCAATAAAATTTCAATTTTTTCTTTGTCATGTCTATGAAATTCATTGTTTCATGGTACTCAATGAATTAGTCCCAGTTGCTTCTTTATATCAAAATGATATATATTTTTAACAAAAGTTAAGCTACTTTAATCAGTATATTGAAACAATGCATTTTCAAAAAGAATACATTTAGTAAGAAGTTCTAACAATTAGTCAGTTAATGCGTTTGAAATGCGTAGTTTTCTCTTTTGAGATAATTTTTTCTGTCAACTGTACAATTTGTGCATCTGTAGTCATTATCGTAAAAATGCGGATTTTTATCGTATCTGGCCCGGTTCCGATCCGTAGTTTACACAAATATTTCAATGTCGGCCGAAGGAAAATTTACGAAAATAAACAATGTTTGACAAGAGATTTTGAATGCATAGTAACTTTTAATGCATTAAAGGGATGAAACATTAACTAAAGCCAATTATGATCACTTTCTAAATAAGTATCAAACTTATTTAGCTCAGGAATATATATATATATATATATATATATATATATATATATTAGATATACTGTTCCCAGTTCGAAATGTTTTATATACGGTCTTGATTGACAAGTAGTACCGGCAGGAAAGAAAGTAATTTTTGAAAGTAGTAAAACATACGACCAAACCTCTTTTCTAAAGAGATAAATGGTTTGCATCTTTGAATTTTCATTATGCAAGCGTAGATTTCGAATTGTTTTATGATTTTCTGATTACATTTTCTGCATGTCGAAATTTGCGATTGGACCACGTGGTATAAGTTATGTCACAAGTGTCAGCTTGGGGTATTCGTATCAAACAGTTATCACCCAAAGGGCAATTAACACCTATTTAATCACTCTAAATTGTCTCTAGTGTCCGACTTGCAGGGATTACAATTAAAGGTGATATAATTTTATGATCACAAGCGGTAATTAGATGAAAGTTCAAAATTTCGGACATGGTTTTACGATAGAGACAAGAAAAATAGCATCCTCAAAATAATTGTAGCGTCGCGGAAATTATTATAGCATCACATGAAAAAATATAGCGTCGCGGTGCGCGACGCTTAAACGGCCTGGGAGAACACTGGCCCTACTCTGACAAAAAAGTGCTTTGATGTTGTCATGGTTGTTGTTACTTAAACTAGCAAATGAATTCACATGAATGTAACTTTTTCTGATTGTATATTTTTAATTTGATCATTTTGAGCCCATATTTACTTGTGCATGAACTTGCATCACAATTGTAGGGTAGATGTGCTAAATAGTATGCTAGTTAATATTTTCAGTAAACCAACATGTTATCAATGGTTATTTTTAGTAGAAGGGGTCTTCCAGAACATCATGTGTCACTACAAAATCAAAGTACAATACCTAATTCTTCCAACTTGTCAACTGAAACTCTATTTTCTGTTTGTTCAACTGTTAAAAAAATAGAAAGAAAGTATCTGTATAATTTAAATGTCAACGCTTAATGCATGTACACAAATAAAAGAAAGTAATAAGGAAAATTGCAACTTCTTTGCTATAGTAAACACTTAACATGCTTAAAGCAAACATTTTTGTAATCTTTATAATTTGCATGTTTTCATTTTACAACAAAATTCCTAATTGTTGTTATCATGTTATAGAGGGCAACAGCCTTTTAGATACACAACATAAAAGATCAAATTTGTAAAAATCAAAGCAAAATAAAAATGAGCGCATGATACGCCCGTCGCTTTTCAAAGAATAAAGTTTAATAACTTCTCAATGTGATATCAGAAGTTCATGAAAAACTAAAGGGAGGTTATCTTAATAGATATAAACCAGTCACCAAAGTTTCATGATAACTGCTCAAAGCATTGACCGAAAACTGAAAAAAAACCTTTTATGCATACAATCACATAACTCCAAAACGTAAAATCTAAAATTTATAAAAATTGAAAGGGAGCTTACGTCAATAGATATAAACAATTCACCAAAGTTTCATGAAAACTGCTGAAAGCATTTTTGAGTTATTGTCCGAAAACTGGAAAAACCCAAAACTCAGAAACTTAAAATCTTAAATTTATAAAAAGCGAAAGGAGCTCACGTCAATAGATATAAACAATTCACCAAAGTTTCATGGGAATTGGTTCAAGCATTTTGAGTTATTGTCCGACATGTTGATGACGGAGGGACGGACGGACAACAGTATACCATAATACGTCCCATAAGCGGGTGTATAAAAAATAAATTTCTATATCAAGCTATTAAGACTAAACAATAATTGTGAAAATAAAGTTTTGAGATTCAATCAATCAAAGCTAAAGTTTCAAAGAAAATCATAAAATTGCTACCTGAATGAATAACATTGGTGTCTTCTTCACTTTTAATTGACTGTTTGGTCTTGTCTTTGGTGTCTTTGCAAGCTTCTGTGAATAACAATGAGATGACTTGTATTTTCAATAATGTTGTAACAATTTACATTATTTAAGGCTATTTGTGTGCTTTGTGTTCACTTCCACTCTTGCTATGAAGTACAAAAAAATTACATTAAGGAGTTGGTCCTTTGGAAAAGGAACCTTGAACCCTTAAAAATTACCTAAAATGAGAGGCATTTTCCTATAAACATGGATAAAAGAGGACAGGAAGGGAAATGTTTTCATTTATAGTACACATTCATTTCATTAGGAGGTGGTATATCAGATTCTCTACTATAACTGAAAATTGTTTAGTGAATTTGGATAGCTTTGTTTAATATAATTCATTGAATCTTTTGAAAATAACTCCTATAAACTGCCTTTTGTGGGGAATTTAAGAAAAAAATGAAATATGTGAAACCACATAAAGTTCAAGCAATATTTTTTGAAATGCTTGAAAAAAAAATTCTAAAACACACATGCTTTGTTATTAGCCTAGTAATGCTTATAGATGAAGGCAAAAACTAATTGAGCTTTTCAATGTTTTTGAAAAAAGTAAATGCTAGAATGCTTCATCCAAATTAATGGTGCAGAAATTCAAAGATTTTCAAATTGTTAAGAAATACCATACATGTAACTAAAAACTGAATATTAATATAAAAATATGAAGATGTGGTATCTTTGCCAATGAATAAGAATATTTTATTAAATCCAATTGTTTCCGATCATATACATATATATATAGTATCAATTCTACAGTAATGTTTAAGATATATTACAACATGTACAATGAGACAACATTACCATCCACAAGAGACCAAAGAATGTTAACAACTAAGTGTCATCGTACAACCTTCAACAATGACATGAATGAGTAAAATGTTAACCACTAAGTATCATCATACAACCTTCAACAATGACATGAATGAGTAAAACCCAACAAAATACACACTGTATAGTAAGCAATCAAAGGCTGCATTATGACAAAATATGAAACAATTCAAAAGAGAAATCTCAGACAGCCTGAATTATGTTTGTTTGTCTAATTTCTATTTCAACTACTGTATCACTAGCCTAACAACACTAAGGTTGTGATTTCGAACCTCACACTTGGGACGAGTGTTTGACTCCAATCTTAATTGACTAGGATTGTCAGTTTTCCTGCTGAAGGTCGTTGGTTCTCTCAGGGCACTTTGGCTTCCTCCACCGATAAAAATTGACTGCCATAAAATAGCCAATAGTACTGTAAATGATGTTAAACATCAATCAATCAATTAATCCATCATATTTTTAATGGGTTTGATCTGTAATCACTGACCTAACAAGTTTACAATTTTTTCATATTCAATAAATATTACAACATGCACAATACTTCATACCAATCATCCTAGAAAATTCAGGTGTTTTATACATACCTTTGTGTTTTTTGTAACATAGCAATGAGCAACTGAAAAATAAAATAGAAACAAAACACATGTAGTTATGCAATCAAACAAATATGCACAATTATATTTCTCTTATCATATATCATGAAATAGTTTACAACAATTTAGTCCATGGTTCTTAATACATAAATTATACCTGTATACTCATGGTTAAATAAATGGGGAATGTGTCCATGGGACACAGATGATGCCCCCACTTGCATATCATATAAAGTTATAAAGGCACATAACTGAAGAATGGTAAAAGTGACACTACCCAAATTTGTACTTGATCTGAGTTTTGTAGTAACAAGTGTTGTGTATAAGTTTCATAACATTTGGTTGAGGCCAACTTAAGTTGGAGAACGGAAACAAAAAATTCAGCAATTTTTCCATTTGTAAACGGGCATAACTCTGGAACAGTTAAAGTGACACCACCAATATTCAAACTTGATCTGTATTTTGTGGTAATAAGCATTGTGTATAAGTTTCATAACATTTGGTTGAGGCAAACTAAATTTAGAGAACGGAAACAAAAAATTCAGCAATTTTTCCATTTGTAAAGGGACATAACTCTAGAACGGTTAAAGTGACGCCACCAAAATTCAAACTTGATCTGTGTTTTGTGGTAATAAGCATTGTGTATAAGTTTCATAACATTTGGTTGAGGCAAACTAAAGTAAGAGAACGGAAACCAATTTTGGGACGTACGGACAAGGGTAAAACTTAATGCCCCCTCCGCTACGGCGGGGGCATAACAATGTAACACAGTAAATGATAATTATATATTAATGGTCTTACTATTTCAGTAGGCAAGCTGGACATTTATATTTGGATTCATTTTCTGTACAAACTTCACACACTTGCTTGTTTGTCATCTGAAAATATTAAGAAAAATGTATAGCTTCATTCATTTGTGTTCAACATATCAAATATTAAATAGATCATAAATTTCTATTGTTATTATTAACATGATAAAAGGAAATGTGTGTGTGTGTGTGTGTGTGTGTTTAAATGTTAGAATGATGCAACATGTAAAAACACCTGTCTGCATATTACATGTATTTACACATTTACATATCTTAATCATGTTAATCATGTTAATTAATATTTAAAAACGATTTTGATATTATTTCATTTACCCTTAATAGTTTCTACACATAAATTTGTTTACTAATAGGCCTACAGTCTAAGCATTCAAATTTTTGTAATACATGTAATAAATAAGTATTGAAAATGATGATCTGATGGTTTCCAATTGTCATTTATATTATTCCACACAAGTCTTATACACCTACCTCAATGTACCTCTAGAAGTAACAAGTTCATCATTCTAAATGTGAAATTTTTGAGTTTTAAAAAATTGATAATTACCAAATGGATCACTGTTTACATATTACTTGGAAGAAATTATTCTGAGTATTATTTATTTTGATTGGTTAGCATGTTAACTGGATACAGGACGCTCATATATATTTCTTTGTTTTTGGGATTCGCTGCACATTTGAAATTTATTGTTGAAAAAATTATTTACCCATTACTTCAAAGAGTATCAAAATAAACTTAGATATCTGATACAAAAACAGGTCGAAATTCTTTAGCTTACTCTACCTATAGGTTTAGGAGAGGGGGTGCTTCATTGGCCTTTGATGCAGAGGTTCCTACAGAGTGAATTCAACTGCATGGAGATTGGCATATATAGTGATGCGTATAAGAAGTATTTAGAATTCACATTAAAACAGAAACTTTAAGTTTCTCAGATGATGTCTCAAAGAATTTCTTTGTTAGGCTATTAATATAATTGTTTCTTTACAGAGCCAAGAACATTTCCGATAGTGTCAGACTCTATTGCTAAGTATGTGTCACTTGAAAATGCTGATGTATTTGCTTTCCAGGGGGCTTCCATAGGAGATATCACTTATCAACTCAACAAGTAGAGTATTTATCAAGGTTACAATTGTTTACTAATTCATGTTGGTACTAATGATTTTCATTTGTTATTGATCAATTTAAGTCTGCCTACTGTAATTTGATTTCTATTGCTAAATCGTTATTTCCTTCTATGGTTATTGCATTGTCTGGTATTCTTCCTTGCCCTGTAGATTTTGAGGAAACTGGTCAGAAAATTAAGGAAGATAATATGGCCTTGTTGAATTTATGTTTGCATTATAAAGTAGAATTCATTCATTCATATAGATATTTCTTGAAATGTGGAAGGCCAAAGGTGGAATTATTTGCATATAAGGATGGTGGTTAACATCTTAATTAAGAAGGTACAAGGCAGTTGGGTTTACATTTTAAAAGAAGGGTTGCTCGTTTCATTTAGTTTGTGATAACTTGTCATTTGAGATAACTTTCTCAGGTGGAGTTGAAGGATTAGAAATGGTTGAATTTCATGTTTCTGCCATTCTTCCTTTTTATATTTAAATCTATGGTGGATATTATTTCTTCCATACTAAAATTGGTATTGCCTGCATTTTCTATTTGTTCATTGTTTCCTTAATATGTAGTTGTATTTATTATTATTTATATTATTTTCTTAGTTTATTTATATTATGTACAAATGATTGTTATTTGATTTTGCAGGCAAGGGACTCTTTTCAGTGAGTATTGTTCACACTGTAGGGTGCTGTTCTTATCATATGAGATATTGTTTCTTGTATGGAGAAAAAAGTTTATGTTCATGGTTGATATTGTTTCTTGCTTGCTTGCTTTGCTTATTTAGTTTTTGCTTGATATAATTTCTTGCATGCTAGATTTACAAGCATATTGTTTAATATTCTTTATCTATTTAGTTTTAAAAAGTCATTGTTCAGCACAGTTGTTTGTTTTTGGCTGCCGTTAGCTTGGCGGCTAGCTCAAATGTGTATTCGATCATTTTGGCTTTATTATATTTATTTATTTCTAATAGCTTGTCGCTTATTTGCTTACTAACAATTTTGATGTGACTGCCAGTTCAATATATTTGTTTGTATGTCTTGTTATTATATATTGTGCCGTAATAAAATTGAGTAACTTTGATTTCATTTGTGAGAAGCCTGGTAATTGTAAAAAGTAAAAATAACAAATAAGGTTACTTAACAATGCTTAAAATTGTTGACTTTTGTCCGCTTGTTTAATGAATATTTGAATACAGATAAATCACCCAAAAGCCCCAACTTACTGCTCTAGAGCACTGCTAAAATTAATTTACAAGAGAAAGGGATAAGTGATCTATGTAGGCTAATAACAGAAAAAAAATGTTATTTAATGGAAAATTACATAGGTGATTACTGAATTTTAAAATCACTAAAATAGGTGATAATGACATCACTTATTTAAGTCATACCCCTGACTGATCTTGAGCTATTTGGCTTCAATTATAGATCAGTAGATATATTGGCTGTTGTTTAATCTAATGTGTTTGTCCCCCTCTCCCTCCTTTGACTTTGTTTTTTTGTTTTTTTTTGTGTTTTTGTTTTTTTGCTGCAGCACTATGTATCAAAATATACGTTTGACTATTACAACATAAAGCATTTGTATTTGGCTTTGCAAAAAAACTTTCATCTAAAATTTTACTAATGAAGAAAATATGATAGCCAAAGACTCGATACAAACTGATTCACCAGTGGGGAAGAGTGACCATTGCATGATTAATTTTGATTTTTGTTATTTGAATAATGAGAAAACTTCAGGCGAAAGTTTTTCATATTTTAGAGGTAACTATGAGCTTTTTAATGAGAGTTTAAACAACAATGACTGGGATGTTTAGCTAAATCATAAAAGCATTGATGAAATTTGGAAATGTTTCTCTTCAATAATGTCGGATAATATTGATAATTTTATTCCTAAGAAAAGGACTGACCTTGAATTTATAAGCCAACCGTTGTGGATGGAAAGACATGATAGAGCTACTAAGTAAGTCTGCAATTGTCAAAAAACGTAAATCATGGAAAAAATATAAATATCTTAACGAATGAACAAATGCTGTTAGAAATGCCAAACTTAGTTTTAAGCAAAAAGTGGCCTAAGAATCAAAGACTAATGTTAAATCGTTTTGGAATTATGTTACATGTAACAGTAAACTTAAGACTAAATCAGGAGTAGGCACTCTTGAGAAACCGGATGGCTGCTGATAAAGTTGAAGTTTTAAACCAGTATGTTTACTCAATACTCATACAGAGGGCTTGAAAGATTATTATAACAATTCAGAGTCGAACAATTTTTTAGATGACATTAATATTTGTAAGAAAGGTGTGCTAAAGAAACTTAAAATATTAAAGACAGATAAGTGAGCAGGACGTGATGGTCTACATCTGAAAGTTTTTTACGAAGTTAGACATGCTGTTTGTTATCCCCTGTTTAAAATTTTTAATAAGTCAATTAAAGAGGGTAAAGTTCCAGATGATTGGAAACCAATATTTAAGAAAGGGAATAAACTGTACACTGGTAAGACCTTAAGTTTAACATCCGTAGTATGTAAGATCTGTGAATCTATTATTAGAGACAATATTATGAAGTATATCTTATGAACAATTTTTTTACAAATAGTCAATATGGCTACCGATCAGGTAGATCATGTGTTTTTCAACTCCTGGAGGTTCTGGATGAATGGTCAGAATTAATTGATAGTGGTTTTCCACTGCCACTAGACTCGATTTACCTTGATTTTTCCAAAGCATTCGATACCGTGCCTCATCAGCATTTATTTTTGAAAATTAAAAAACTTGGAATCAAGGGCAGTATTTTAAATTGGATTACAAGTTTTTTATCTGGATGTAAGCAATGTGTTCGTATAAATAATACAACTTCATCATGGTCAGATGAAGTGCTAAATGTAAAGTATTACATATTAATCCTGACAATGACCAACGATATCGTTATGTCAGTAGAAGCCATGGCTTATTTTATGACCCTAAGATAAAGGTATAAAGGTATAAAGGTATAAATTCTATGCGACCTACAGTGCAAATTTGTCAACAATTTTTTTATAAACAATCCCACGTGAAGTGTCAATAAAGTGTGGCTTCAGAGTTTGTTACCCAGGGGATATGATTGTTGAGTAAAAAATTCGTCAGCTTCCATGTTGCTTTTGTTTTTCTAATTCATTGATTGTTTTCCGAATTTTGGATTAAGTCTTTAAAAGATACGTTTCTTCGCTCACAGATACAGATACAGAATTAAAAAAAAAAAAAAAACATTTTGACAACAGATTGACACTTTATCGCTCGGTATTTGATATGCTATTCACCAATTTTTTCCTACGTACTTTTATTAGTTATGAGCAAATGCAATAATACTAACTATATTTTGGGAAAAAAATATTGTAAAATTCTTTTCAATTAATCATACAAATATTTTTTAAAATGATGAAGTTGAGTTACAAAATATTTTGTATGTGGGAAATTTTCTTTCACATGGGAATTTCCGGCTGAAATGGCAAAACACAAAATCTCTGCATTTCGTAATTGAAACATTGAATAAGTCGCAAAACACAATGCCTTCCGGTAGGCAGTTAGAGTCTGTAACAGTTTTAATCCCAAGAACTTTAGATCAGAGAATATTGCTAACAAAATTTGAATCAGGAGGATTATGGTTACCAACTAGTGCAAGAAATGAGGAAGAAACTTTACATACAGTGGCACAGAATCTCTTACGAAAGGTGATGTCGATCAGTTCAAAATACAAGACATGTCATGCATACAGATTATGCTATAAAAAGAGAGCTCTTTAGCCGTGATTGTTTCTGAAGCAGTGTTCTATTTCTGGTGGGGTTCATGTAGTTCAGCCACCATGTTGATTTGATCCATGTCAACTCGTAAAAACTTGAGTGTTGTTGTCTTTATTGTCGACATATTCATTTTTTTCAAGATGACTGTGAATACCTAGCGGTATCCACTCGTTTTTACCCTACCGCACAATCACCACTTCAGGTGTTGGTTCACTTATATTTTTACAGTTCCTACTGATAAATTAAAGCAATCTTTACCATTCAGTGCTTACAGTACGGGTAGAGACTTATTATTATGGATGTCTTAATCCGTCTAGATGTCAGACTGGTCAGACAGTTGTCTCAGTGTAATTAACACCTGCTGTGATATTAACCTGTACAATATCCGAGTGGAAGGTCGTAAATCAATCTGTACCTTCTTGATTAGAATTAAATTTTACCTGTACAGATATGTTAGTATTTATGGAGGATAGATAATAAATGTAAAATATTGTTTTGTATTCAAAGAAAAAATTACAATAAAAATAAAAATTTAATATCATGAATATTGGATCAACTTTTTTTTAACTTGAAAATGAAAGAAGGACGATTTTTAACAATGTACTGTAAAAATGTGTTGCCAATTATAATAATTGTGTTTGTGCCAATAAACTATTTGTATTTGTAAACCGTAAATATTTCATTTTATTCAAAATTATAACAACCAGGACTGTTTTCAATCGAAGTTTTAATCAAAATGTTGAGACATCAATCCCGTAAATTATACGCGTTTTCGTTGATGGTTACAATATTTCCCCCTTTTAACGTCCTGTTCCTTTATGTTATTAATAGAAACACAATTTTAAGTATAAGGCCAACATATCGTATTTATAAAGTATATAAACAAATTGAATATAGGCATTGTGAATAAACTGTTATTTTCCTTTCGATACCACGTTCCCTGTCGGAGCCTCTACGTCTATTCATACCTGTCAATCATTTCTAAAGAAAAACAATTTGGTCAGCCAGATCATCCGTGCTTTCTATTTTGACATATATTTCCGTTAATCTCTTTGAAACAATTGTTTTTTACAATATTTATAACGCCGTGATCATCTTTCGATTCCTAGTTTTTTATGTAAAAAAACCTTTTCATATGCACGTCAATATTCTATGACCCAGCATTATTTTAAATTTTGTTTGTTAATAAATTTACATATAATGGAAATAACAGATTTGTTGACACTCGTTGTATTATAACAAAGATATTGCCTTTCTATTTCCATGTTTGAAATTTTAATGAAAATCGTGTTCTTTATAAATATATTTTACGAATTGTGTCAATCAATACACGAAGATCAAAGTTTTACACTATTCATGATCAGCCGTCTTTACTTTTGCGTCGTATTTCTAGCCATTCTAAAGCTCGTGCAGTCAGTAAGATTTTGTAAATCGATGTCGGCAGTTTAAATTGTATAATTCCCGAACTTTAAAGGAGGTGTCCGAGTAAATTATTTAAATAGGAATCTGGGTGTTGACTGATAAATATAATAAATAAAATAGTTAAAGAAGACTAAAGCTTGTTTTGTTTATATGTACAAGGATTAAATTTTCTATTCTGGTAAATCAATTATTAATGGATCTCGATCAAGAGCCTCAAAACTAACGCACAATACTGCCAATCATTACGTATCAAATTAAATCATGAATGGATTTTCCCACGGTCGGTCAGTAAGGTCACCTGTGTTAACTGTTACGATATTTCCCGCCATATGAAAATCACGTGCATTTGACAAAATTAATCCCAGCTATTTTTAGCATTCAACATTGTATTGTGAGTGAAGTCAAGTTCAAAGTTCAACCACATGCTGTTGGTCACTGATATGTGTCATGGAATTGTCTTCTCACGGCAAATATTTTTTTTAGATTGGTGTCAAAAATACAACATACAAGTTAACATGCATTGTGCGTAAATTAATATTATGCAATTAAGAGTCAATGCAGCACCATAAAATTATTTAAATGGGAGTAATTGCATTTCTTTAGACTACAAATCATAGTAAATATTTAATTAACTGGTCATCAAACAATTGAATGCTTCTAGTTTTAATGTCCATTCATGTCAGTGGCAATTATTTCATGCATATTTAATAAACACAGAAATATCAAAATAAACCTAATTCCCGAGAAGAATCGTTATCTTCTTCTAGTGTTATTATTTGCGTACTACTTTAGTTATATATCACCAACTTTCGGACAATATTTGTTTACAGTAAAAAGTAAATTCACAATTATAAAGAATCACCAAACTACTAGTATACAAGTATTGCTCACTGTAATTATTTTTATTTCAGAACTGACCCAACGCAGACTGAAAATTAAATACAAATGAGGTGTTGTCAAACTAATATGTATGCAGCAGCACTTTGCACATCATTCTGCTAATCAATGTGTTTACGTGGAAAATAAATCAGTAAAACAAAAATAACCTTCCGAAATAAAAAGAAAATATTTTAAAAACTGTATGCCAACAAATACGAAAAAGATACATAACAAAAAAAAACCAGGGAACATAAAAATAATATTTTGAGGAATATAAACAGCATTTGAAATATAAAAAGCCGTAAATAAAAAAATATGCTATTTTTATTAAAACAAAGTTGTCTCCAGTACTTAACCTGTAAAAATATTTTATGTCAAATACGATGTAGAACTAATCAATAAAGTGACTGAGAGGTTTAAATCACAGGTAACCTGATTCTGAAATCAGTGAAGCGTAATAATCTAGTAGCACGGACTGAGATGAAAGGACAATTATATTACCGTTCACACCTGGATCTGTTGATTAATGACCATACTACCTACCATAAAAAGTCGGATTATTCATTTCCGACATGTCCCAGTCCGTTATTTATAGTAATAAGTCTCTACCCGTACTGTACAAGCACTTTGATTACCGTTCTAGGGTTATGCCCTTTAAAATGAAAAATTGCTGAATTTTTCATTTCTGTTCTCTAACTTGAGTTTGTCTTAACTAAATGTAATTTCTAAATGTATCAATGTCATTATTCAAGTAATTTTTAAATTGAGTTATCTTCCTTTGTCCATGATTATAGTTGAATAAACTACAATCAATGCTTTATACAATGCGCAATGTTTAATTTTGCCTTCTACTGATAAAACACAGATCAAGTTGAATTTGGTTAGTGTCACTTTAACCATTATTGAGTTAACGTTATGCCCCTTCATAAATCGAAAGGTTGCAAAATTTTTAGTTTCCATTCTGTAACTTAAGTTTGCCCCAACCAAACATTATGAAACCTATACACAACAATCGTTACCTCAAAACTAAGATAATGTACAATTTTTTTGTTTCCTTTCTCTAACTTTAGTTTGCCTCAACCAAATGTTATGAAACTTATACACAATGCTTATTACCACATAATACAGATTAAGTACGAAATTTGGTGGCGTCACTTTTACCATTTTTGAGTTATGTCCCTTTATAAACATAAAAATTGCTGAATTTTTCGTTTCCGTTTTCTAACTTCAGCAGTTTGTCTCAACCAAATGTTATAAAACTTATACACAACCGTTCTAGAGTTATGCGTGTTTACATATAGAAAAATTGCTGAATTTTTAGTTTCTGTTCTCTACTTAAGTTAGCCTCAACCAAATGTTATGAGACTTACACACAATGCTTATTACCCCAAAACTCAGATCAAGTTCAAATTTGGGTAGCGTCACTTTTACCATTCTTCAGTTATGTCCCTTTATAACTATATGATATGCAAGCGGGGCATCATCTGTGTCCACATGTGGACACAATCCACATTTATTTTCCTTGTCTTTGGTAAATTGTTTGAAGAATTAGTGGAAGTTTGCTTGTCATTCTTGAAGATATTGATTTGATAATTAGTATATAGTTTTATCATGACAAGTTACAGATCAAGTTGGAATTTTGTTCCGTTCTGATGATTTTGTGCAGAGTTATGGTTTTTGGACATAGAAAATTCACTTAAATAATCAGTTTTCAACAGTTTTTTTCGTCATGCTTGAAGATTTTGACTTGATATTTTTATGTAGTTTACACCATGACAAGTTATAGATCAAGTTAGAATTTCGTTCCATTACAATGAATTTTTAACCGGTAGGGGACTATGTATTGCAATACTCACAGAATGCTTGTTAATTTTAGTTAGCCTTACATGCCCCTTTACAAATAGAATTCAGGCCTCAACCAAATGTTATGAAACTTATACACAATGCTTATTACCACAAAACTCAGATCAAGTACGAATTTGAGTAGCGTCACTTTTACTGTTCTTGAGTTATGTCCCTTTATAAGGTTATATGCAAGTGGGGGCATCATCTGTGTCCCATAGACACATTCTCCATTTATTTATCACTAGACATGCTAGATCAGATACATGCATACTATACATGTTTTTGACAATATCAATTATAAAATACAAAATTATCATTAATATTACGATTTATCTGATTAAACATGTTAAATGATACATAATAATGCTACAAAAATGGGTACGAGTTGGTAAAAGTATGGGTTGGTTGAGTATGAGTTGGCAAACGTATGAGTTGTCGGTACCCTATTGATCATGTTGATCCATCCATTATTGAACGTTGATTTATATGTTTTTTTCCCCTGGGAGAAGTTCTAAACATTTTTCATATTTTCTAATCAAATCACAATTTTTAACTAAATGTATTTATTAGTCATTGTATTTATGGATGTAAGTCATGTAAGTTTTGAACTTTTGATGGATAATTCAATAATGACATCATTATTCCAAAATCAGAACATTTTCTCTTCATGTCTTTTGCTATCAATGCTATGTCAGTATGTGACATACAAAATGTAATAGAAAAAACCATGTCTGATGAAATTCTTCATATAAATAACTAGCATGATTAAGTCATTTAAGTGTAGCCTTAACATTACCATGATTACCTTAACATCGCAAGAAAGAATACACTATAATTAATGTAAAAAATCTATTTTTTATTACAGATAACAGGACAGGCTGTTGGGATTAAGGAAGTAGTGAAGACAAACTTTGTTCACTTTGTAAATGCTCCTACTGCTGTCAACCTGATATATTTGGCTACCCCAATCAAAGACATATCCACGGTAATTTTGACACGTGTCAACTTGTTGTATTTTATAATATTTACCTTTAGTTTTTTTTTTAAACTCAACTGGACCATAGGCACATGTGACTTACTGTCATCAATTTGGGTCCATCATTCATCCAGCATTAGATAAGTTATATTTTCATTATCTCCTCTGACACTACCAGGTCAATTTGAACCCAACTTAACATGAATAATATCTATTGACATGATAGATATATAAAAATAAGGAGAAATACCGGTAGTATGATCAGCAATGAGACAACCCTCCAACGAAGACCAAAGGATATACAGTCAAACCTGGTTTATAGGCTTTCGTAAATCTTGGGTTTCAAGGCAAAATATTTAGAATTTTTAGTGCATTGATGAATAATGATGACAACAAAACCATCTGCAGTTGTCAGAAGTTATCTTCTCTTTTGCATGTTTAG
Organism: Mytilus coruscus; assembly: GCA_017311375.1. NCBI lineage: Eukaryota > Metazoa > Mollusca > Bivalvia > Mytilida > Mytilidae > Mytilus > Mytilus coruscus. The sequence continues at coordinate 6,464,453 of CM029598.1, read as the reverse complement.
AAACTATTGGATAAATTGGCATTGACATGTATACCCCTCATCTACGTTTATCTATATGGCAGAAAAAAAAGGTCAAGAATCAGATATCTTAGGATTTTTGGCATACAGTGTAAGAGAGGCATGTGCTAGATTTTATTGAAGAAATGTGTTTGTTCATTTAACAAAAATATAACACAGAAACTGTTTATGGCCTGAGAAAGAAATTACAAACAGTTATACCTGTAGCATTTTTATTTATTCTGTCTAGAAGTAGAAGAACTTGAAAAAGTTTGTTTGAATATTCAATAAAAAAATATTTAAAGAAAAATCTATGTCTAGAAAACAGTTTTTTTAGCTTCTTTCATGTGAACACTGACTTTTACTATATTTAACTTCATATTATCAATTATCATTAGCATTATCATAATTGTTTCTTTGCTTACATTTATCATGTCTATTTAGATATAGATTTGATATCTAATGGTATATTAGAAAAAATTATTTCAGAATTTAAGATGAAGTAATATTCTACACAAGTTTGGTTTATTCTAAACTGTACACCAGTTGCCTATGAGTGGTTTATTCTAAACTGTACACCAGTTGCCTATGAGTGGTTTATTCTAAACTGTACACCAGTTACCTATGAGTGGTTTATTCTAAACTGTACACCAGTTGCCTATGAGTGGTTTATTCTAAACTGTACACCAGTTGCCTATGAGTGGTTTATTCTAAACTGTACACCAGTTGCCTATGAGTGGTTTATTCTAAACTGTACACCAGTTGCCTATGAGTGGTTTATTCTAAACTACACCAGTTGCCTATGAGTGGTTTATTCTAAACTGTACACCATTTGCCTATGAGTGGTTTATTCTAAACTGTACACCAGTTGCCTATGAGTGGTTTATTCTAAACTGTACACCAGTTGCCTATGAGTGGTTTATTCTAAACTGTACACCAGTTGCCTATGAGTGGTTTATTCTAAACTGTACACCAGTTGCCTATGAGTGGTTTATTCTAAACTGTACACCAGTTGCCTATCACAAATGGTCCAACTTAAATAAGCAACACATACAATGACATGAACAAAATAATCTTACATGATGACAAGACAATCATTCTGTTTGTGTTATTGTCACCATTCTGTTTGTGTTATTATTGTCACCATTCTGTTTGTGTTATTATTGTCACCATTCTGTTTGTGTTATTATTGTCACCATTCTGTTTGTGTTATTATTGTCACCATTCTGTTTGTGTTATTATTGTCACCATTCTGTTTGTGTTATTATTGTCACCATTTGGTTTTTTTTGGCTACATACCTGATAACTAAATATAACTTAATTGATATGCTATATAACAATACCTCATGGAGATACATCTGTGTCAGTAAGATTTAGACAAGAAAGATCAAATAGAAAACATGAGCTATTTATGAAGCTTTACTAATACTCCATGTTTATTGATAGTGTGATCCAGAGGCAGTATGGCTGTCATTAGAAGAAATGGAGGACAGAATCAAGATAGTACCCTCAGGAATTCTTGGACTGGAACCATTGCATCTTGTGAAGAACCTACATGATGGTTTGTATCCCTTATGTTTTGGTGTCAAGGTCATTGCTTTAATACTTTACGCATATGTGCATGTTTTGTAAACAAACACATGTAACTTTTGATGATTTATTTCTTTTATTTTTATTTTTATTTTAAATGGCTATCTTATTTATGACCCCCTTTCATTTTTGGCCATGGCGAGTACAAAAGTGAGATGAAGAAATCTTATTGCTATGTAATTTATTATTTTAATTAGTGAGAGCCTGCTTATGATAAGTCTTTGTTGAAACTGTTAAATATATTGCTTCATTATGAATGTAAATAATCCTCATAAAAACTTAAAGCTTTGTTTTCATTTATTTTACAGTATTTTACAGTTTTCTCATTACAAAAAGCGCAAAGTTTTAGAATCTAATGTTACATAAAAAAAAACATTCATTTAGACACTGAATGATTTAAATCCAACCCCCATGTTGATAGACTGCAGTATTCATACATAAAAATAGATTGAATCACTATTACCCTTTGGTATAGGTAAGTATATAGGGTTAGGGGAGGAATGTAATATGATATTCTGTACAAGTATTTTTAACTTGAATTACAGGTGTTCATGGTAACAATATTGTTGAGACTTGTGTGGAATACATTGAAACAGAGAAAGTAGATTCGTCACAACTTACTGCTGCTGAATCGCTGATCAAATCTGCCAAGTTTGGCAAGAAAGGTAGGAATATATTAGTATCAAGGTCAAATCTGCCAAGTTTGGCAAGAAAGGTAGGAATATATTAGTATCAAGGTCAAATCTGCCAAGTTTGGCAAGAAAGGTAGGAATATATTAGTATCAAGGTCAAATCAGCTAAGTTTGGCAAGAAAGGTAGGAATATATTAGTATCAAGGTCAAATCTTCCATGTTTGGCAAGAAAGGTAGGAATATATTAGTATCAAGGTCAAATCTTCCATGTTTGGCAAGAAAGGTAGGAATATATTAGTATCAGGGTCAAATCTGCCAAGTTTGGCAAGAAAGGTAGGAATATATTAGTATCAGGGTCAAATCTGCCAAGTTTGGCAAGAAAGGTAGGAATATATTAGTATCAAGGTCAAATCTTCCATGTTTGGCAAGAAAGGTAGGAATATATTAGTATCAAGGTCAAATCAGCCAAGTTTGGCAAGAAAGGTAGGAATATATTAGTATCAAGGTCAAATCAGCCAAGTTTGGCAAGAAAGGTAGGAATATATTAGTATCAGGGTCAAATCTTCCAAGTTTGGCAAGAAAGGTAGGAATATATTAGTATCAGGGTTAAATCTGCCAAGTTTGGCAAGAAAGGTAGGTATATATTAGTATCAGGATCAAATCTTCCAAGTTTGGCAAGAAAGGTAGGAATATATTAGTATCAGGGTTAAATCTGCCAAGTTTGGCAAGAAAGGTAGGTATATATTAGTATCAGGATCAAATCTTCCAAGTTTGGCATGAAAGGTAGGATTCTCCTCGTACCAGTACTACATGTACTACTGTGGATTTATTTATTTTCGTGAATATCAATTTTCATGGATTGAGGAAAAAATGTATTTTAGTGGATATTTGATTTCATGGTTTTGCCAAAGTCTGCATATAAGCCTATAGAAAATTTACACTTCTTTGAACATTTAAATTCATGGTTAACCTACTGCAACGAAATCCATGAAAATTGGTATTCCACCAATAATAACGAATTCACAGGTTAAATTTGCCAAGTTTGGCAAGAAAGGTAGGATTATACTGGTACCAGTACTTTAGGGTTATTGCATGAATATTGGTGAATATTGTCCTGAGTAGATTTTTATATTGCACAAGCTTGTTACTTTTCTAATGTCATTAGGCCAGTAATCTCAAATTAAATCAGTTGTAGTTAAGTTCCAGAATGAGAGATTTGTTAAATAGTTTATATGAGTAGTAGAAGATGTTAGGTGGGGATTAAACATTAATGAGACAGCAACCTTACAAGACTAGTAACCATAAAAAGGTATCAAGAGTTTACTTACTCTTCAATGGTAATTGATACAATTGACAATCTTGAGTGAGAACAGCAGGATATTGGTAAGCCCAAAATCAACTGCAATCTTTGATAGATTCTGTTTCATTATTTCACAACTTTTTTTAGACTTAAGGTAGATATTTACCTGTCAATTGTTAAAGACTGTATTTTGACCTTCAGATGTCTTTTCATTATTTTGTTTCATTAGGTTGCTTTCTCATTGACATTTTCCACATATTTCCCTTTATTCCTACCCGTAAGGTTGAGTTAGATAAGGGCTGTGCCAGAAATAAATGTATGAGGTTGGAAGGCACTTTTTATTTTACCTCGTTGTGCATAATATTTTAAATGTTTCTTAAAAATATTCAGTTCATCTTTTCTTAAATAATCACCACCTATCAAATTTTAATAGAAATCCCAAGCCATGCAATCATTTTACTTGATGTGCTTAATAATTCTTGAACAAGTAAAACATTTTATTATCTTATGTGACACATCTTTTCACTTTTTTAGAGCAAGCTTTGTATTTCCAAGAGTATATGGATTTCTGTTTACCAAGTCTGTATATGAGTTATGAGATATTTGAGAAATACATGCAGTTTAAAGGTTTAAAAGTTGATGACAACATGACAGATTTTTTCAGGTAATAACACTTTACTGGTAAAAGTATCTTTTTTTTCTACTCTTGGTGCATGTATATTCTCAAATGTCCTTGTGTGAAGAAAAAGAAAAGTTGGGGAATGTTTTCACTTTTGTTAATGATGCACAATTTGAGGTTTTCTATTGCTGCAGCAGTAATTTAAAAAAAAAGTTTTTGACGGTCAATAATTTTAATTTTATGATTTTGGACGTTTAAAATTTGCTATTCAGAAGAAAGTACAAAGAAAGATCATAAATGTCATAACAGAGTCAATATCCAGTCATGTTAAATTTTATAGATGAAACAGACAAATATAAATTACAGAAAGTTAGGATAGCCTAAAAATGAATGTAAATTTTGTATTCCTCTGTGGTCTTGTGGTAGTATGCCTGTTACTAGTGCTAGAGGTCATTGTTTCGATGAAACCAGAGACTTTTTTGAGGAAAATTTTAATGATCTGAGATTTTATTTCAGAGCATTTGACATTCACAAGAGAAAGTTTTTGACCTTCAAGGAAGTATTATTAGGTTTAGCAGCATTAGAACCTAGTACACAACATGGTGGTATGCCTGCTGAGATGAGATGTAGATATATATTTAGATTCTATGATAAAAACTCTGATGGACACTTACAATATGATGAATTCAGGTACTTTATATATTGACATCAAACTTACAAATGACCATGACCGCTTTCTTTCAGCTATTTCACAGCAATGTTTAATACTTACACATACATAATTTTAAATAAAGATCAGGAATTGATATAAAGACATGTGGAAAGTTTGGCAATAAGACAACTAAGTTAAAATGAGTTGGTTTATTTGACACTGGACTTTCTTTATTCTGCTTGAGTTATGCACTCTTTAAAAAGTAAAATAACAAAAATACCGAACTCCAAGGAAAATTCAAAATGGAAAGTCCCTTATCAAATGGCAAAATCAAAAGCTCAAACACATCAAAAAAATTGAAAACAACTGTCATATTCCTGACTTGGTACAGGCATTTTCTTATGTAGAAATTGGTGGATTAAACCTGGTTTTATAGGTAGCTAAACCTCTCACTTGTATGACAGTCGCATAGAATTCCATTATATTGACAACAATGTGTGAACAAAACAAACAGACATTATCTAGGTAAAAATGTCAAAAATAGGGGTACAGCAGTCAACATTGTGTTATAATCTTAATCACTATAAAAACAAACAAATATGTCAACAAAGAAAAACAAAATGGCATATAGACAAAGAACATAAGCAAAAATGAAAGACAAGAATACGAAAATTGACCATAGCACAATAACACAATGGGGGGGGGGGGGGATGTATAAGTACCGAGCCATGCCAAAAGGATATTACCAAAAATGGACTAAACAGTAAAGGTTAATAATTTACAAAGACAAATAAAAGAACACTATAAGACATAATAAAGATGATAAACAACGTCAGTACCTAGAATCTATATTTCAAGACCATCATGTATTATTTGTGAAGTTGATGTGGAATATTTGTCAACAAGGTCTTGGTATCTTCGGATGAACTTTTTTTTTTTAGAAAAAGGACGCGACGTTCTTTGACATAACCCTGGTTCATCAACTTTCTTCTCAGACACTGTTAATAGACCTTACAGCATATCCCAACATGAAGAGCAGCACTAAAACTCTGGTACTTTGATAAATTATGGTTAATTTTTCACAATGGGAAAAGACTGCATGTAGCAATGTTTCATTGGTGTTTATAAACTCAATTCCATATATCATGTATATATGTGCTTTGAATAAACAGAGCTAATTATTTTATGTCTGTATTTTAGACATATGGTTAAAGACATCAGAAGTTTTAAGAATTTGAGTTTAGATGATGAGTCTGTGGATGAAGATGCTGTAAAAAGTGCTAAGTATGAAGATATTTTATAATAGTAAGGGAGCATAATGTTTTCTGGTCTGTCCATCCACCCAATATTTCATATGTCTGATATTCTGTCTGTCCAATATTTCTTCCATCAAATATTCTGTTCGTCAGATATTCCATCATTCTGTTATTTTGTTAGTCTGTCCCTTTTCAGGGTTAAAGTTTTTGTTTAAGGTATTGTGCAGTTAATTATCTGGAAACAAGATCGACAGATCAGGTCCTGAATAAGCTACTTTCTTTTTGAAACCTACTGACAGCTCTTTTTCCCTACATGATACACCCTTCAACATGCATGAGATTGAAACAAAAGTGCAAATGCTACAGAATAGGTATTTAAACTACAATGTAATTTTATAACTTACATAATGTTTTACAGATTATTTGGAGCTGAGAGTAAGAATAAATTACCATTAGGAGAATTTTTACAGGCTGTGGGACAGTTGAAGTTTAGGGGAACATCAGTGTTATTTAGACTTCAACATTCATCTACGTCCTCATTGAAATCGTAAGTTTATGTATGAAATAAATAATTGTTTGAATTTGATTGGAGATTTCAAATATTTCAAAATTATGCAAAATTTACCACCCTGATCATTGCAGCTTTTAATATAACTTAAAATTGCAGTTTGGTATGAAAAACTAGTTGCATGTCTTATGACAAAGTATGTGTTTGATTTCAAAGATTATATTCTTGAGGTTTTACATTGAATATATATGAAAAAAGAGATAATGAAGGAAATTGTTGGACAAAAAGGAAGGGGCATCTTTTTTTGGCATTAGTTGATATAAAGGGTGTTTCTGAGAAGCTGTAGTTTAATGGTTCTTTGATGTTATGGAAAAATTTAATCTCATGTACCCCAAGAATTGAACCATGTGTGTGAAACTGCCTCCAGTTTAGAAAAAGTCCTTCATACATATACACGATAATAATATTGATAGAAGAATTGAAGAAAATATAAAAGTTTCTGCCTGCCTGAAAGTAAGTGTACATATAGACTCAACTGGGACGTCCCTTTAATACTTGGACTGTAAAAGAAAAAAATTTAAAAGTATTTTTTTTATGATTTAGATTAGAAAAACCAGTTGAAAATTCCTCACCTATGAAAGATGACAGCATGGAGCCACCATCATCAAAGAGATGTCGTCCAAAGATGTTAGACTCTGTCAGGAACTCCCCTCCCAGAAAATTAAATATGACAGGTAATTAAAAATATTGGAATTAAGAACTGGAAATTGTTATTAAGTTTTGAACTAGATTTTATATTTCTCAACCTTTAATTTTCTGTATAAAATTAGTTCCCAAAATTTTCAAATACTGTGGCATATGCTTCTATGCCCCTTCATGTTTTAGCAGCTGTATGAAATATAAATTTGAATAGAATATGAGTTAAAATGGATCACATATTTTGTTTCTTAAACCTGTCTAGAATGAGTTTCAGTGATACATTACACATCTATTTATTTTTAGTCCCCTACCGACGAAGTCGAAGGGGACTTTAGGTTTGCACTCTGTCCGTCTGTCTGTCCATCCGTCAGTCCAGCAAATCAGTTTTCCACACTTTTTTTCTTCCTGCTTGAAGATATTGATTTGATATTTGGTGTATTGTTTAATCATGACAAGTTACAGATCAAGTTCGAAATTTGTTCCGGTCTGACAATTTTGTGCAGAGTTATGGTCCTTGAACTTAGAATATTCACTCAAATAATCAGTTTTCCACACTTTTTTTTGTCATGCTTGAAGATATTGATTTGATGATTGTTATATAGTTTTATCATGACAAGTTACAGATCAAGTTCGAATTTTGTTCCGGTCTAATGATTTTGTGCAGAGTTATGGTCCTTGGACTTAGAAAATTCACTCTAATAATCAGTTTTCCTCACATTTTTTCGTCATGCTTAAAGATATTGATTTGATGATTGGTATATAGATTTATCATGACAAGTTACAGATCAAGTTCGAATTTTGTTCCTGTCTATTGATTTTGTGCAGAGTTATGGTCCTTGGACTTAGAGAATTCACTCAAATAATCAGTTTTCCTCTATTTTTTTCGTCATGCTTGAAGATATTTATTTGATAATTGGTATATAGTTTTATCATGACAAGTTACAGATCAAGTTCGAATTTTGTCCCGATCTGATGATTTTGTGCAGAGTTATGTTCCTTGGACTTAGAAAATTCACTCAAATGATAAATTTTCCACATTTTTTTTCCGTCATGCTTGAAGATATTGACTTGATATTTGTTTTATAGTTTACACCATGACAAGTTATAGATCAAGTAAGCATTTTGTTCCAGTACAATGAATTTTTAACCGGTAGGGGACTTTATATTGCCAGGCAATACTCACAGAATGCTTGTTGTTTTAATAATCCTAAAAGATGTTTGTATGATTGGTATAATTTAAAAGTTGATTATTGAGGAAAATAAGTTTGGTCCAGCTAAAAGAGGTTTTGGTATAATCTTGCTATCAGAAAACAATATACTATTTGATTTAACTGATTAAGGTTCTAAATGGTATGGACATGTTTTAAAACAAAGCAATTCTTCCCATTTTGAACACGTTTTTAAAAATTTGTGATAAAATGACTTTACATTTTGCATTTACATACTTGTATATAGTTACCAGTGGTGAGTGATTGATATTTAAAAGAGAGGGGATGCTATGAATATGGAGTTAATCAAATAATTGCTCTATGTAACTAGAGGTGTTGATATATAAAGGATTTGTATGGTGAAGCAACACTTGGTTTGCACATATATATAGTTTGTATGTTTAGTTTTGGTGTTTGAATAGTTTTCAGTTTATAGATTTAATGTAATCTATAGGGAACATATTTTTATGAAATAATTTGTGAAACTGTACATCAATAGAAAAAAAATATGACTAATGAGACATTTTATGTAGAAATTCCAGTAAGAAATGTGCAATTTCAAATTAAATCATAAAACATATGACCTTCAGTACGAAAAAAAAAGGTAGTGAAAGATATTACAAAAAAGCACAAACCATGAAGCAATCAAATTGAAAACTGATATATTGCCATCTTGTATAAATTGTATAGTTTTCTTCTAACCTAGTGCGACTGATCACCGTAACTATATAGAATTATATTGTTTTAGGAAGAAAAGACTGAAAGTGATCAGTTAAAGGTCTTAAACCATCATTTTACGTTTGACTTTACTATAAAACTTTTCTAAATTTTTCTTTTTTATATCTTTTATGAAACAGTTTGAATTCATCTTCCTTTTCAAGAACTCCTTCCATGTTTAATATTTTGAATTTTATGATTTTTTATCACTGGTAGAATTCTGATTACAGAGTTGTCTATGGACGAATTGCACAGATATTTTACAACGACTGGTATTTTTAGTAGTTTAATGATCTATGATATAAAATGCAGTTTATTTTCTTTGGCTGTATTTGCCAACACAAGGAGTTCAATTTATAGTTATTGAAGTAAATGTGCTGTTTTAATGATTGAATGTTTGAATGTTTCTGACTGAGTTTCTGTTTCAAATTAACCCACATTTTGTCTTTTGTTCAAATGTCCCTTTTTATTTTATGAGCCATTGGAAATTTACTGTAATTTATTTTGTTTATTCTGTTTGTTATGCGCATGCCATAATTTGACAATAATAATCAACTCTTAGAATATGATAAAGAAAGTGTTTAAGGCATTCTGCAATGATCATGGATCACAATTATCAGTTGTACTTTTTTTTAACTTAACAAATTTTGATACAGCAATGCAATTATTCTGTGGAAAATTTATAGTAGGTCAAAAGTTTTACACCTATTGGAAATTTCCCTATTGTTTCACATAAAAACACATTTTTAATAAAAATTCTACTGAAGATATTTCTTGTCCGAATTGAATGAAATTTTTTTCACTAAATACAGAAATGTCTACAGTTTCTTGCAATATTATGAAATATATATTTATAATGTATACTTTTATGGAAATCACTGTTTAAAGATATCTATTAATTTCAGCATGAAAAATCATATGGATTTATAGGAGAAAATCACACTTCATTTCAATATTTGTATACAAATAAGGATTTTTCGGTTATTATATATCCTAAATATATTTCATAATAACCAGAAAAACTGTATTTATGAGTTTATCATTAAAATTTCATCAAAGTCAGTTCTTAAATTAGTTTTTGACAATGTTTTAAAAAAAACATGTTTTATTTGAAATAATAGTGGAATTTCCAATAGGTGAAACACTTCTAATTTTTACAAATTAATGATAGATTAAAGACTTTTATTTTTGATATATATTTATTTTGGACGTAATCTGTCTATCTTGTTTGAAGACAGTTAAATTTTGAAGTAGATTGATAATTAACTTTTATCAATTTTGTTATGTAGCATGAAAATAAGTACTGTGAACACATTTTTTCTTTTGATTTCTGAAAGTATTTAAAAAAGGGGGAGGGTATACTGTATACTCTGTCTGTCCGTCCATCCGTCCGTCCATCCGTCTGTCCATCCGTCCCATAAATATTTTTCGTCGTATTGTTCTCAGGAACTACATCATAAGGATTTCTGAAATTTGGTTTCAGGGTTTATATAAGTCAGCTATACCGTGTGATGTGTTTTCAGATTCATCACTCAACAACTTCCTGTTTACTCTCAAGTATTTGGGCTGGGGGTATCATCAGTGAGCAGTAGCTCGCAGTTTCACTTGTTAAGAACTATCTTGTAAATTATTTCTAAATTTCTTATAGCTTTCTTTCTAGTCTCATTAAAGTTTACAATTTTACTTTTAAATTTGTAAACAAAACATGGGAATTTAGCACAACCATTGGTGTAACAAGCTCAATGATATATACTTTATTGTATTTTTGGAATTGCATAATACATGTTTAAAAAAATTAATTTGTAAACTTTGAACCTGAAGTTACATTTAGATATAGGGAAATCTTTGTTAAGGAATGCAATGATCCAGGATTACAATTTGCAAATTAAACAATCTTTTTTTAATTGCCTTGTAATAGAAATTCTGGTTGTAAAATAACATATAAATCAGTTGAAATTGACAAATATGTGCACATATTGAGGTCTCAAAAATGAATACCCTCTCTGGGAAATTTGCATCCGTAAATTGGTATGGTGATGTCGTCATCGTCCTTTTCCAAAAACTTTTGGTTTCCAGACAATAACTTGAGTATGAGTGAATGGATCTCTATGAAATTGTACCACACGGTTCCATACCACAAAAGGAAGGTTGGAATTGATTTTGGGGGTTATGGCCCTAACCATTTAAGAATTTTGGACCAAAAAGGGGACAAAAACAAAGATTTTTCAGGTTTCCTGACAATAACTTGAGTATAAGTGTATGCCTTTGTATGAAACTGTACCACTAGAGGTTCCATACCACAAAAGGAAGGTTGGATTGAATTTGGGGGTTATGGCTGTATCCGCTTAGGAATTAGAAACCAGAAAGGGGTAAAAAACAAGCAATTGCTTAAACTTTGTTTGAGTTGCTTATTTTTTACCAATTTCAATGGGGTTTAAAAATCTTGAAATATTGGAGTTTTATTGATATGCTTAATCTTACCGTGTATTTAGAATTTTGATTTTGGGCTGTGTTTTCAAGTGAATCCAAATTAGGGTGCAAAATTAACCTTTGATTGGTTTCAATATGTTGAATCTGAAAACAATTTCCTCCATATTGACATTTCTGTTTCAAACCACAATTTAATGATAATCCACTCTAAAACACACAACATTTATGTCGCCTTTTGATATCACTTTCAGAACAATTCTAACCACAAATTCACAAATTTAATTTAGATAACATCCCAACTACTGAGAATTACAATCCCATAAACCACAATTACAAAGTCATGCCCAATTTCATGCCACAATTTTATCCCATATTATTATCCTATTTTGCAAAAAAATTTAAAAAATCTTCAGTTCATTATACATGCTGATTATGATATAATTCTATTATATCCTTTTTACTTAAATATAATTTTATTCTGTATTTCATTTCCACTACATCATTCATTCCTTAAATTGCTAAGTTATCAATATTAATTTCTAAATGCTAACAGTTTAACAATATCAAGAAAAATGATTTTCCTCCCCTTTCTTATCACTGAAAGGTACAATATGTTTAAAAACTTCAATCATTACCTGATGACAAATAAACCTCAACTACCATACACATCCATCTGTACCCCACTTATTCAAACACCAAAAAATTATTAATTAATTTAATAAAAGGTTTCCTACCAATTACAGCTTAAACTAAATTCCTTTATGGAGCATTTTAAAAACTTAGCTAATATTGTCTTTTAATAAATATATATATTAAATTCTTGGTGTACTTGGATTGATTGATTGATTGTTGTTTGCTTAACATCCAGTGGCAAATATTTCATGCATGTTCAGGACAAGAACAAAAAGGTGTACTTGGATATGCTGAATCTAACAGTGTACTTAGATTTTGGATATTGGACCATAATAGGTAAAAGTCCAATTTCAAATTTTTCAGTTCTTTGACCACATTCATTCTGTGTCAGAAATCTGTGCTGTGTCAAATATTTAATCACAATCCAAATTCAGAACTGTATCAAGCTTGAATGTAGTGTCCATACTTGCCCCAACTGTTCAGGGTTCGACATCTGCAGTCGTATAAAGCTGCACCCAGTGGAGCATTTTATTAATTTTAGTTTTAGATTACATAACAGCATTAGCCTTTTAAAATATTTTTCATGTACATGCATGAAATGAATTTTTCTGTTTTATTGCATATTGAGCAGTTCAGTTAAATTGCATGAGCTGATAAAATTATTTATATTCTGTATGCAATATAAACAATGAAAAATGATGAGTTATTGTCGAAATTAATTTAGTCATTGAAAATTTCTGATTTATTGTCGAAATACAATTGTCTTGTCAGTTTGTGGGAAATCATTGGTTGATAGCGGTTTATAAAAAAAATGTCAGTTCTTGGTTTCATATCTGGATAATTGTGTTTTGTTTGATATAATGATTCAAAGTAGTGGTTAATGGTAACATAAGCAAAAACATTAAAAAAAATTGCACAAATAATACATTTTGTAGTACTTTAAATGTACATGCATGTCTTAGATATTCAATGTTTGAATGTCAAAACCATACAGAATATTGCTGTCTGTGAAATAAAGCAACACAACTTATAAAAAGATTGAAAACAGTTGCAACAATGCTAGGATTGATAATTCACATTGGACAAGTTCATAAGGGATCTAGATTTGAGAAGGGTTTGATAATTTATTTCATTTTTATCAAATCTTGAATGAAGAAGGTAGTATATCTGGTAACTCTAAATTCCTGAATGACATTCAAATTTCAAGATGTTTTCACATGCTGGTTCAGGGCCACAAGCTCAAAGTTAAGTAGCTTTGGTCCAGTTTGTCATTCTGCTATGACTCAAATCTGAATTATAGTCCACAGCTGTGAACTGAAATTTCTTCTAAAAACATTCAACACAGAATCACAGGATTAATGAAATGAAAATATTATATAAATATAAACAGTGTTCTCCCAGGCCCTTAAAGGACCGCGGGCCCGCGATGTATAATTTTGGCCGTGGTGGTATCAATCTTACCGCAATGTATAATTTTTACCGTGGTGCTAAAATTTTAAGTAAAAAATCGAATCGGTAAAGTTTTAAACGATTTGTTAAATCTTTTCCGTCGGTATAAAATTCCAGGTGAAATTTGACCAGTTCAAACCAGTTTACCCAGATTGTTGACACCACATGATCGATTTACCTTATGAGGTTAACCTTGTTGATTGAATTTAATCGATGTAATTAACACTTGTTACATTATTCTTATGTGTTTTAATTAGGAGTTCTTAACTTTATGATCACTGATAACTATTTTATGGCTTCACTCACAACCCAAGGTCTGACCTGTGACAAGTCTGCAAATACTTTGTACACAAACAGTGTGAACCCGATAGTTGCACACATGCCTGTACATTTTTGTACATAATAAAGTTAGCTCATTAGTATAGTATAATATGTCTGATTAAACCATGGCCAAAATTTTCTTTAATTATGACTTAGTTAGTGTATGATATCGGGTTTCAAACTATAGTATCTGTGAAGGGACGGACATATGTACATATCACATGACCCATTTAGTTCACGTAGAATATTAAAGTTTATTTGCAATTAATTGCAATCTACTCTATTTAATAAATAAAATCTATGACTGTACCTTCAAACTGGATATCTATATCCACATTTAATGAATAACAGAAGTAATCTTGCAAATTTTATCCATAAGCACATGTTAAATCTATTTATATCTACTTCCTGTCATTTAGGCGGAAAAATAGGAGACTTTGTTGTTGACATTGAATATGGTTACTTATAGACCTAAGATAGATTTATAGATTCAGGAATTCTTTTAAATGGATCATGACAAATAAAGATTTAGATTTCAGTGCAGTATTAAGTCTGTATCAATGTTTGATTATCACCAAAGACAAGAAAGGTTAATATTTACATGAAATCTCAGGGCTCACGCTACCAGGCGACTAGGGCGAAGAAGTCGCTTTCCGTCCGTCACTTCGCTTGCCAGACCCTCAAAAGCGAAAACAAGTCGCCCTGTTGTTTACGATACTCGCTTTCAGTCGCTTTCGTCATCGGACATTTTCAATTTTTACCAAGTTGATAAAACATCAATTTTTTATTGATTATTAAAGAAATTCAGACATAAACGATTCATTTTCTTAAGAAAAGAGGTTTAAGCATTGACTTTACAGTGTGTAGCAGGTTATTTAATAAAAAGACAACTTTTTATCACCATGATCACTGCATGCACTTCCGGTACTTGTTACTCAGAGAGCGTACATTAATCTAACTTTCGCAGCAAAATAAGTTTTTACTTCATTTGAAAGTGATAAAGTTGCCTCCAGTAAATGTTTAATCCATTTATTGCTTTAAAACGTCATATTCCTTTCCAAATAGCTTGTCAAACATCATTTATTTTTGTAAATTTTCTTCGTCCGCCATTAATCGCTTACTAACTACGAATCGAACCGGACCAGCTATGACCGAAATCCGTATTTTTACAATAACTACGGACGATGAATGGAAAAGTTGACAGAATAATAATGATCTCAAAAGGAAAATTACGCATTCCACACGCATTAACAGACTTTTGGTTAGATCTAATTGATTAATGTACCGTATATAATTCCATATGATTTACATGGATTGTTTCAAAATATTGATTAAAGTTGCTTAACTACTAATATCAATATATTATGGCCCAGCTTAACTTTGTATATATTTTGATGAGAAACACTGAATTTCATAACATGATAAACAAGAGAGTTTTAATTGAATTGTAATTCATATATTATAATTTCTTTACCTTTTGACATAAAAAAATCTTTTAGTGCTAGATATTTAGTTGGTAGTTTCTCACAAGAACCTAAACTTAAACAACTTTGAATTTGAACTGTTAATTTAATTGTATACTCAGATATGAATTGAACAATATAAAAGAACATTATTTACATATGACCCTTTATACTATAGTAAAATCAAAACATTGTAGCGCAGGCCTTGAAGGAGCACTTCTCTTTCAAATCTTACCACTTCTCCCTATCAGTTTCAAAAGAGAAGTCACTTCTCCTATGATTCTGATGTAGTGTGAGCCCTGAAATCTATGGCAAAATGTTTTAAATTTATGAAAAATTTCTTTTTTAAATTTAAGATAGAAACTGGTTCAAACAATAAATCAATATTTTTTCTTGTTATTTTATATCTCCGTATGACAAGAATCCTTTCACATGCAACAACTTTCTTTCTAGAAACTATAAAGTTTTTTAAATTGAACATTTTTGGTCTCCTTTGAATGATATTTTATTTTTATTGATCATGGATTTTATAAAAGATTTGGTTACTTTAAATTTAGATGAATATTTTGTAATGAATCATGTTTTATTTATTTAAAAAATATTAAAGTATACAAACTGTTTATTGATTTACTTCTTTTTACCAATAATTTTCTGACTCAATGTCTACATAACACAGTACCACAGTGTTAAAACAAAACAAGAGACATACTGCAGTAACTAAAAATATAGCTAAGCAACGCGACGCGACACTACTGATTGTATGAATCATTTCACCAAGCTGTCCACACGTTACCCTGGTGCTATCCAAAATCCTGGGAGAACACTGATATAAATATTAGGAGATGTGGTATGATTGCCAATGAGACCAGAGTTCAAATGAGGAAGATTAAAAGCAATTATAGGTCAACCTATGGTCTTCTACAATGTCAAAAACCAATACCGTATAGTCAGCTATAAAAGGCCCAGACATGAAAAATATGAAAAAATTCTAACTAGAAAATGGCCTAATTTATTCAATACAATTTACAAAAGACAAATATGACAGACATGAACCAAAAACAGCTTTTGAATTTAAGGCTCCTTATGTTCTTATATAATTACATATATCATACTCATGGAACCTTTTACTCCTTAAATTTCAGATACAGATGGTGAATTATTTAAGCTACCTGATGTTAGACCATTATCAGCCAAACATCCCCAATTACCTAGATATGAATTAGCTACCCATACCATCAAAGTGAGAAGAACAGGTGTACTGGCTGATGTGGTCAAGTTATGGGATTTACAAGGTAAAATTTTAAACATTGAAGAAACAGTAGTTCTTTTCTCATAAAACATGAGGATTGAATTTTTTCTTTATTTGTATCATACTATTACTGATATTGTAGACTGGCAGAAAAAGTAATGGAACTGCTGTCTTTACTTCTTATCACATGTCTATGGAACATAGCATTACATTTGACAATAGACATCATTTAATTAAATAGTATTCTCCTTAGAAATTCCAAACAGCATCCTGGCTTTGTTGAAAAGTTTAAAAGCATCTTCCACAGAGTACCTTGCTATAGATAAGTAGGAATGTATAGTCATTCAAGGGTCTGTCAATAGTCATATTTGCCAGACATGACCTAAACTGAAAGGCAAATGTCTGAAATGGCAGATTGGGATTAAAGTCCAAAAATTGTTTTTTTTACAGAAATAATTTCTGTCATTTTATTGAGATCGGGTCTCTTAATTGCCAATTTGTCTGCACTGATTTTGCTTAGAAAGGCTTTTCAGGTAATAATACTGCCACTTAGGTATAGTATGATAATCCCGAGGGCCCTCCCAATAATCATATTAATGCCTCCGGGAGATATTGGCTAATAATCGCTAATCCTTTTTTACCTATGTTCTTCACACCTGACAGAAAAGATCAAGCTCCGAACTAATCATGCTAATATTATAAAGAAATTCTATTCCATGACAAATTGAGATCACTTCTTTATTTAATAACTTTTCAGCAAGGTCATTCACCAATTCTGATTTAAAAACTAATTTTTTATTAAATTATATGGAAAATGGTAATTTTTCACGAGTCAAATGTGTGCTTTACTTTCTATATAATATGCATGCGTGAAATTGTCTTCCAGATTAGATACATTAGCGTAAAATGCAAAATGATTTCATTCTAAAATAAACGAATGAAAGTATTATAAGTTATATTCAAACACTTTTACAGTTCATAAGATAAATAAAAAAGATGATTTCATGTCATTTGATAAATAGAACAAATCCCGTAAATAAATCTGAAATCACTCATAAATTAGTATTAACTTGAAACTTCCCTTTTTTTTCGACTTCAGAATCGAAAGTAGCATTAGCAATTCCTGAGATATTAACCTTTTTAAGTCATTAAATTCATTTCAATTTTTAACTGTTGCTTTCAATAATTTGTTCTTGAATGTATTTAGAAAACGGTATGAAACTTCATGAAGTAAATGCAACTTAACTGTCAATACAAGTTTGTTGATGCCATGAATCTATGAATAATTTCAACAGTTTGAAAAAAGGACCCCAACTTGTAAGTCATCTCAAAATGACAGAAATTGTATGAAAAAATTTCTGATCCTTGGTCATGATAGTGATTATGTCTCGCCTTGACGGAGTCAAAAAGCGAGACATAGGTATGCTGTTTCCGGTGTCGGCGGCGGTGGCGGCGGCGTCAACAATGTATTAGTTTGTGATTAGGTCTAGTTTATGGTGAACCACTAGTGGTAGGTCAATGATATTTGGTATGCAGTTGTATTAGCATTGGCACATCCCATTTCCATTGAGATTATTTGACCCTGCCCCCTCAGTCATGGTCTATTGACTTTGAAACTTTTGCTTAGCTTACATGTATTAGTTTGTGATTAGGTCAGTTCAAGGGGAACCATTAGTGGTGGTATAAGCATTAGCACATCTCATTTCCATGGAGAATATTTGGCCCCACCCCCTCAGTCATGATATATTGACTCCCAAACTTTTGCTTAGTACACATGTATTAGTTTGTGGTTAGATCAGTTTAAGATGAGCCGCTAATGTTAAGTCACTGGTACTTTACTATACAAATTTATTGGCATTTGCAAGTCTTGTTTCCATGGAGATTATATATCCCAACCCCCTCATCATGGTTCATTGACTTTGAAACTTTTACATAGTTTACAAGTTAATGTTTGTGTTTAGGTTTGTTTATAGGGAACAACTTATGATAAGTCAATGGTATTTGGTATGCAGTTGTATTAGCATTGGTACATCTCATATCCATGGAGATTGTTTAGCCATGTACCTTCAGTCATGGTTCATTGACTTTGAATATTTGCATAACTTACATGTTAAAGTATTGCTATTTTAATTTCAACATTTGCATTATCAAAATTACAAAAAGGCGAGACATATCTCTGTGTTAACAGTTTATTGAGTTCTTTCTTTATTTGTATGTCTGCACATTGCATCCACAGCTCCTCCTTAACCAGCTATAACATTTCAATGGAACTTCCAGTGGTTTTTGGTCCCGCCTGTGACGAAAGTTGAAGTATGCAAAATAGGATTACTATCCGCCGGCAGCGGTGTAAACTATTTGTATAAAGCTTTATATTTCAGAAGCTAGAAGACCTGAATGCTTCATACCTTGTATGCAGATACCTTATTTTACGAAGTTTCCCTCTGTCATATGTCCATTGTCCTTGACCTCATTTTCATGGTTCAGTGACAGCTAGAAAAAAATTATAGTTTTTTTTGTCATGTGAATTTCTCATTTATTATGAGTAATAGGATAACTATACATGTATTTGGTATATGTGTTCCTTGCAACATCTACATGTCCATCAGACAGGGTTCACCTGACCTCGACCTCATTTCATGGATCAGTTATCATGGTTAAAGTTACATGATTAGGTCCGTTTCTTAGATACTAAAAGCAGTAGGTCAACTGTATGTTGTGTATGGAATGATTGTAAGGGGTGCATGTCAGTTTGGCAGGTTTCGTCTGACCTTGACCTCATTTTTTTAATTTTATGGTTCATTGGTAAAAGTTAATGTTTTGTGTTTTGGTCTGTTTTTCAAGTACTATAAACAATAGGTCAACTGCATTTGGTGTATGGAATGATTGTAAGGTCTACATGTCAGTCTAGCCGGTATCATCTGACCTTGACCTCATTTTCATGGTTCATTGGTCAATGTTAAGTTTTTATGTTTTGGTCTGTTTTTCAAGTACTGTAAGCAATAGGTCAACCTTATATGGAATGTTCATAAGATGTACATGTTGGTCTTGCTGGTATCATATGACCCTTGACCTCATTTTAATGGTTGATTGGTCAGTGTCAAGTTTTTATGTTTTGGTCTGTTTTTTTTTCAAATACTTATAGCAATAGGTCAGCTATATTTGGTGTATGGAATAATTGTCAGGTGTACATGTCTGTCTGACAGGTATCCTCTGACCTTGACCTAATTTTCAAGGTTCGTTTGTCAATGGTAAGTTGTTTTTTTTTGTCTGTTTTTCAATTACCATACTACATTTAGTGTATGGAATAATTGTAAAGTGTACATGTATGTCTGTCAGGATTAATCTGATTTTTGACCTCATTGTCATGGATCTTTGAAAATGTTAAGCAAAACTTTTATCTTTAAGACTTTCAACATAAAATCAATGGTCAGTAAAGCAGGCCAGACTTTTCAGCGTGAACACTCTTGTTTAATGTCTAATGAAATTGTGCACTTCCTGTTTGATTTCTTCATCTAATCGATTTTTGAGTTTCAAATACCAATATGTGGACCTTGCCTTATCTAAAATATGCATTTTGTACCTGCAGCTTCTCCTAAACCACTCACATTATGCACCTGAAATAAAACTTTTTTCAACCCAAATATTATAAGAGTATCATGTAGTATAAGAATGAATGTATTTGTATTTTTATATATATACATAGATTAGGTGGTATGTGGAGTATGAATTTCCCTGCTGTGCTCACAGTTATTTTTAGTTATAATCTGTTGCTATTAAACCACAGAACTTCATTAACATTTTGTAGGTACAACAGCAGTATCTGGCAGTGCCTTCAGTCATCTGGAGGGTGACATCAACAGATTTCAGAGGATGGGATCAATAGACTCATTTAACCAGGTGTGTATAACATGTAAATATATATGGAAGACTGTGATTGTCATTATAACTGAATTGTCAGTATGAGGTTGCAATTAAGTTAACAAATTATATGCTTAGCTCAAAAGAAGCACAAACCTTAAAAATTCACAATAGTAATTTTATCATTATGATGTCATCATCTTTATTTTTGTTGTTAAATAGTTATAATTTTGGGGCCCTTTATAGCTTACTGTTCGGTGTGAGCCTAGGCTCTGTGTTGAAGACCGTGCTTTGACCTATAATGGTTTACATTTATAAATTTTGACTTGGATGGAGAGTTGTCTCATTGGCACTCATACCACATCTTCTTATATCTATAACCTTAGAATGATAGAAGGTTCAGGACAGTTTTTACTCATATTTATTGTAACTACAGATTAACAAAAAATAACATTCATGTACTATAAATATGTATCAACCATTACTAGCTGTTAATTGCCTTATATTTGATGCTGATAGTAATCTCATAGAGTGTAAGCTGTTGTCTGTCTAATTTTTATATTTTTTAAATCATCATCATCATCTACATTTGGACAGTAAGGTGCTCTCGTTGAGTTTAAGTCTTTTTGCGCCGGCGCGAAGTTAAAGCAATCATCATTCAATCATAAATATGGACAATTAATTTTGTATGTAAACAATGTGAACAATTTTAACACCACATATTACATTTTGTAGTTATTTAGTACTTTCAATAGTTTATCTCTGTATTTGTATATTTATATTTGACAGAGGTCACATCCAAATGAAATGTTGACTGGACTGAGATATTTTGAAAGAGCTTTAAAGGGAGATAATGGAAGTCCTGCCAAGGTGATATTTTTAACCAATAGACACACATCACTGTAATTGACATTTTATGTCATTGTAATTGTTTTGTCTTCCATTTTGAGATGACAAAGATGATATTGTTTTCTTTATTCTTAGGTTGATTTAAAGTTTCACTGATCTTTTGGTTATTGAAAAGATTAATAAAAGAAACATCAGATTTTAAATTAATCATGAAAATAATTGATGACAAAAATATGAACGTTTTAGTTCTTAACAAATTACATAATGGATTTACCCAGCCCTAAAAAGGCAAGGACTATTGCGTATGCTTTGGTTCTTTATTTCTAAGAGAGTGGATATATCTTACTGTTATGAGTTTATTCTGCCACAATTGATTATAGAATAACTAATCCAAGAATTCAAATGTGTACAAAAATTCAACTGGTGACAGAACAACTCCTTAATTCAATGTTCTTAGCCAGTGAGTTATTTATCAGTGCTGTTCAGTCACAAGTTTAATATTTTTTTATATTGGATTTCTTGGAGAAGTTATAACTTTCATTAAATTGTCTTTTAATGTATATAAAGTAGAAATGCATGGAATTATATCTTTTCTATGTGTTCTCACTTTTTTGACAACCTCTAGGCAAAAATAAAATATATGTGTGTTTCCTTGTACATCAGTGTTCTCCCAGAAATTTTTAAGGCGCAAAATTTCAAGCCAGAACTCTATTTTTAGAGTGGACTATTGTGATCTGAAGCAATCGGTCATAAATCATTACATGCAATAATGCACAGTATTAATATACATGATAAAGAAGAAGAATATATATATGAAATAAATTCATTTTAAACACAAAAAGCATTTATATCACAGTCAATTAAATAAGTCAAAATGTATATATAGTTCAAGAAAAATCCTCATGTTCTTCTGGGCCTTCCAATGCTGAACAGCTTCAGAAATATTTATTTTTTTACTCTCTGTTCCTTCTAGAGATATAATACAGTGTAACAAGACAGTTTGTAATTTTGTTGGACAGCCTGTTCCTCAGTCATTATCCTCTTTAGGGTTGAAAACATCATCTGCCTTTCGCTTAACCCATTTCTTCTTTGCAAAGAACATGTTGATTCAGCATTAAAATTGACTATGTTTAAGATGTTTGGTATAAAACTTTAAAACAAAAAATTGTAAGGAACCAGCTGACCAGTGTCCGTAGTTTGACATTACGCTTCTGTGTGTATAATTGTCAAAACGTTTCTTTGGCAGGTAGATATAAACGAAACTTGACAAATTCGTCAAAGTTAAAACCAGTGAAATTCTTTACTAGTGACATTATACAAATGCTGCAGCAATTGTGTACATATATTTCGATGGACGAATTAACAATCGATGTTAAAAATTATTTTATTTCTAAAACGTGACAGTTGACAGACGAATTTTACTTGCAAGCAACAATTTTTCACTTTCTAATAAAAGAAATCACTCCTCGTTATCTTAAATAAAAGTTTATTTTACTTTTTTGACGTACAAATACTCTCATTCATAAATTTCATTGTAAATTTCTTTAGTAATGTGTATTCAAATTTATCACGTGTATTCATCATGTTCATTGGTCGTGTTTAAATAGATTCTTCTTCTCGACCAATGAAAAAATTCGTTACTTAAATGGCCAAGTATCGCACACAGACGATGCGTAAATACAATGTATTTGCGATCTATTTCTTCAGTTTTTGCACTGAAGTTTTTAAAAACTTTTATTTTCTTCTAAAAATATCTATCTTCTTGATGATCATTTACGCTATAACCTGATTACATGGTCTGATAAGACTGGAACAGGTAACTCAGAGACTTTTGCTAGTTATCAGTTATTGCGCAACATTGACCGACCTCTCAGCGGTAATCAGCAACTTGACAATTTTAACCAACATTTATAATTAAAATGTGAAAATTAACACGCTGGGATCAAGTATTAAGGGACAGCGACCAATTAAGGCGCTGGGATCAACGAAAATATTTTGAAGGCGCTGCGGGACCGCAGCTTCATATCGGCCTGGGAGAACACTGTACATGCCCAAAATGACAATGGGTAGGTCGGTAGGAAAAACATTTTATTTTAAAGAATTATTTTCTTGTCTTTCTGAAAAATGATAAATGGTCAAATTGGAACTTTTTGTAATCTAAAGGATAAATTCTGGTTCATGTTTTTCCCGATCAGACGTCAATAAAATGTTTGATATTGCGGCTGACAATGAGGTCGGTTGGGTAACTGGAAACACACGTATATTTTATTTTGACCCTATTTGTTGTATGATGTCAGAAGTGTGAATTTTCAGGATTTATTTTACATGTGAAATATCAATTTTATTTGACTTGGAAATCAGTATTTCATAGCAACCAATGTAAGAAAATCTAAACTTCTCCAAGTGATACAAAGTTATATTTATAATGCTAACAACAAAGTAATAATGTGTATTGTCAGTAATTTGTTATTTTTCTGTTTTGCAGCAAGCTTTTGACTGGGGTCAAGTGGAAAAAAATGCTTTAGCTAAATGCCTTCTAACCTTATGTCGACAGACCAAAGAAATCTTATCTGATGAACCAAGGCTTGTCAAACTCACTGCTCCTGTTTATATTTTAGGTACCATATTTATGTGTAGTTTATACTTTTTTAATCTTTTTTGATTCAGTTAAAGAGTTTTTGATACAATATATGTATTATGCAGTTACGGAACGAATATATTGTAGAATACAAAAATGTGTCCATTAGTTTTTGTGTTGTTGGTTTCCTGTCTCATGACAAAAACTTAAATCTCCTTTTTGTCGAGCCTTCGACTTTTGTCGAAAAGCGAGACATAGCGATCCTACATTCCGTCGGCGCGCCGTCGGCGGCGTCCACAAATATTCACTCTGTGGTTAAAGTTTTGAAATTTTAATAACTTTCTTAACCTATACTGGATTTCTACCAAACTTGGACAGAAGCTTGTTTATGATCATAAGATAGTATCCAGAATTAAATTTTGTAAAAAAAAATCTTGTTTTTCCGTATTTTACTTTTAAATGGACTTAGTTTTTCTGCCAGGAAACATTACATTCACTCTGTGGTTCAAGTTTTAAAATTTTAATAACTTTCTTAAACTAACCTGGATTTCTACCAAACTTGGACAGAAGCTTGTTTATCATCATAAGATAGTATCCAGAATTAAATTTTGTAAAAAAAAAAAATCCTGTTTTTCCGTATTTTACTTATAAATGGACTTAGTTTTTCTGCCAGGAAACATTACATTCACTCTGTGGTTAAAGTTTTTAAAATTTTAATAACTTTCTTAAACTATCCTGGATTTCTACCAAACTTGGACAGAAGCTTGTTTATGATCATAAGATAGTATCCAGAAGTAAATTTGTAAAAAACAAATTTCCATTTTTTCCGTATTTAACTTATAAATGGACTTAGTTTTTCTGCCAGTCAACATTACATTCACTCTGTGGTTAAAGTTTTTAAAATTATAATAACTTTCTTAAACTATCCTGGATTTGTACCAAACTTGGTCAGAAGCTTGTTTATGATCAAAAGCTAGTATCTAGAAGGAAATTTTGTTAAAATTTTGTACCTGTTTATCTGTATTTTACTTATAAATGGACTTAGTTTTTCTTCCAGTTAACATTACATACAGTCTGCAATTAAAGATTTAAAACATTTATTAGATTAATAAACTATCCTGGATTTTACCAAACTTGACAGAAGCTTCTTACAATCAAAAGATTGTATCGAAAGGAATATTGTTATTATTTTTTTCCTCATTTTGTTGAGCCTGCGATTAACAGCAAAAGTAGGCGAGACACTGGGTTCCGGAACCCTTACGAATTTTTGTTGAGCCTTCGACTTTTGTCGAAAAGCGAGACATAGCGATCCTACATTCCGTCGGGCGTCGGCAAGGCCCACAAATATTCACTCTGTGGTTAAAGTTTTTGAAATTTTAATAACTTTCTTAACCTATACTGGATTTCTACCAAACTTGGACAGAAGCTTGTTTATGATCATAAGATAGTATCCAGAATTAAATTTTGTAAAAAAAAAAATCCTGTTTTTCCGTATTTTACTTTTAAATGGACTTAGTTTTCTGCCAGGAAACATTACATTCACTCTGTGGTTCAAGTTTTAAAATTTTAATAACTTTCTTAAACTAACCTAGATTTCTACCAAACTTGGACAGAAGCTTGTTTATCATCATAAGATAGTATCCAGAATTAAATTTTGTAAAAAAAAATTCTGTTTTTCCGTATTTTACTTATAAATGGACTTAGTTTTTCTGCCAGGAAACATTACATTCACTCTGTGGTTAAAGTTTTTAAAATTTTAATAACTTTCTTAAACTATCCTGGATTTCTACCAAACTTGGACAGAAGCTTGTTTATGATCATAAGATAGTATCTAGAAGTAAATTTGTAAAAAACAAAATTCCATTTTTCCGTATTTAACTTATAAATGGACTTAGTTTTTCTGCCAGTCAACATTACATTCACTCTGTGGTTAAAGTTTTAAAAATTATAATAACTTTCTTAAACTATCCTGGATTTGTACCAAACTTGGTCAGAAGCTTGTTTATGATCAAAAGCTAGTATCTAGAAGGAAATTTTGTTAAAATTTTGTACCTGTTTATCTGTATTTTACTTATAAATGGACTTAGTTTTTCTTCCAGTTAACATTACATACAGTCTGCAGTTAAAGATTTAAAACATTTATTAGATTCATAAACTATCCTGGATTTTTACCAAACTTGGACAGAAGCTTCTTACAATCAAAAGATTGTACTGAAGGAATATTGTTATTATTTTTTTTCCTCATTTTTGTTGAGCCTGCGATTAACAGCAAAAGTAGGCGAGACACTGGGTTCCATGGAACCCTTACGAATTTTTCATAAATAAAGGCATGCTTGGTTGTAAATAACAAACAAAGCCAATTGCATAGATATAAAAGTTGTTTTAAAAAACAGCAGCTGCATAATATTTCATAAGTAATAGCACATGTACAGAAAGGATTTATATATTCTTAACTGTTTGAATGTCTTGGTAAAATCATGAAAAGTAGTATAATTTTTGGCAATTAAGGATTTTCATACGTTTCCTTGAGAATAGAATATGAAAGAATGCAATCAATATTAATTCCTCACTTAAGGGTTACATAAAAAATTAGATATTAATTTTCATTTAACCCTTATTAAATGATTGGCTTAGTTTCAACATTCCTTTGTTTCAGGTGATATTCATGGTAACTATAGAGATTTAGTGTGTTTTGAGAAAGCCCTGTGGAGGATGGGGCCTATGTTGACACCAGCGTCTTTCTTATTCCTTGGTGATTATGTAGATAGAGGAGAATATGGGGTTGAGGTATAAATGAATTTTATGACCAGATATTTCAATATTTTTATTTCTAATACATTTTTGATTTAGTTTTACATTCATTTCTCGACATACATCTCAAATTAAAAGTCCAGAGACATCCTTTTTTCTTCTAAAAAAATTTAGATTATGAATACTTAATGCTAAAAAAAAGAACCCAGATCTATTTATATTTCACCAAAATGTTCATTTATTATACTTTTTTCCTTAAAAAGATTTTTGTGCCCCAATTATTATGCCCCATTTATGGGCATTATGTTTTCTGGTCTGTGCGTCCGTCCGCTTGTTCGCCTGTCCGTTCATCCGTTCGTCCCGTGTACTGGGGACACATTCTTGTTTTTATGCTTTTGAATTACAGAAGCAAGCCTCCTTAAATTTCTTTCCATATTAGTGGTTTAAGATGAAGAAATTCCAAAATAGTCTTTCATTAAGGTTATTTATAATTCAGGTGATTTCCTATTTATTTGCTGAAAAACTGTTAGCACCAGAAAAGTTTGTACTTCTAAGAGGTAACCATGAACTCAGAAGTGTTCAGGAAATGTTTTCTTTTAAAACGTAAGTATAGTGTGCAAAACAGGGTTAAAAGGTGCATTATTTAATAGACGACTTTTGAATTTCTGCACTTTCCCGTAATTTCCACATGTCACAATGCTTATGTTATTACATCACAGTAAGAACCAATTGTACGATGACGTCAAATATGCCAATTGACCCTGGGTCAACCGGTGTAACTCATTCATGAAAAACAACTTGAGATTAGTGTATGAAATAACAATAAAAGTAAATTTTCAATTCCAATTATGAAAAATTACTGGCAGTAATTTACTTGTTTTGAAATGTCACTTATGAGGCATTTGGTAACTCTTATAAACAAATATTGGGATCCATAAAAAAAAAATAAGATACCTGAACACCAACCACCAACAATGTCTATGAAGTTTTTGTATAGCTAATATAGCAAAGTTAAACAGATTGGAAAATATAAAAGAATGAACTTGTCCAGATCATACCTTGTCCTTCTGTTTAAACAGCTTGGGTGGATGACAGTAGAGAACAGAATCTCATACCACAAATCTGTTTTGATGCAGAAATGCCTTAAGAACGAAGCCCTATATATCTCACTGAAAATTTAAAGAAATGCCAGAAATAAACCAATATTGTTTGAGGAATGTGTCTTGCAAAATTTACTAGTTCCAAAAGACAAAACAGAGCTGTATAAGAAATCTTTATATATTCAGGATCTATTTTATGGAATAACTTACCAATATCCCTGAAAAATCAACCTCAAGTACAAGCTCATTCAAAAAGATTTAAAAATTACTTGTTGGAACATTAAGAAGCTGTGTAATTTTATATGTATAATAATTTTCACACACTTACTCAAACTTTAGATATTGTTGAGGTAATTTGAATGATGCCAATACTATATGAATTTGTAATTTTACCTGTTTTGAAAATTGTACATTTCATAACAATTTTTATTTCATTTTTTCATATATGTGTTTGTTTGATATTTCGTAATTGTTTGTTATATTTCATTGTATTTCATGAGGGCCTCAGGAAGATTAGTTTTATAGCTAACTGTGTAACCTCTTTAAATAAAGAATTATTATTATTATTATTATTATTATTATTATTAGCATGTTTAAAGATACTCTAAATTCAGAATTTATTGTGAGGTTTTTATTAATGTGATAAATGGGTGAGTATTGCAATGACAAGAACTTTCATTCTGATAGCTGATACATATATATCTGTAAGCAGCTTTTTCTAAAATGGAAATAATTAATTTCTAATATTGGTTGCTCATTTCAAAATTACAATAATAAATGCTTGCAATAATTTCTGAATTTACAGTAAAAGTATGAAGTGTCAAAGGAAAAAATAGAAATTTTGCTGAAGGTGTAATTATTATCTAAACCGGTAATGTCTTAATTTCTTTATAGTGAATGCATTGCTAAATTTGGAGATAGTATAGGTCTACAGATCTGGGATGCTGTCAATGAGTGCTTTGATTGTATGCCAATAGCAGCTACTGTAGATGATAGGGTAGGTAGACTATTTAAATGAATGCTTCGATTGAATGCCGATAGCAGCTACTGTTGATGATATAGTGTTTCCTGTAGGATGTTTTGGCGTGGTATGGCACCCTGCGTGTTTTCTTGACGCCCTGCCCTTTTTAGGAAAAAACTTTGGCACCATGCCCCTTTTCCCACGTATTTTGTAACGCCCAGCCGTAATTTAATATTGGTTCTGCAATTCATCTTTATCAATAGATATAAGAAGATGTGGTATGAGTGCCAATGAGACAACTCTCCATCCAAGTCAAAATTTATAAATGTAAACCATTATAGGTCAAAGCACGGTCTTCAACACGGAGCCTAGGCTCACACCGAACAGTAAGCTATAAAGGGCCCCAAAATTACTAGTGTAAAACCATTCAAACGGGAAAACCAATGGTCTAATCTATATAAAACGAGAAACACTTATGAACCACATCAACAAACGACAACTACTGAACATCAGATTCCTGACTTAGGACAGGTGCAAACAAATGCAGCGGGTTTAAACGCTTTAATGGTACCAAACCTTCACCCTTTTTCTGAAACAATAGTGTAACATCACAACATAGAAAGACACACTATAAAATATCAACTGAAATAGCTTAACTCAATCAAAGGACATAGTAACACCATTGAACATACACTGAACAAATAAATTTGACCTATGATACAATGCAAATTCAAAATAAATTTCGAGACCATTTCGAGTTATTTCCTTGAACGAAATTAAAATTTTAATGGCCAACATTTAATTGAATTTTGTAATGTTTCAACAGTTTTGAAGTGACAGAGTACAAATACGATTCATGATTGAATCTAATAGGGACAACATCGATTTGTACCTCTACGAATTTAAAATGTAGACAATTTAAAAATGAACCAGGTGACCGTTTGAGTTATAATTTTACGATGCATGGGATGAACATTACCACTGAAAATTTATGTAAACAATCCGATTTTTGTTTATATTTTCTATTTATACTATTTGGTTGGTCGAGACGTCAGATTGGGTGTGAATTTATGATGGCTTTCATACTGACTACTGTTGTTATCTTAATGAAATTAAAGTTAAGAATATAGCTGATATAGTTTTGAATAGTACAAAATCAACAACGTTTCAATAAAAAAAAAAAAAAAAAGATGAAAAGCGGCAGAATATGTATAGTAAAACTTGCTATACAAATCTTTGAATATCCTTAAACTATTTGTACAGTTATGAGCCAATGTATCTTTGATTGGTATAAACATGCCAGAACAAAAAGGTATTAGGCACTTCTTTTGTGCATCTAAAAAGCAATGCATTGCATATGCTCTTGGTCATGCAAAGTCCACTTTTACAACACTTCCTTAGACAATCAGTCTCAATGATCGAGTAATAAAGTTTATAATAATAACCGGTGACATATAGTTGTAAATTTCTGTGTCATTTGGTCTCTTGTGAAGAGTTGTCTCATTGGCAATCATACCACATCTTCTTTTTTATATTTATAACTTGAGTTATTGATTGAAATGAGGCAGTTGCACAATGAACATGATCAAGATTCTATTAGCTGAGTCTAGAAGTGATAATCTTATTACAAAAAAGGAATTAAATTGACAACCTAATATGCATATCTTTATTTCTTACCAATAAATATGAAACAATGGTATATACGATTAAATCCCTATCCATTACAGTGCCTTTATATCTATGTAAAGAATGCCCTAAAAGTGTAGTCCTCCGCGCAAAGGGTGCCCTTAAAGTGTAGCCAATCGCTCTTAAGAGTGCCCTCTGAAAAAAAATTACTCTGCCCTTTTCAAAAGCTGCAGGAAACACTAATGATAGGGTAGGTAAACTATTTAATATTGCTTTGATTGTATGCCAATAGAAGCTACTGTAGATGATGGGTAGGTAGACTATATAAATGAATGCTTTGATTGTTTGCCAATAGCAGCTACTGTAGATGATTGGGTAGGTAGACTTATATAAATGAATGCTTTGATTGTTTGCCAATAGCAGCTACTGTAGATGATTGGGTAGGTAGACTATATAAATGAATGCTTTGATTGTTTGCCAATAGAAGCTACTGTAGATGATAGGTAGGTAGACTATATAAATAAATGCTTTGATTGTTTGCCAATAGCAGCTACTGTAGATGATTGGGTAGGTAGACTATATAAATGAATGCTTTGATTGTATGCCAATAGAAGCTACTGTAGATGACAGGGTAGGTAGACTATATAAATGAATGCTTTGATTGTTTGCCAATAGGAGCTACTGTAGATGATTGGGTAGGTAGACTATTTAAATGAATGCTTTGATTGTATGCCAATAGCAGCTACTGTAGATGATTGGGTAGGTAGACTATTTAAATGAATGCTTTGATTGTATGCCAATAGCAGCTACTGTAGATGATTGGGTAGGTAGACTATTTAAATGAATGCTTTGATTTTTGCCAATAGCAGCTACTGTAGATGATTGGGTAGGTAGACTATTTAAATGAATGCTTTGATTTTTGCCAATAGCAGCTACTGTAGATGATAGGGTAGGTAGACTATATAAATGAATGCTTTGATTGTTTGCCAATAGCAGCTACTGTAGATGATTGGGTAGGTAGACTATTTAAGTGAATGCTTGGATTGTTTGCCAAAAGCAGCTACTGTAGATGATAGGGTAGGTAGACTATTTCGATGAATGCTTAGATTGTAGTCCAATAGCAGCTACTGTAGATGATAGGGTAGGTAGACCAGAGACATATATACAGAGATTGGCAACTCCGTGAAAACACGCGCCCGGAATGAGATTCTCGTCGATAATTATTCTACAACATGTAAACAAGTCAGGATGAATAACCTCGAAAGCTAATCAAGAAAAGTAATAGGAAAACTTATTTCAGATCAAATCATTTCTTTTCTAAAAAACTACTTGAAATAGTTGTATTTTTTAATGTATTTGATTGAGAAAATATTTTTTCTTTTTTCGGCATTTCTTTTAATTTAAAAAGTAAAATCTGGTAATGATCATGATATTACAAGAAACATTTCTTTGCTAAAGTTTGCTTCTAAATTACACAGTGAAATTATGTGTGTCAGATTTTCCGGTCATTATTTCCTTCGAGTTGTGACTGTGGATTCACAGGTGTGCGATTCGCAATTTATTGCCCTCCGATCACCTGAATTTTGCCGGAGGTGAAGTTTTAAATGGATTATTACTTGGTAATTGTTTTACAACTAAACAAATTCTGACATATTATTTTAACCATGACCAGAACTTTATTTTAACAGAAACACTGGGCTATACTATAGTATTTAATCAGGAAAAAATAGTCATTTAACATGTCAAGAAAAGAAATAAAGCAACTTTTCATATAAAAAATATGTAGCCAGTAGAATTTTGTCTCGTGGGAAACTGATTTTATATCTGTTTTAATTTAATTATAATGTTTAATTTTGATTGACCTAAAATTAAATTATTTGTGGAACCTTTGCATGAATTTCCTAAATGAAGTGCGTACATTATAGTGTTGTCGAAATCACTTTTTGCTGCCATGAAATATTGAATATGAATCTGTCATTATTTGTAGTTTTTAAGACTTAATATCACAGACTCTGATTAAAAACAATGTGTATCATAAGTACAGTAAAATACTCTGCTGAACTGTAGAATTTTAATGTTCTGTTTCATAGACCACTGGAGTACTGCAACATTCTTATCTTTATTCTTTCCTATCGGGTAGTGAAACTCGAGTTTGAAATTAGAAAGATTTAAAATTGTACACAAGTTTTATCTGATCTTTTGTGGGTTTATGTTGTTCAAGGTAATTTTCGTGCAGTGCTATGTGGGCTGTTATTTTCTTTTCATTTGTTATTTTTCCTGTGTTACACGACCTTGTACTTTTGTATTGCCCCTTGACATCTCCTGCTTCTGTTCAAACCGTTAACACTAATATCTCATCTGGTTTAAATAAAATAGTGTCTCATTCCCGAATTTGTTATACAGGAAGTCATTTTAATATCAGTTTTTTATAAGCATATAAACTGCTTGGTCTCTTCACACAACTTATGTTTAGGACGGAATGCATCAATAGGTACATACATGTACCAGGTCACGGATATATAAGTACACGTTATGTGCTTTTGACCTCCACAGGAATTTTTAAACATTCATAGATGTGCAAAGAATATTTTTGTCGCCGGGTTGTTGTCTCATTGACATATACCTCACATTTCTGTTAAGTCATAGCATCTGTGCCTTTTCAATTTATTGCAGAAAATATTTGCATAAACATTTTTCAAAACAGGAGAGGTGAAATAGTGATCACAGAATGAGGACATGTAAAACTGAAACAACACAACACAACAGATAAATATAAACAGGCACCATTGTTAAATAACTGAAACAAACATAGATGATGGCCAATATGAGCGACTAGTGTACAAGTAGAGTGAACATTTCTTGCTTCTTATTCTACACATTTTGTCATTTCATGTAAACAATTAAATATGTTACTTTCGAGGAGAGGAAAGAATTTGTGAAACGAAATATTTTGCCTTTAGTACTGTCAAGTTATATATTCACAGGAGTGTTGTTGAATAAATGAACATTTTCTCTTTTTTTTACATTATGCTACCTTTATGGTACAAAGGAAGCATTTCCATTCTCATGATGTACAAAGATATTATAGAGTGGCCTTCCAATGATAGTCATACATGTAAATCATTGTCTCATTGGCAATCATACTACATCATCATATTGTTATACATGTATGTAAAACTATGTACATGAATACTTTGTAAATGTAAAGAAGACAAATGAAGTTGAACACAAGATATTTATTTGCATTTTTTCCATATAGTCTCTGCACAACTGCCACTGTGTCACTTCTGCTTCAAATTCAATAGATTGAATGCAGTCTTGTATTTGTTCTTAGTTCAATGATGTCACCATCACTTGCACAAAAATCGCATACACATGTACATCAAGTTTGGCATATGAACTATAATATATGAACTACAATAATATGGTGGATAAGCACATGTAATTTTCTCTCCTACATAACCATTTTAAGTATCACATTGATAGTAGTAATCGGTCCAATACAAGACTGTGCAGTCACATTTGAAAAAGTCATCACTAACAAATAGTTGTTCTTGTCTGCCAGGGAGTCTTATTTTCAATCAGAAAGGCTTGGGAGTCCTAAATTCAGCACATGTATGATATTACATCTCTTGTATGCTGCACTGTTAGGTAAATTTGATCAACATCTTTGTTCTTTTATAACATGCAGGATCCTGTTAAAAAAAAAAATATATAAAATTGTAAATGTCATCAAAGTGGTGGAAATAATGAAAAAAAACAATTTATATACACAAAACCAGTATGTCTTGGGAAAGGAATACCGTGATGGGTACAATTGTTCTTTAAAGATGGACAATTTTATAAACTGTAGCCATGGACAGGTGTCTGTCTTTATATTGAAGAGAATGAACATGGCCGACAGCTTGAATAGTGATTTTAAATTGTAAATTGCATCAAAGTGGGTGGAAATATGGAAAAACAACTGTTATACACAATTCCAGTATGTCATAGGAAAGTTATTCATGTGCTGGGAACAATTATTCTCTAAAGATGGACAAGTTTATAAACTGTAGCCATGGACAGGTGTCTGTCTTTATATTGAAGAGAATGAACATGGCCGACAGCTTGAATAGTGATTTTAAATTGTAAATTGCATCAAAGTGGGTGAAAATATGGAAAAACAACTGTTATACACAATTCCAGTATGTCATAGGAAAGTAATTCAAGTGCTGGGAACAATTATTCTCTAAAGATGGACAAGTTTATAAACTGTAGCCATGGACAGGTGTCTGTCTTTATATTGAAGAGAATGAACATGGCAACAGCTTGAATAGTGATTTTAAATTGTAAATTGCATCAAAGTGGGTGGAAATATGGAAAAACAACTGTTATACACAATTCCAGTATGTCATAGGAAAGTAATTCATGTGCTGGGTACAATTATTCTCTAAAGATGGACAAGTTTATAAACTGTAGCCATGGACAGGTGTCTGTCTTTATATTGAAGAGAATAAACATGGCCGACAGCTTGAATAAGCATTTTTAATTGTAAATTGCATCAAAGTGGGTGAAAATATGGAAAAACAACTGTTATACACAATTCCAGTATGTCATAGGAAAGTAATTCATGTGCTGGGAACAATTATTCTCTAAAGATGGAAAGGTTTATTGACTGTAGCCATGGACAGGGGCCTGTCTTTATATTGACGAAATTGAACGCGCCGACAGCGAGAATACTGAATTTTAATTTTAAATTGCATCAAAGTGGGTGATTTAATGAAAATTCAACTTATTTACACAAAACCAGTATGTCTTGGGGAAAGTATTTCATCTCATAAATGTTTTTATTCCTTTCGAATAAAAAGGTTTTAATAAAAATACGTCCGTGTTCAAAATTTTCATAACGGCCAAGCTTTCCCTTATTATTGACTACAATAAAACGTTAATCGTCACAATATTTTAACTAATAATTACTGCAAACTGGATAAAACAAGGTAAATAATTTACGAAATTGAAATATATACTTACATTATGCTGTTTTGAAATGCTTGATGTAAAATAAAAATCGAAGCGAGGTGGTGTACTTGTCGTGATAGAATCAAAATGGCGATCTCGTTTAAGTCTCGTGTGCTGCGTGTTTTGATTAGATTTCGCTGACCACTGTTACAGTTGCCAATCTCTGTGTATATATGTCTCTGGGTAGACTATTTAGATGTATCTTTGATTGTATGCTAATAGCAGCTACTGTAGATGACAGGGTAGGTACAGTATTTAATATTGCTTTGTTCTGTAGCAATATCAGCCCTCTGGCCTTCTGTCCTCTGGTTGATAATGGTTACTCGGGTTGATACAGCATATGATGCTGATTTTACCATGTATTATTCTCTATATATTGTTATAAGGGCTTATTGCTAAACTTGTTATCTAAACCTTACAGTAACACAGTAGTTATAACTGACCAATGAATATTGTAGATTTTTTGTGTGCATGGAGGTATACCAGGGCCTGAATCAGAAAGTTGTTTGATAGAAAACATCAACAAAGTTCCTTGTCCACTCAGAGATCCTGAAATAGAAAGTCCATTAGCTTGGGAAATAATGTGGAGTGATCCAATCAGGTTAGTATTGTGTTTTATACCTTAATCATGATTCAATCATTGTGTAGTTGTAACCATGAAAATTTGCTTTGAAGATTAAACATAATTTCTTTGAAACTGTTTTTAGTGTTCACATTCTGAGAAAAATATCATATTTTGAAATACTGTAAATTCAGAAATTATTACCTGCATTTATTATTGTGAATTATGAAGAATGGACAAAAATGCACAATTATTATTGCGATATCAGGAAAAGCAGCATGCAGATGTATGTACAAGATATTAGAATGCAAGTTCTTATTTTTGCAATACTCAACCAGTTGCATTATTTGCATTAATAAAAAGCTCGCAATAATTTCTGATTTTACAGTAGCTCTTTATTTTGAGGTGCTCAGAGTGCTTTTGCATTGGGTATATTTAATTAACGTGGCAAATAATGGTAGAAAATGAGAATGATTGATATTCAAATCGTATTTAATTTTTAAAGCCTGAAACCATTATTAGCAGTCTATTGAAAATTCACTGAAATACACAACTTAAGGATGTTTGCTCCTCTTGTTTTTGAATTTTTGCCAGATTTTCGGAATCCTCTGGTTTTATCCATGTATTGCCATTAAAAAATTTTGCCCACTAACCCCTACTTTTCTTTTCATAATTTTATTACATATAGATTAAAAAGCCATATTTGAAAATCTTATAAAATCCTTGTTATTTTTTCATAGTTTTTGAAACAAAAAAGCGGCCAATGTTAAAAGTAAGAAAAATCTAGAGAGAATCATTTCCTGCCAAATTTTCAGTGGCTTATATCTCGAAAACAAGCACACGGACCCTTCTTTTTTTTTCTGCTTTTTTTGTTCCTTTATTTATATACTATCATTTTAGAACAGTCTTTTAAAAAGCTAGTTATTTTGAAAGAGTAGCAAACATCCTTAACCCCAGAATTGACAGAACATATTAAATCAAAAGACAAATTTAACTACACTTTCTTTCGTACATAGAACAATGTCTTATTTTAGAATTTAAAAATCCTCACTATCAACAGTACTTTCAGGATTTTAGCTTTTTAATTCAGAATGTTACAAAATCTTATACTATTTTTATTTTTGTGACTTTCAGTGTAGAGCAAGTGACACCAGAGTTAAAGGAGGAGTTAGAGAAACAGAAAGGTTATGTGTATAACTCACGGAGAGGAACGGCACATTTCTTTAGTATTGAAGCATTAACGTCATTTCTAGATATAAATGGACTATCACATGTCATCAGGGCACATGAAGTACAGGAGGCAGGTTTTCAGGTAAATCATGTCAAAATGTACAATATTGTTGGCTTATTTTTCATTTAGCTTTAATTTGTGAAATTAGAAAGAAGTACTCTAAATTCAGAATTTATTTCATGCATTTATTATTGCGATTTTGAAAAATGTACAAGAAAGTGAGATTAATTATTGCAATTTCAGGAAAATCTCCATAAGAGATATGTATCAGATATCAGAATGTGACTTCTTATTATTGCCATACTCATCCAATCGCATTATTCGCATTACATGCATTAATAAAAACCTTGCAATAATTTCTGAATTTTCAGTAATGGAAGCATGTAAGAAGCAGATTTATATCTAAAATATGTATATTCTATTAAAATTATTATTAAACATATATATAAGATTTGGATAGCAGTGAAGGTGTAAATTTGTGAGTAGGAAATAATTGACAGTCTTTAAACAAATGTATTATTTGTAGATTGGTAGATTATTTTTATTTATTCAGTTATTTCAGATATTTAGTCCTCTTCAATGTGGAAGTCACTTTAGTGAATAGTGCAAGGGTAATAGGGGCTCAAATTGCTCTTTAACAAATACTTTATCATTGTATGGTGTAAGGAAACAGAGCTTTCACACAAATTTTAGGAGTAAGTTTCAAAGAATTTCTGGCAGAGAACGATAATAATGCATATTGTAGAGTGACATACCTTCAAGCAGACCATTATATTGTGAACTAGCAGGATAAAATTCTGACCCAGCATGTTAGTCTACTACAAAGAAGGGTACCTTTATATCACATTAATATGTTTTCTTCCTGAATATGCCTGAAATATTTGTTACTGGACATTTAGCTAACATTTTCAGAAATCTATCTTTTTTTACAGGTACAGCAACAGGGTAAATTATTAACTGTATTTTCCTCCTCTGGATATTGTGGTGGATCTAATGAAGCAGCTTGTGTTTTAGCTGACAATTTCAAACTTAGAATGATTCGACTCGATACAACTTGAAAAGGGAAATAACACTAGTCAAAATACAGTATTGTGAAAAGGTGGAATTCACCAGTTTCAGATGAAAATGGCAGCTAAAGTTATGTACTTGTTTTGTTAGTGACTTTGTTATGAAATGTCTATTGTTGAAGGGTGACAACAAGAAAAAGTGTTGAACATTAAAATATATATTTAAATAGCCAATGCATTTAGGTTGAATGTGTTTCTTAGCTAACAGTCTTGAACAGTTGAAAATAGGGCCATAAAAAAGACTTTACGAAAAGAATAGAAAACGAATGATTTTTATGGAAACATTATTTTAAAGTGATATTTTAAATGTTTTCTTTGTCATTTTTACTGCTTCTACATTGGCCATGTTGACATTTAGATTCAAACATTCAGAAATATTAAGATGTCTAATACTACTGTGGATTCATTTATTTCCCTGGGTACCAATTTTAGTGGATTGAGGAAAACTAGCATTTTCATGGATATTTGATTTCAAGGTGTTGCTTAGTCTCCATACATTTGCCATACAAGCCTATAGAAAATTTGTAATTCTTTGAATATTTAAATTGGTTGCTCACCTGTACCCACAAAATCCACAATAATTGGTATCCCACGAATAGTAATGAATCCACAGTAGACATTTTATGCATAATATCATGAAGCAGCATACTCATTAATATTTTCAATACATCATTTCTTGTCACCAACATTTTAATGCATTCATTGAAGGACTATCCATCTGTGTTTTGTAGTCTGTGTCATATATTGATTGTAGACATTGGTTTAAATTTTAGTCTCTAGAAATGACTTTTTTGTAGCTTTCATGCTATTTTAAGAAATATTTTCAAAAACTTTAAATCAGCATTTTGCAGCATGGCAGCTTATGCCATGATTAATTTGAAGATATAACCTCGATATTTGTAAACAAAAATGTGTACGGAAGGATAGTAAGTATATTGGATATATATTTTGTTTATGTTTTCAAGTGGATGGTACATAGAAAATAACTTCTCCTTATTTTTCACAGTGAAGTAGCTTTCATTTAATATAACTTATAATTAGTTAGATATTTCATAATATTCATGTTTTTATAAAAATTTTGTGCTAAATTTGAAGAAAATTTGATAATACACTGTTGTGATACATCAGTTGCCAGACATATATTCAGTACTTACAAATAATAAATCAAGTTATAGTTGTTTCCACTTGTAGTTTCTATGGTAAAGTAACATGCATATTTGTTTGTTCCTAAATAGGTTTATCTGTTGGTTATTAATTTTTGGTAGTACAGAAGGCATTTAGGTTGATTAGAAATGCTCCTTTATGTCTTTTACATATGATAATTCTAAAATAGTCCAATCAATTCTTTACAAAGGACAAGGTTCACTTTTGGCAAAATATGACCTTAAATTTCAACTTTGTCATGTAAAATAATAAGACCACTGATTGTTTCTAAATTGGATGTATTTCAAAAACCTTTATGACAGGTAAAGCAAATTTCTTCATTAGAGTAAATTATAGGCCCCAATGTCAACAAATTTTTGGGAAGTTCTGACATATATGCAGTCATTTTTGGGGCCTTTATAGCTTGCTGTTCGGTGTGAGCCAAGGCTCCGTGTTGACGGCCGTATTTTGACCTATGATGGTTTATTTTTACAAATTGTGACTTGGATGGAGAGCTGTCTCATTGGCACTCATACCACATCTTCTTACATCTAATTAAGGAAAATCTTGGCTGCAACCTGTGATACAAAATATTCCAGGTTTGCTGTCATTTTACACCTTTTGTTTATTATTAGTAATTACCAGTTATTAATTATTTGTGTCAAAATGTGAAGATCAAACAATTTGATATATATGAACGCTTTACCCAGGCTCATATGGTTTTAAAGTTCATGTAGAAAATGCAACGGGAGGTCAAGTGAGAGGTCAAGTGAGACTTGTGATAGGGAGTATTTACAACATTTTACTTACGTCATTATTCCTGTATACACGTACACACATACACACCCACATAGGTATATTAATTGTTTCACCACATCCTTGTGTCAGGTGTTTGTCAATTAAATCAGATTTACTTGTATATGTTGTAACTGTGAATTTATTCACATTAAACTTTGATGTTCTCAGCTCAAATTGCAACATTATGTATATTTTTATATTGTAAGTCTCCAAGACATAGTGCTGTAGAATTTTTATTTCAGAAAACAGATGTAAATGTTTTTAAGATTTTAATTTTATTTATATTTTTATCTAAAAGGTAAGATGAAAAGAATTTATGTTAATTATTTAAAGAAATATTATTATTTTCAGTTGTTATAAATTTTTCATGTTGTGAATAATTGATTCAGAAAGGTAAATGCATGAATCAAAAACAACTGTTAATTCAGAAATTATTGTGATGTTTTTATTAATGCGAAATATGCTGAAGTATCAGGTACCCAATAATAAAAAAACTCCCATTCATAATTTTTGCTGTGATCTCCTAAATAAATTTTAGTAATAATACACAATAATAAATGCAGGCATTAATTTCTGAATTTATGGTATATCAATTTGCACATTTTGTAATTATAAGCCACTGGAATTGATTTATGTTAAGTGGTCGAATGAAGGAATCAAAAAGAATCATCAACTTGTCTTTTAATTCTGTTATGATCTTTATACACTATATTAATATAGTTGTGATAGTAGTCATGTATTAATTTGTTTGTCAGTTTAACTGATCAATGCCAAAAAGCAGTTCATAAAGAAATGTAACTTATTGTGGAGATGTTAATTTTTGTTTGTTTCAATGATGTCACACATTCCATTTAAATATTCATTATTGTTTTAACCACTTACTATGTAAATATGATTTACTTTAATCAATAAATTTGTTGATAAATTATGAAATTATTATGGAACTAAAGTTCCAACTTCCTCAGGTAAAGTTTACCTTAGATGAATTTGGCAATTTGTTTTCACTCCCTTCTATTTTGATTATATAGGTCCCCACCATCAAGGTATTTATATACATCCTTAGCTTTCAAATGTGTGAGTTTGAGTGTTTCTCGTGAAGATATCTGTAAGACTTATAAAGTGTTATTTACATTAGAGCTATTTGGTTTAATATTTTAGCCTGTAAACAGAAACTTTTAATATGCCAAGTTTTATTAACTACAGGTGAATATGTGTAGAGACACTCAAATGACTCACAGTAAAACTGAACAAAGTAATCTTAGGGATTACTGGTAAACTCTAAATATAGGCTTTCAAATAAACTTAAGTTGACATGAATTATCAAAATACTAAGGATTTTCCACCCCAGGAATAGATTACTGTATCTGGTTTTGGCAAAAAAAAATTCGGAATTTTGTGTCCTCAATGGTCCTCAATTTTGTACTTTATTTGGTCTTTTTAACAATTTTTAGTCCAGAGTCTCTGATGAGTCTTTTGTAAAAGAAGCTCATCTAGTGTACAAAATCTGGTATCTTTGATGAGTTTTTTGTAGAAGAAGCTCAGCTGGCGTACAAAATCTGGTATCTATGATGAGTTTTTTGTAGAAGAAGCTCATCTGGCGTACAAAATCTGGTATCTATGATGAGTTTTTGTAGAAGAAGCTCATCTGGCTTACAAAATCTGGTATCTATGATGAGTTTTTGTAGAAGAAGCTCATCTAGTGTACAAAATCTGGTATCTATGATGAGTTTTTGTAGAAGAAGCTCATCTGGCGTACAAAATCTGGTATCTATGATGAGTTTTTGTAGAAGAAGCTCATCTGGCGTACAAAATCTGGTATCTATGATGAGTTTTTGTAGAAGAAGCTCAGGTGGCGTACAAAATCTGGTATCTATGATGAGTTTTTGTAGAAGAAGCTCATCTGGCGTACAAAATCTGGTATCTATGATGAGTTTTTGTAGAAGAAGCTCAGCTGGCATACAAAATCTGGTATCTATGATGAGTTTTTGTAGAAGAAGCTCATCTGGCGTACAAAATCTGGTATCTATGATGAGTTTTTGTAGAAGAAGCTCAGCTGGCATACAAAATCTGGTATCTATGATGAGTTTTTTGTAGAAGAAGCTCATCTGGCGTACAAAATCTGGTATCTATGATGAGTTTTTTGTAGAAGAAGCTCAGGTAGGCAAGTATTTTATATTTTTATAATTTAATGTTTACTGTGAGATTCAAGAATCATCTATTTTGTTATGTAGTTATAAGAGTGTAGCTTTTGTTATAATGATGAAAAAAGAATTTCAATATATTGTACATATAACCAGTATTGTTGGGCATTTATACCATATGTTTTGGCTATTAATCCTATCTGTATATTAAAGGTCTGCAGACATATTTAGTCCTTAATTGATCTAACTATAACTTGATAAAGTTTATATCAGCTATATTATTTTCAAATTATGACTTCATATCATTATAAATTAGAACTTGCACATTTCTTACCCCTTTCAAATGAACTCTCCATGACCAACACCAGCAACTAAGATATGCATTGTTCATAGTTTCAATTTATTCCTCCATCACTGCTACTAGATTTATTTGGGGAAAATGGTTTTGGGGATTGTAACTTGAGTTTCCCCTGCCTGATTGGATTGAAATTTATACAGCTGGAAGATATAGGGAAGGAAAAGAAGCCTCATGATTTGGGGATCAATAGGACAAGTTCAAGGTCATTGTTACAATAAATAAAAAACTTTGGGAAAAAGAATAGTTTCCAGATGGTAAATTAGTTTCCTTTGTTTGTTTGGAATGAAATGGACATATATCAATATTGGAACCAATAGGTCAAAGTGCAAGGCCACTTAAACTAAAAGTAGTAACTTTAGGAAAAAAGGTGGTTTCCTTGAAATGTAACTTATTTTGTTATTTTTTAGCAACACTATTGGCTATGTGCCCCTATACCTGACAAGTTAGCCAAGGTCAGAAGAACCCCCTGCCAAATTGTTTAATGTGGATGCCCCCTAAAAAATATTCTGTATATTTGGGCTCTTGAAGAAAGCAGTGGT
Organism: Mytilus coruscus; assembly: GCA_017311375.1. NCBI lineage: Eukaryota > Metazoa > Mollusca > Bivalvia > Mytilida > Mytilidae > Mytilus > Mytilus coruscus. The sequence goes on along the minus strand of CM029598.1, from coordinate 6,421,170 downwards.
AACAAGTTTGGTTTCTAGATACCTGACTTATATGCTGTTCAGGCACATCTATTGGTACTTTCAACTTTCAGCAAGTTAGAATTTTTATGCCCCATTTATGGGCATTATGTTTTTCGGTGTGCGCGTCTGTACGTTCATTCGTCTGTCCGTCTGTCCTGCTACAGGTTAAAATTTTTCAGGTTTAAGTTTTTGGTCAAGGTAGTTGTTGATGAAGTTGAAGTCCAATCAACTTGAAACTTAGTACACATGTTCCCTATGATATGATCTTTCTAATTTTAATGCCAAATTTGAGTTTTGACCCCAATTTCACGGTCCACTGAACATAGAAAATAATAGTGCGAGTGGGGCATTCATGTACTATGGACACATTCTTGTTAAAACCTTTTATTGCATTGTTATTTGAAATTCTTGATTGGTTTTTGGGCCTATCTTGTTTCATTCAGGAACGTTATGGTGCATTGTTGTTTGATTTTAGTCATTAATGTACTGACAACATGTGGTTACATTAGAACCAACAATATTAACATAAGTCTGAATCAGATGATGGGAATGACATTTAGAAATAGGTTTCTTTTCAAACTATACCCTAGGTAATCCAAAATGAACATTGAATCGTCATGGTAACAAACTACACTTTGTATACTGATTTATTAAACCCCATTCTATGAATGAGCTAGGGAAGATAGTTTTTTACCTATCTGTCATTCAGTCAGTCAATCAGTCAGCCCATCATTCGGTCAGACTTTGGTTTACAAATGCTAACACTTTTGATCAGATTGCGATTTTGCATGGATTTTGGTCAAAGGTCAAAGTTACTAAAAATTTACCAAAAGTTGTGCAGAAAAGTGGTTCTGAATATGAAATCAAATACTACATATGGGATTGTTACTTTACTTTGATATATAGTAACATATCATGAGAAGAGGTCACAATTGATTATGAGGTCACCACATCAAAGGTCAAGATCATATTTACTAAAAAAAGATTTGTGTAAAACAATATGACTGTCTGCAATCAACAGAAAAGAATTATATATCAAAAAATGTAAGTTACTGTTTCAAGTTAAAGAAGAGAAAACGTGAGCACTGTCTATAATGGCGATTACGGACACATGTACTATCCATTGTCAAAACCTCTGCATATTTTTTCCACATGACGAACACAAATCTTCGAGAAAAAGTCAATTCTTCATTTTCTAATTCGAATGATGTATTGCATGAAAGAATTTGTTGTTGCGAATTCAGGTGCCAAGAGACTATCCATAAAGACACTGAACTTAATTGGATTAATGTTGATTATATCCTGCCATAGATCATCTCATTTGAGAAGGTTACTTGATTGTTAGGTCACCACATCAAAGGTTAAGGTCATAGTTACTAAAAATAGATTTGTGTAAAACAATATTACAGTCTGAAATCAATAGAAAAGAATATACCCAAGGGTAAACACAAAAAAATATGCCATCAGGTCACTTTAAGCTTTTCCCCTTATATGGGAGGGGTAGGTTATGTGAGCTTGCTCACTAAAGGTTCTTTAATTTCATCTGGTAGTTGCAGAATCGACACTAAAAAAGGTCTAATTAAGTATCCTAGATTTGAACAATAACAAGGAATTATACCTAACCAGGAAGAAACATTCTTATTGTGCCCAGGTAAGTGTTTTTAGTTAGTCTCAGTGTAGTAAAATTCATGTCGGATAGTGGCCTTTTTATTATACGACCGCAAAAAATATTGCAGTCGTATATTGGTATCATGTTGTCGTCGTCAGCGTCGTCCGAAGACATTTGGTTTCCGGACAATAACGTTAGTATATATAGTCCTAACAGTTTAGGAATTAGGGGCCCAAATAAGCATTTTCCTAGTTTCCAGACAATAACTTGTGGAACGGTGTATGGATCTCTCTGAAATTACACCGCAAGTTTCCAAACCACAAAGGGATGGTTAGGATTGGCTTTGGGGGGTAATGGCTCAAACCGTTTAGAAATTCGGGGGAAAAACAAGGGTTTCCTTGTTAATGGACAATTACTTTTAAGTACAATGTTTTTGTGTTTGGATTTCCTCCCGTACACTGCTTTTAAATTATGTATAAAGAAATGTTGTATTGTCTTCAGGTGATTAGCTGTCAATTTACTTTTAGAAGTTACTATTAAAAATGCTGATTAAGGAATATTAATTTTAGACATGATTATGTATGTCATTTTCTATTTTAAGACTTTTATGATGTATTTAAATGGGTGATTATGGTTGCAAACTCCATTGGAAATTTAATTGAGATAATGACCATATCTTGAGGGAAAGAATTTTTTTTGGGGAAAAAAGGGGGGGTGTTGAGGTGGAAAAAAAATTGGGGGGGGGGGTAAAAAAGAAATTGGGGGGGACATTTATTTTCTCATTTCAGATTTCAGAAATTAAAAAGAAAATTTCTTCAAATATTATTTTTTTTGCAAAAAAACGGGGGTTAAAAAAATGTTTTGGGGGGTGTCAATTCGCAACAGCATAGTGTATTGCACAAAAGCAAAAAATAAAAGGGGTAAAAAAAATTTAAAATTTTTTTTTGGGGGGAGGGGTATAATTCGCAACAGCATAGTGTATTGCAAAAAAGCAAAAAATTGAATTTAAATTCAAATCATATAACCAATTCTAAGTTCTTTGACTACAGTTATTCTGTTCAGGGTTGCTGCGCTCGGCAAAGCAATTTATTGAGACTGATAAGCAATTGTAAAAACAGCCTTACTTCTAGTTAGATAATTACAGGTTGCTCAATATTTGCGATTAAACTCGGGTGTAAAGCTTTTAAAACAAGTCAACGAAAATTGAAAATAAACAAACTGATTCCAATTTTAGATTGTTTATGTATGACAGAGAACAAATAAGATATGCGCAAATTAGGAAAAATGATATAGAAAAGGTATTGAAAATAAGGCAGTAATTTCCACATAAACATAAAGGACCTTCCATGGAATATCGGCTGAACAAAGAATTATATTTACTGGTATTCAAGTCAGCACGAGGATAAAAGCTTATGTGAAGGGTTACTGCCAGTCACCAACGTCAAAACCGTAGCACTACGAATATTGTATACGCAAGTTAATGTAGTCCCAACCAAAAAGATAGATCTAAAGGGAAACATTGTAATTGAGCATTTATTTGCAATTTTAGTGCAATCTTTCTTGATTATCAAATTATATAGAATAGCCTGTGATTTACAAGTAAGATTAATTCCAGCAAAAAATTGAGATTAAAATCGACGATGTTATTACATGCAACGTGACTCAGTTGTTGCTAAACATCATAAATTCTGTCAGTCTCTATAATTTGCATTTTGTGTCCTTTAATTTTAACTTAAGGTTTCAGATATTCCGTTTTTATCTTTTGATTATCCTCTTTGTATTACGTTGACAATTACCGTTTATTGGAAATATTTAAAATACCATTAACAATCATATCAGGCAAAATGGTAGGTGACTGCAGGTCACATTTACATATCAACAACTTTTAAAATGTTGTAAGATCTGTTCACGTAGGGTATCATTGATTTACAATTATTCATATGAGAGTCAAAGAGGAATTTGAAGGCAAGACCGTGGGCCTGATTTTCGAAAGTATCTTATGACTAAGACATGTCCTACGATGGTTTTAGGACATTTCATAGTCGTAAGATGTCTCAAGTTATAATATGTAATAACTTTTATCGTACACTTAAGACACCTCGTGACATGACTTATGATGGTCTTATGATTGTCATAAATGTTACGACATCCCATATTTGTTTCTAAGGTATAAGTGTCATTTACTGCATCTTTATTTGCTCATGCAACATGCAGATCCAGAATTTTGAAAAAAGGGGGCCCAAACTAGGCAAGTTTGGAGTGGCATAATATGCTAAAAGTCTATTATACATAAACCATGTATGTAGCTCCATAGGGGCGAGGCCCTGCCTCTCCTATTAAATCCATTTCTGCATGCAGCCTCCCTTGCTCTCTTTTCGGAACTGTTTGTTGTGTTGTTTAATCTGCTAAATAGTAAAGATTTTTTCTTTTCCATGCACTTCGTCATTTAAAATTTGAATCTCCTGCGACGTAAAATTTGGAATCCTTTTCATAGTCATGATCATTTTTAGGCAGTTAAGCTGCCTTATGCTAGCACCCTAGATTTTTGTTCTTCCCAACGAATGGTGAAAAAAGTGCCATTGTTATAATCTAGCAGGCTGATATGTTATTTATAACTAATTGGACATATTTTTCATACTTTTAATTCTGGAATACAAAAAATATAACCAGAATAACCATAAATGATCGTCGAACGACCCATAATATTTGAAGTTGCACATAGGAAATAGTGCTCAATAGAAATCCGTACGTAGTTTATTATCCCCTGTGCTTTTGGGTAAGATGTCAAAGAACAATTGTATGAAATATTTCATCGCCGAAAATCTGTAATTACAAGTCGTTTATATTTCCCAAATGGCAAAATGCGCAGGAATATTGTTCATGTACAACAAATCTCTATGATAGAGGAAATAAAGTTATATATCTAAGTTGGCGGTAATTTTACAACTTATCTTGCCAAATAAGGTTGTTGTTTTATGAATGAAACGAAGTCATGAAACAGATCCAGAAATCGACGTCGATGGGATGTTTTAAGTAATGTCGACAACTCGTCCCCGAGACAAGTCGGACCGAATCCACTCGAACCGTCTAAGAAGACAACTCGGACCGCTTGTCAGATTTACTTAGGGTTTCATAAAATGTTGGACTAACATGTCTAGCGGAGCCATCAATCTTGTGTTTGTGCATTGGGGTCTATTCTTCTTCTTTCCTCTGTATCTTCCTCCAATAGTTGGAGTACACCAACCTTACTGAATTAAGGTTGGTTAATCCTTATAAAAATTATTAAGTGAATACCTAACTATTTAAAAATAACATTATGTACAGTTAAATCCCTGCAAAGATAATAATAATAACTTCTATGTACATTAAAAATGGGTCACAGTTTAAAAGTTATTAATAAAATTAAAAAAAAAGTTTTGAATATTATTTACAGGGCATGCATTATAGTAAAAAATCTTTACATTCACTAAACAATGTTACTTAAAGGTAAAAAATAACGAGTTTTCAGCTTCCTGCCTGCTACATGCTGGAGCTACTACATCTGTCTATGAGCACTACTAGGCGATATAAAATCAATAAAATCATGCATATAAGCTTATATGTCCTAAGCGATCTAATTATGCATAGCCATTATCTATCTGTTATATATATATGTGTGTGTGTGTGGAGCTACTGGGTATTAAAGCTAACGGTAAACATGTACATTTATTCCAACTATAGGTATAGCGCGGCACAACCACACTGACCAGTTATTCTAATATTTCATGGATTTTCTCAGCATTTAATTTTACGTAAAGGATTGATAGGTTTAGCGCGGAACACCCACACTGACCTAGTTGTTCTTTCCAAAAACCTTTATGATGACTTTAGATTAAAGATAAACGTTGTTTCAGTTGTTTCATTTTACGGAGTTAAAGAAAGCAATTGAAGGTATAGCGCGGAACAGCATATTAACCTAATGAAGATTTAAACATTTAGATTTTCGCAGCATTTAATTCTGTGTAAAAGATTGATGTTAGGTTTAGCGCGGAACACCCACACTGACCTAGTTGTACTGCCGAAAAAGCATTAATGATTATTCCTTAGATTTGAGAAAAAAAGCCATATTTTATTTTATGAAATTGAAGATAGTTGTTTAAGGTATAGCGCGGTACAACCACACTGACCTTATGAAAACTAGACATTAAGAGAAGACACTCTTTTTAGATGGAGTCTATAACATAAGTTCCTGCTTAATTCTTCTATTGAATTAAGAAAAGGGCCATCATGAGGGAGAATATTGTTTAGAGCCAGTTGCTGACAATCCAAAATTAGTTGGGCAATACAAGTTCTCTCGTGAAAGTTGGAATTCCAGTTTCCTAGCCCAATTTTACTGATGGTAATTCTTTTGATAACACTTAGAGATTCTCTGCGTATGCCTTCCAGAACGGGACAGCGAGTGAGAAAATGGATGATATCTTCTTCTTCCAGTTGACAAATTGGGCAAGTTGCATCAAGGTTAATATTTGAGAAACGAGTTTTCTGTGATTGAAATATATATGTCCCTGTGCATAGCTTTGCTTTTATTGTTGCTTTCCTGAGTTTGCCAATATTTGGTGGTAGACTATTCCAGATAGTATGAGGTTTTCCAATGTCTAAATTAGGGATACAGAGAAATTTTATTTTTGTTTTGCTATTGGCGTCCCTTTGAAGATTCACTTTCCAGTAGTTGTTAATTGCTTCTCTTGCCTTGCATTTCCATGATAACTTTGTTGGCAGTTGATCTTTCAGATAAGTCCATAGAGGAAGATTATACATGTATAAAAGATCTGCTACTCTGTTAAGGAAAGTTAGTTCATGTGTTTGCAGGACATATATTGCCTCTCCAGAGCCTTTTTTAGATTCTCGTTGTTAGATGAAAAGATGGAGTGGAACAGGCTATGAACTCTTTTGTGAATTTCTGCCTCTATGGGGAGCGCACCCAAGAATAAGTATACTGCTGAAATTGCTGTCCGTGAGGGAAGAGCTTGTATTTGTCTCAAAAAATTCAAGTGGAAATCTCTTAGCAACTTAATGTCCCCATTATTTAGTGGCAGAACTTCCAGGCTGTAAAGTAGCCTTGGTAGAACGTATACTCTGTATATCATATAAGAAGTTTTAGGGTTTAATCCGTTTGTACCATGTACTCCAACGTTCATAAGAGAATAGGCTGTCCTTCTGGCTAAGCTAATTCTGTCCTGGATGTTTGTTTTATTTTGGTCATTAATTGCTCTTATGATACCCAGATGTGTACTTTGATTAGCTGATGGCATGTTTTTATCATCGAGTTTGAATTAAACTTCACTCTTCGTTGTTTTTGAGTTACTATATTTATTAATTGTAACGCTTTTTGTTGGAAGGATCTTGTATCTATGTTTGTCTGATTATCTTTTAGATGTATCTGGCATAGATTGCATTTCTTCTTCAGTTGATGACAATAGTATAATATCATCTGCACAGGTTGGACATCCCGTAAAGTTTGTGCCGATGTACTGGCCCATACCATTCTCTTCAAGTTCTGTAAGTAGGTCGTTAATGTACAGTTTGTACAAATGGGTGGATAGAATTCTTCCTTGGAGGACTCCTTCCCGTACAGGGAAGCTGTTACTAAATCCGTTTTTCCATTTAACTTTAGAGGTAAGGTTGTTGTACATATCAAAAATGATTTCCCAAATATCTGGATCAATATTTTGGTCAAATAACTTGTCGAGAAGAATATCATGATGAACAACATCAAATGCCTTTAGGGGTATTTTGAGGGGCATAAAGAAGGGATCGGTTTACTGTATGGGGTTTTATTTTTTAAATTTTCAAATGACTATTTCTCGAAAACAGTAAGTGATAGACACACGCGGTCTTCAGTAATGAGTAAAGGACAATAAAACAAATCAAATAAAGTATAGAGTGAGTCCCTGAGGGTCATCCCAACCCCCTTCAATTTGAAAATGTGTTTTTATCTTGTAAACAGTCGCAATCCCCACCCCTAAACCATATATATACTTGTATGGGACAATAAAACAAATCAAATGAAAATTATTTGGGGGAGTACCCGGTGTCAACCACCCCCTTCTGTTTGAGAACTTGTAAACGGTCGAGATCCCCACCCCTAAACCATATATATTCATGTATAGGACAATATAACAAATCAAATGAAATATATGGGGAGTCCCTGGGGTCACCCCACCCCTCCTGTTTGAGAACTTGTAAACGGTCGAGATCCCCACCCCTAAACCATATATATATTCATGTATGGGACAATAAAACAAATCAAATGAAATATAGGGGGAGTCCTTGGGGTCACCCCACCCCTCCTGTTTGATAACTTGTAAACGGTAGAGATCCCCACCCCTAAACCATATTTATTCATTTATAAGACAATTTAACAAATCAAATGAAATATATGGGGTGACCCTGGGGTCACCCCACCCCTACTGTTTGAGAACTTGGAAATGGTCGAGATCCCCACCCCTAAACCATATGTATTCATGTATGGGACAATAAAACAAATCAAATGAAATATATGGGGAGTCCCTGGGGTCACTTCACTCCCTCCTGTTTGAGAACTTGTAAACGGTCGAGATCCCCACCCCTAAACCATATATATATTCATGTATGGGACAATTTAACAAATCAAATGAAATATCCTCCTGTTTGAGAACTTGAAATGGTTGAGATCCCACCCCTAACCCATATATATTCATGTATGGGACAATAAAACAAATCAAATGAAATATAGGGGAGTCCTGGGGTCACCCCACCACTCCTGTTTGAGAACTTGGAAATGGTCGAGATCCCCACCCCTAAACCATATATATTCATGTATGGGACAATAAAACAAATCAAATGAAATATAGGGGGAGTCCCTGGGGTCTCCCCACCCCATCCTGTTTGAGAACTTGTAAACGGTCGAGATCCCCACCCCTAAACCATATATATTCATGTATGGGACAATATAACAAATCAAATGAAATATATGGGGAGTCCCTGGGGTCACCTCACCCCTACTGTTTGAGAACTTGGAAATGGTCGAGATCCCCACCCCTAAACCATATATATTTATGTATGGGACAATATATCAAATCAAATGAAATATATGGGGAGTTCCTGGGGTCATCTAACCCCCTACTGTTTGAGAACTTGGAAATGGTCGAGATCCCCACCCCTAAACCATATATATTTATGTATGGGACAATAAAACAAATCAGATGAAATATATGGGGAGTCCCTGGGTCACCAACTCCTCCTGTTTGAGAACTTGTTAACGGTCGAGATACCCACTCCTAAACCATATATCTTCATGTATGGGACAATTTAACAAATCAAATGAAATATCCTCCTGTTTGAGAACTTGGAAATGGTTGAGATCCCCACCCCTAACCCATATATATTCATGTATGGGACAATAAAACAAATCAAATGAAATATAGGGGGAGTCCCTGGGGTCACCCCACCACTCCTGTTTGAGAACTTGGAAATGGTCGAGATCCCCACCCCTAAACCATATATATTCATGTATGGGACAATAAAACAAATCAAATGAAATATAGGGGGAGTCCCTGGGGTCTCCCCACCCCATCCTGTTTGAGAACTTGTAAACGGTCGAGATCCCCACCCCTAAACCATATATATTCATGTATGGGACAATATAACAAATCAAATGAAATATATGGGAGTCCCTGGGGTCACCTCACCCCCTACTGTTTGAGAACTTGGAAATGGTCGAGATCCCCACCCCTAAACCATATATATTTATGTATGGGACAATATATCAAATCAAATGAAATATATGGGGAGTTCCTGGGGTCATCTAACCCCCTACTGTTTGAGAACTTGGAAATGGTCGAGATCCCCACCCCTAAACCATATATATTTATGTATGGGACAATAAAACAAATCAGATGAAATATATGGGGAGTCCCTGGGGTCACCAACCCCCTCCTGTTTGAGAACTTGTTAACGGTCGAGATACCCACTCCTAAACCATATTTTTTCCTGTTCATCATTTCAAAAAGATTTGACTGACATACAGGGTCAATCCCTAGGCGTCACATATGCATATCACTTTACTAGACCAAACCAATATTTACTGGACTTTGCCCAATGTCGGGCGACCATGGGAATGACGAATTATGGGAGCTTTGTTTGGGAGACGGCATCCTGTAACAATTATTTCTTGTTAATTATAAAATTTTATTGATGCAAAAAATGAGTCTAGGTTAATTGAATTTACACTAATTATTTTTTGAACTATTTCTGGGCCTATAATAATTTTCATTTATGGCTCATTTTAAAGAAAACATATAAAAATTTCAAGCAGTGTAAAGCCCAAGAATGTTTGACCAACTCATTTTATTCCAAACTTGGTATGGAGTGACATCATGGACTTGGGGTGAAGATGGGGGTCATTTACATTGATATATATGCGTTGCTTTTGAAAACCTTGATGAAATATTAATTAATTTTCCTTAATAATCAATTCATTAGATAAACATAAATGTACAATATACGAATGTTTAATGTTTGTTCTTTCAAATCTTGAAAGAAAAAAAACAAAAATTGAAGCAACACTGCCACAGTTTTCATATTACGTTTGCCTTGGTTTTGGTGAACTGCCTACAGCGCTTACAGTGCTTTGATTAATAATATTTATTATATTTCTCTTTTTATATAGTAGTTTATTAACGTATTTTGCACGGGCATTTCTTTAAGCGGGTACTCGATGTACCATATCTTAAAGGTATTCCCAATTAGATAACACTTCATTATAATAAAACATGAACGCGAAGTTCTAACTAAATTTAAACAAATTATCAACTCAGATTATAACTCGTTTTCATATATACTTTCATGTTCATCGTGTTCATTATAATGAAAAATATGAAATATTCGTATAAGATCAGAATAGTAATAGTTTTTCATACTTATATATTTTCTCTTTTAACTGTCATAAGAGCATCATAGGTATGACTATCGTATGACAGCCATGATTTACGTTCTACGACATATCATATGATAGTCATAATATGTCATAAAATTTGTCCTAAGATGTATCTTATGACATATATTAGGATACTTTCGAAAACCAGCCAATGGACTTTTGAAAATCAACAAAATTAAATGTCTACTTATTAGTTCGTGAAAACATAGGTATTTACTGTACAGCAACCGGATTCGGAATCCAGAAAATATCTACAGACTGAATCAACAGGTGAACTTCGTCATAGTTCAAATGTTGTTTTAGTGGAGTCTAGTTTCCATTCCCTTCCTTGAGTGTTGCAGTTTTTTCCCTTTTTTTGGTAATTCATGATGTCAAAGAGTGGTGTCGTGTTAAAAGACTTTTAAATTTAATTAAATGTTATTTCTGATCGTTTTACATAGACGATCTATAACAAACCCGCAGGAGTTTCACTTAAACGGCCTGTAGGTCATTCTGTTATTGATCTGTACCATAATTATCTGAGGTACCTGTATTTCACCCTGTTTCTGATCTGTACCTTATCATTTCAAACGTGCCGGTATGTAACCCTGCTATTGATATGTACCATATCATTTCAAAGGTGCAAGAAGTCACATTACTTTTGGTCTCTCTCTATCATATCCTATCAAATGTGCATGAAGGTCATCTAATATTAGTCTCTACCATATCCTACCATAGCTGCTGAATATTATATTCCTCTTTATCTTTACCATATCCTATCATAATTATCAAAAGTGCCTGGAGGTCAATCTGCTATTGATCTGTACCATAATTATCTGAGGTGCCTGTTGGTAACCCTGCTATTGCTCTGTACCATAATTATCTTAGTTGCCTGTAGACCGCCCTGCTATTGATCTGTACAATAATCATCTGCGTTGCCTGTAGGTCACCTTGTTACTGATCTTTGCCATAGTTATCTATGTAAGTCAACCTGCTATTGATCTGTACCATATCATTTTAAAGGTGCCTGTTGGTCACCCTGATGTTGATATGTACCATATCATATCAAAGGTGCAAGAGGTCACATTGCTATTGATCCGTATCATACCCTTTCAAAGGTGCTTGACTGTCACCTTCCTTGTGGTTGATCTGTACTATATCCTAATGGCTATCAAAGGCGCTTGTAGGTCATCTACTATTCGTCTCTACCATATCCTTTCACTACAAACTGCGCAGAGTCTGAAAGACCAGTTTTTGTGCTCGACCAGTAAAGTCGAGCACAGATTTTACTCGACTAAACTCGACATTGTCTCGACAGTACTTAAAAGAGGGACGAAAGATACCAGAGGGACAGTCAAACTCATAGATCGAAAACAAACTGACAATGCCATGGCCAAAAATAAAAGACAAACAGACAAATAATAGTATAGATGACACAACATAGAAAACTAAAGACTACAACACGAACCCCACCAAAAACTGGGGTGATCTCAGGTGCTCCGGAAGGGTAAGCAGATCCTGCTCCACATGTGGCACCCGTCGTGTTGCTTATGTTATTACAAATCCGGTAAATAGTCTAATTCGGTAAGTCACATTCGTGAAAAGGGAAGGGTATTGTAGTTACGACATAAGGAACATATCCGATATCATCTGTGAAACGGTTATTCCATAACGGTCAACCAACTCGTGATGGCGTCCGTAAAATTTACGAAGGGATGATTTCAACTTCACCATTTGGAACTATTGGTTTAATAGCTTCCTTGTGAGCAGCACTTAACTGTACTTAACTGTACTCGACTTTGGTCTCAACTTTACTTAATAAGTCTGATTCAGTAATTGATGATCTTGGTGTAGTCTGAAATGGTCTCGACCAAGGCTCGACCTGTCTCGACCAGTCTCGACCAGTCTCGACCTGTTTCGACCAGTCTTGACCAGTCTCGACTCAGTCTCGACCAGTCTTGACCCTCAAATTTAGTCTCGACTGGTCTGAATCAGCCCATCTAACTAAATTAAATATTGATCTTACAAAATTCCAGGTTATTTGGTAGTTGGTTCATTGCTGGGAAATTAAAGAAGTAAATTAATAGGTAAAAAAAAGCAAGAATTTTCAGTTTTGATTAAATTCAGATAGTCATCTTTAATTATTTCTATAACTTTTTCAAATCAACTTGGATTTTCATAAAATTATACAGCTATCTCAATTATACATTGATCTTACTGAATCCCAGGTCGTTATGTAGTTTGGTGTATTGCTGTCAAATTTAAGAATTTAATTAATAGGTTAAAAAAAAGCTAGAATTTTCAGTGGGACTGAATTCAGCTAGTCAACTTTAAATTTGTTTATTATTTTTTCAAATTAACTTGGATTTTCATAAAACTATACAGCTATATCCATTATATATTTATCTTACAAAATACCAGGTTATTTGTTAATTTGGTTTATTGCTGTCAAATTAAAATATTTCAGTCGTTGTTAATTTAATCAAAACTGAAAATTCTTGCTTTTTTTACCTATTAATTTACTTCTTTAAGTTCCCAGCAATGAACCAACTACCAAATAACCTGGAATTTTGTAAGATCAATATCTAATTTAGTTAGATGGGCTGATTCAGACCAGTCGAGACTAAATTTGAGGGTCGAGACTGGTCGAGACTGAGTCGAGACTGGTCAAGACTGGTCGAAACAGGTCGAGCCTTGGTCGAGACCATTTCAGACTACACCAAGATCATCAATTACTGAATCAGACTCAATAAGTAAAGTCGAGACCAAAGTCGAGTACAGTTAAGTACAGTTAAGTACTGTCGAGACAATGTCGAGTCTAGTCGAGTAAAATCTGTGCTCGACTTTACTGGTCGAGCACAAAAACTGGTCTTTTCAGACTCTGAGCAGTTTGTAGTGTTTACCAAGTCAGAAATATTTCAGATGTTATTAAATAGTCCGTTTCTATGTATGTTGGCGTTTGTTTTTGTTCCACTAGTGTTTCTGTTGTTCCGTTGTTTTCCTCTTATAGTTGATGTGTTTCCCTCGGATTTAGTTTGTAACCCGGATTTGTTTTCTCTCTATCGATTTATGACTTTTGAACAGCGCTATGCTACTGTTGCCTTTATCTATCATAGCTGCTGAAGATTATATTCCTGTTCATCTTCACCATATCCTATCATAATTATCAAAATTGCCCGTATGTCATCTCGTTATTGATTTGTACCATATTATATTCTAGGTGCCTGTATGTCGCACTGCTTTTGATCTTTACCAATCATTTGAACGGTGCCCGTACGTCACTCTGTTGTTTACCATGTCATATAATAGATGCACGTAGGTCATCCTGCTATTTATCCGTACCATAAGTGCCTGCAGGTCACCATGGTATTTATCCATATCATATTATAGGTGCCTGTAGGTCACCCAGTTATTTTCCATATCATATTATAGGTGTCTGTAGGACACCCAGTTATATTACATATCCTATCATAGGTGCCTGTAGGTCCCCATGGTATTCATCCATATTAGGTGTTATAGGTGCCCGTAGGTCACCATAAGTGCCTGCAGGTCACCATGGTATTTATCCATATCATATTATAGGTGCCTGTAAGTCACCCTGTTATTTTACATATCCTTTCGTAGGTGCCTGTAGGTCACCCAGTTATTTTCCATATCATATTATAGGTGTCTGTAGGACACCCAGTTATATGATGCGACTGTCATATAAGTGAGAGGTTTAGCTAGCTATAAAACCAGATTCAATCCACTATTTTCTACATAAGAAAATGCCTGTACCAAGTCAGGAGTATGACAGTTGTTATCCATTCGTTTGATATGTTTGAACTTTTGATTTTGCCATTTGATTGGGGACTTTCCTTTTTGAATTTTCCTTGGAGTTCAGTATTTTTGTGATTTTACTTTATATTACATATCATATCGTAGGTGCCTGTAGGTTATCATGGTATTCATCCATATTAGGTGTTATAGGTGCCCATAGGTCACGATATTATTTTTGTATCCTATCATAGGTGCCTGTAGGTCACCCTGTTAAATTACATATCCTTTCATAGGTGCCTGTAGGTCACCGTGATATTTTCCATATCACACTATAGGTGACTGTAGGTCACCATGTTATTTACCAAACCCTTTCATAGGTGCCTGTAGGTCATCCCGCTATTTACCAGTACCATAAGTGCCTGCAGGTCATAATGCTATAGTTAATTTCACTAACTAGGTGACTGCAATTGTCAATACCATATATTATCATAATTATCAAAAAAGACTGTAGGTCACCCTGTTATTGATCTGTACCATATCATATTATAGGGCCTGTAAGTCACCCTGTTATTTTACATATCCTACCATAGGTGCTTGTAGGTCATCATGTTATTTTCCATACCGGTATTATATTATACGTGCCTGTAGGTTACCCTGTTATTTTACATATTCTTTCATAGGTGCCTGTAGGTCACCATGGTATTGATACATATCATATAATAGGTGTCTGTAGGTCACCCTGTTATTTTCTTTATCCTATCATAGGTGCCTGTCAGTCACGATGGTATTTATTCATATCGTATTATAGGATTCAACCTTCATGTATCTATAATACAGATCTATATAGTGATTGGATTTGCAGGCTCTTATAATGTGGAAAAGTATAGATAAATATCAGTGTGACCTGCAGGCACATATGATAGGCTATGGTATAGATAAAAATCTGTGTGACTAACAGGCACCGATTATTAGGCTATGTTACATATACATAGCAGTGTGACCTACAGGCTCTTATGATTGGCTCTGGTAAAGATCTATGAGGATACGACCTGCATGCACCTATGATACAGATCTATGGTGACGTGACCTGCAGGCTCATGTGATGGGATATGGTACTTAAAATAGCGGTGTGACCTACAAGCACCTATGATTGGATATGGTAAATACAAAAAGCTGTGTGACCTACAGGCACCTATGATGGAATATGGTAAATAAAAAAGCTGTGTGACCTACAGACACCTATGATAGGCTATGGTATAAATAAATAGCAGTGTGAACGGCATGCTCCTACGAAAGGCTTCGGTACTGACAAATGGCGATGTGACCTGTAGGCACCTATGATAGGCTATGGTGCAGATCTATAGTGAAGTGACCTACAGGCACCTATGATGGACCCATGATAGATTATGGTACAAATCTATGGTGATGTGACCTGTAGGCACATATGCTATGCTATGGTACAGATAAAATGTTGTATGGCCTGTAGGCACCTATGAAAGGCTATGGTGCAGATCTAGGGTAATGTGACCTGCAGGCACCTATGATAGACTATGGTACAGATCTATGGTAGTGTGACCTGCAGGCACCTATGATAGACTATAGAACAGATAAATATCAGTGTGACTTGCAGGCACCTATGATAGGCTATGGTGCAGATCTATAGTGAAGTGACCTACAGGGACCTATGATAGACCCATGATAGATTAAGGTACAAATTTATGGTGATGTGACCTGTAGGCACATATGCTAAAATATGGTACAGATAAAATGTTGTATGGCCTGCAGGCACCTATGAAGGCTATGGTGCTGATCTAGGGTAATGTGACCTTCAGGCACCCATGAAAGACTATGGTACAGATCTATGGTAATGTGACCTGCAGGCACCTATGATAGACTATAGAACAGATAAATATCAGTGTGACTTGCAGGCACCTATGATAGGCTATGGTGCAGATCTATAGTGAAGTGACCTACAGGGACCTATGATAGACCCATGATAGATTAAGGTACAAATTTATGGTGATGTGACCTGTAGGCACATATGCTAAAATATGGTACAGATAAAATGTTGTATGGCCTGCAGGCACCTATGAAGGCTATGGTGCTGATCTAGGGTAATGTGACCTTCAGGCACCCATGAAAGACTATGGTACAGATCTATGGTAATGTGACCTGCAGGCACCTATGATAGACTATAGAACAGATAAATATCAGTGTGACTTGCAAGCACCTATGATAGTCTATGGTACAGATAAAACGCTCTAGGACCAGCAGGCACCTATAATAGGCCATGGTACAGATAAATAGAAGTGTGACCCATTATAGGCTATGGTCCAGAAAAAAAGTGACCTGCAGATACTTATTATATATGGATCAATACCATGGTGACCTACAGGCACCTATGAAAGAATATGTAAAATAACAGGGTAACCTACAGGCACCTATAATATAATACCGGTATGGAAAATAACATGATGACCTACAAGCACCTATGGTAGGATATATGTAAAATAACAAGGTGACCTACAGACACATATAATATGGAAAATAACATGGTGACCTACAGGCACCTATGATAGGATATGTAAAATAACAGGGTGACTTACAGGCCCCTATAATATGATATGGATAAATACCATGGTGACCTACAGGCACCTATAATATGATATGGATAAATACCATGGT
Source organism: Mytilus coruscus (assembly GCA_017311375.1). Classification (NCBI taxonomy): domain Eukaryota; kingdom Metazoa; phylum Mollusca; class Bivalvia; order Mytilida; family Mytilidae; genus Mytilus; species Mytilus coruscus. Next base: position 6,404,182 of record CM029598.1, on the reverse strand, counting down.
GACCTACAAGCACCTATTTATGATATGGAAAATAACAAGGTGACCTACGGGCATCTATTTATGATATGGCAAATAACGAGGTGACATACGGGCACCGTTGAAATGATATTGTAAAGATCAAAAGCAGTGTGACATACAGGCACATAGGTTATGATATGGTACAGATCAATAACAGGGTGACCTACAGTCATTTTTGATAATTATGATAATATATGGTATTGACAATTGCAGTCACCTAGTTAGTGAAATTAACTATAGCATTATGACCTGCAGGCACTTATGGTACGGGTAAATAGCGGGATGACATACAGGCACCTATGAAAGGGTTTGGTACATAACATGGTGACCTACAGTCACCTATAAAAAGGACCAGCAGGCACCTATGATAGGCTTTGGTGCAGATATATGGTGATGTGACCAGCAGGCACCTATAATAGGCCATGGTACAGATAAATAGCAGTGTGAACCATTATGGGCTATCGTCCAGAAAAAAGTTGTATGACCTACAGGCACATATGATAGGCTATAGTGCAGATCTGTAGTGAAGTGATCGACAGTCTCCTATGATAGACTATGGTGCAGATCTATGGTGGCGTTGCCTGCATGCACCTATAATAGGCTAAGGTACAGATGTATAGAAGTGTGACCTGCAGGCTCCTATGATAGGCTTTAGTGCAAATCTATGGTGATGTGACCTGTAGGCACCTATGATAGTCTATGGAACACATAAAAAAGTTGTATAGACTATGGTACAGATAAAACGTTCAGGGTCCTGCAGGCACCTTTGATAGGCTTTGGTGCAGATATATGGTGATGTGACCAGCAGGCACCTATAATAGGCCAAGGTACAGATAATTAGTAGTGTGACCCATTATAGGCTATGGTGCAGATAAAAAGTTTTAAGACCTACAGGCATATATGATAGGCTTTAGTGCAGATCTGTAGTGAAGTGACCGACAGGCAACTATGATAGACTATGGTGCAGATCTATGGTGATGCACCTATAATAGGCTAAAGTACAGATAGATAGCAGTGTGATCTGCGGGCACCTATTACAGTCTATGGTGCAGATAAATAAGCAGTGTGACCCGCAGGCTCCTATATGATAGGCTATGGTACAGATCATAAGTGAAATGACATACAGGCACCTATGATAACTGCGAACACTCTCAGATCTGTACTTTTTTTGTTTTTTTTATTCGCATGTACAAGTACTCATCCACGTCAACTTTGTATTTTTGTTTTCAACTGATTTTTATAGTTTGTTCTTATGTTGTACTGTTATACCACTGTCCCAGGTTAGGGGAGGGTTGGCGCCTTCAAACTATTTATGTTTGTGCCTGTCCCAAGTCAGGAACCGGTAATTCAGTGGTTGTCATTTGTTGCTTGTTACACATTTGTTTTTCGTTCATTATTTTGTACATAAATTAGGCCGTTAATTTTCTCGTTTGAATTGTTTCACATTTGTCATTTCGGTGCCTTTTATAGCTGACTATGCGGAATGGGCTTTGCTCATTGTTAAAGGCCGTAAGGGGACTTATAGTTGTTAATTTCTGTGTCATTGGATCTATTGTGGAGAGTTGTCTCATTGGCAATCATACCACACCTTTCTTTTTTTATATATATGGTGCAAATTTATAGTGATGTGCCCTGCAGGCACCTACCATACAGATATATAAATGAAAGTGTGACCTGCAGGCACCTTTAATAGCATATGGTGCAGATCTATGGAGATGTGACCTGCAGGCACATATTATAGGGTATGGGACAGATAATTAGCAGTGTGACCTGCAGACTCAAATGATAGGCTATGTTACACATCTTGAGTGATGTGATCTGCAGGCACCTATGGTACAGATAAATTTTGGTGTGACCTGCAGGCACATTTAATACAGATAAATTTTGGTGTGACCTGCAGGCACCTATAGTTGTGTTTATGATTATACGCGTAGGTATATGCAGCACTACTTTTTTATAAGTGGTGACTGGCAGTAACCGTTCACATAAGCTTTTATCCTCGTGCTTCAAGTCAATAGACCAATACTTTCAATTTCCTGGGTTTAAGTGTGTATCTGATTTATCCTTGAAACACATATGCCCTCTAGTGATCAAAAGGTCCGCCAGTTTGCCTTTATCCTGTACAGCTTGACTTTCCCAAATGTTACACATTCAGCTGGTAAGAAAATTTGTACAAGCGAAATTACTTGCAGATAAACTTAGATAATTTCATTGACCATGGTTTATTGCCAGGGTGCAGGAATGCACTGTATGGTGCTTTGTCTGAATGATTGGATTTGGTGTGGTTACATATGATTTATTCCTGTTCCTATAGTTTATATATCCTTGTCATCGTCTTACTTATCTTCGTCTGCATCGTCAATCACTGAATCAGATATATGAAGATTATGAGTATGGGGACCACCTTGTTCAGATAATTTTTTTCGACATCGTGATTTAGACCTTTCTCAGGCAAAGTTGGCCTTAGGATGAATTTGGCTATCATACTTTGTAGTTCCCGTTTGATTACTAAAGATTTTTTACCGTAGGAATAGATTACATTAGTTGTATTTGGTCAAACCTTTCGGAATTTTGGGTTATCAATTCTTCTAAACTTCGTACTTAATTTTGCCCTTTTTTTTAACTTTTTTTTATATGAGCGCCACTGATGAGTCTTTTGTAGATGAAAAGCGCTTCTTGCGTTCAAAATTTTAAGTCTGCTATCTATGATCAGTTTATTTACAACCACTGGGTCGATGACACTGCTAGTGCAGGTTTTCTATAAATTAACTGATTACAAAACTTTGAATTTCTCTCGAAATACTAAGGATTTTCTACGCCAGGAATAGATTACCTTAGCTGTATTTGGCAAAACCATTCGCAATTTTGGGTCCTCAATGCTCCTCAACTTTGTACTTTAGTTGGCCCTTTTAGCTTTTAAAAAAAAAATCACATGAAAAAATAAAATGAACAATTTGACGTGAAGTTCTCTTGAAATTAAATGTTAAATAAGTTTAGTATGAAAAAATGTCTGCATAGCACAAACAGATATAATGAAAACGCACGTAAAACAAGACTGGTTGTGTTTATAACGTCACTTCAGCACTATTGGCTATATCGTGGAAGTCGGTTTTTATTGGTGGATGTAGCCGGAGAGAACCACCGACCCTCGGCAGGAAAACTGGCAAGCCTATAGTCAATTAATATTGGAATCGAACGCTCCTGCACGTGCGGGGTTCGAACTCACAGCCACAGTGTTGGCTGTAGATAAACTAATTAAACCATTTGATCACTGCAGCCCCCGCAAAACTATAACGATGCAACAAAAGGCAATAGATACAGATATTTGAATAAAATTTACATCTTAAAAGCAATAATCAAAGAGAAGTGCACACGACATTACCAAGACCATCACTATAATAAACGGTTAGTGTTCACTATAAAATGAAGTTTTAATTTTGACAGCATGTAATTTATGATTAACAGAACAGATCGACAGTCAGTGAGATATAATTAAGCCCAAGTAGTGATGATGTTCAAAATATTTCCTTGATGAACTTGAGATAAAGACTACTCCAATCAAATTTTCTAATGGGCAGAAAATACCGTGAAGTAGGACGGAACAACGATATTGATATATCCGATTAAGATACAAATGTAGTATATAATCATCCAGCAATGTTCCAGAATCCTTATAACCATGATATTGAAACCATGTATAATAATAAATAATAAAAATCATTGCAGAATATCATGCCCTAAAAGAAATTATACTTTGTAAAAAAAAATAAACAATCTCACTAAAAAAGATCCGTTTCTAAATAATATTCATCAAACAACTTTTGCGTAAAATTTTTTCGACATTTCAATAGAAGTTTTGTAGTCGTATAATGGTTTGTATCCCAGTAATGTTTTGGCTTTATCGTATGTGACGTAACACGTGGTGTTCAGAAACGATACACTTCCGGTTGTGAATCCTAAATTTACTAAATCCACAGGTGTAAAGAATCGTATGACATAAAATACACAATAAACAATAAACACAAATGACATTATTAACCAGTATGGTATATGCCATGATGTCGTTTTGACATTAAACTGTTCAAAGAAAGGTCGGATGGTTTCCGGAAATATGTTTGGTGGCGTATCGTCTGCTGCAAAGAAGTATTCGCCTCCTACTTCTGGATTCCGTTGAATACCTTCCATTGCTTTAATAAACATATAAGCACAGTTACCAGCATAACTGTAATGTACATGTGCTGTCATTGGTCCAATCAGAGTGTACGTTTTATCTTTGAAAGGTTGAACACTTGGTGTAATATTGTGGTAGTCCAGTTCGCCATATAGTGGTAGTGGGAGAATTGCTAATGTTCTTAGAGACTTTCCTATATAAGTAAACAAACTTATGATTTACTAATTAATAATCAAATTAATTATTTGCTCTGGCATTGATACTGTCGTAAACTAGTATCAAAACTTTTACAGACGTTAAGATGTTATTGTGTGTGTGTGTGTATTATAGTGTTTCAAGTAATAATTACACAATGATTCAAATTTGAACTTCATAATTTTCAAAAACTTGGTTTCGACTGAGACAGCTTCTAACACCTTAACAAATCTTTGAATATGTTAAGAAATATAAATTATAAATTATTTCATAATATTATAATTTGTATTGTGTTTAAGCACAGTGAGTATGATATTAACATGAGTATGATATTAACATACTTACAATACACTGTAGTACTGGTGATTGAAAATCTTTAGCTGACCAACAGAATACCGCGGGTAGTGCGTTTTATGAAAACAATGTATCATTTAATTTATTATTACTGATGTGTTGAGGTACGTTTTGTTGTATTTCATGAAACACTTTTATTAGAAACTATAACATTGGCTTACATTTCATTTCTAGAACTAAGGTTCCAAAAACTTGATGTATTCAGATTACCTCGGACGTTTGGTACTCGTTCGTTTTAGATTTTATGTTCCCAAACGTATATTATATATGTATTTATTTAGCCTCCAAGTTATTTTGCCATAAATATAGTACGCTTACTGAAGTTTGTAGCGATTATATACAACAATATACAGCTGTAATGATTATAATGTAAATTCGTAATTTGAAGGAAAAAAATCGTTAACTTCCAAATTTGGTACCAAAGTTTGGTAATCAAAATGATACTTTTACTATGTTTAATGTATAAGTTTGTTTTAAATGAGTAAATCGTCGACTGGATGCTACACACTACATGTACATGTATGAATTACCATTTTTTAGTGTACTTCCATCTGCTCCTAACACCATTCTCTGAGCTTTTAACTTTGTCTTAGCATATGCTCCAAAGTACAATCTAGTCTGTGGTTGCACTGAAGTTTCAGTTCCCGCCTTTATTTCCCGTGGACCATAGAATATGCTAAGAGAACTGCAGTAGATTAGGTATGGTACATTTTTATCCTTACATGCCTTCAGAATAGTTTCCGTTCCTTCAAATGAAATGTGTAAATTAGATTTGGTATGTTTTAATGATATTGCTATTTGACTGCATTTTATCATAGAGCTACATTTATGTAATTGACTTCCATTTTATATTGGCTGCTCATTGGCGCGGAGTCGGGACTTAAATGAAAATATTAGACATCCGGTAGTTAACAAATAGTCTAGGAATAATGTACTAATAACACAAATTTTCGGCCATAACAAAATTGCTTACAGTTTAAAAAGATGTTTGCTAATATACATGTATCTCTCTCTTCTAATTAAAGATTTACGGACTTCAACTACATTATTGACAGTTACAGAACAATCCCGGTTCCACGTGTATTATCCATCTATACGGCTAGAATAATTATGTGCAGTCATGTAGTTTCCTTTTAACATATTAACAATTATACATGAACAATGGGATATTAGGCAGATTGAATCTGAAAACTAGTTTGAACAGGAAGGTTGTCAGAATTTTGTTTTATTTTCACGGGAAAATGGGGACATATTGAGTACTATTATAGTTGATAATGTTTGCTTTCGTTAAACACATGCCACCAATTTCAACTCAGAAGGTCATATTTATCTATTATTTTTTTTTACGATTTCAATTGAGATAATAGTATTACAATGTTCCGGCTGATTTTGACTTTCAGTTATATACCATTTGCCATGTAAAGCTTCCGATGTGATAATTTTAACTTGACCATTACTTCTTGGTCGTCCAGTAGCTATAGTTTAAAACAACGGCTGTGAAATACTGATGGGAAACACTTGCCTGCAGTCCAATACTTATCGAGAAATGTACAAAAATGTAAAGTAAGTTTTTTTTAACTTTAAATTTAGATTAAAATTCTGAATTGTTGAGAAAAGAATATAATTATAATTGTAAACTGCAATATGTTTTCATAAGATTTCTATCAAAATAAGGTTTTAATTTATATTTTTACACATTTTTTACGTTAAAATTGTGGTACGTCTTAAGTTGTTTTTCTATTTGCCATTACCTGTGACATTAACCTCGTGTAAAGTCATATGATTAGGAAATAACCTCCAGTCTATCAGTGATGCAATATGAAGAACAACATCCACGCCATCACATGCTTTATTGACCATTGATTGGTCGGTTATACTTCCAACATACGTTTTCATTGGTTTCCTTATTTCAAAATCTGAAATTTCAGACATGCACAAGAAATGATTTAATGAATGAAACTCATGAATGAAAAATATGTATTTGTACATTAACATTTATGCTTTACACACTTTTGTTCATCTTCACTAGATTTATTCCCTTCATCAAGCAACATGAATTGGACTATAATACATATAGAATATTAAATCTGTTTTGGTTGAGCAACTATTAGCCAATTTAGGGATTGAAACGATACTAAAATGTTCTGTTTGTTTTTCTGTATTTAAAATCTGTACAGTTTGTTCTCCTCATTGCAACAGACTGTGTCTTCCTGTCAGTTTGTGACATTGTTGTATGAAATTAAATGTGAAGTAATTGCACTGATATTAGAATTTATGACGGCACGATTTTATATCAGTGAAATGCTTTTGAGCTTGCTTTTTGTAACAGCGAGCATTATTTGTTATTTAAGAAATAATTTATGGGAGATTGAATTTATATATTGATTTTACCACGACTTGACCTTTTATGCTAAAAATTTTACCACGAGCGAAAGCGATAATGTTTTGGTTTGGCTCATGTTTTGTTATTATCTCAATAGTTAAGTCATTTTTTTACTCCAGTGATCGAGCTTAAATAGTGGGAAGTTGAGAGAAAAGAAAGAAAAAAGTTAAACCCTAAAACAAAACCGCACACAATTTTGTTTAACCCGGTAACATGTTCAAGTTCGTGAATCAAGACAGAAACCTCGACAGTGGATATGTCATTGATGACATCATAATGTTTTGAGTTTTTTTTTATTTGTAGAAAATTGTTGTCAAAAATGACTCATCTTTGATGATATCTGTTAAATTAATCCAAAACTGTTAAAGACTCGTGCGATTTATAGCTCGACCTCTTGTATAGACAACGTCGCTTACTAAAGTGTGACGTCCATTTGGCTGTGCGGGATGTATAAATACGCAGACACGTTCGTTCGTAATGGAGACATTTTATCGGAAGTTTCATTTAGGTTGATCATCACGCTCACTGCACGTTAAAGAACATTTGCAATAACTCTTTGAGTGGTTAGAAGGTGGTCTGTTGTAAGGCAAAATTATGTTCCTAACCAACATACCCTAACGTAAGTGAAAGATCTTTCCCGGTAGCATTCACCCCAGTAGGGATTCGTTCGCAGAACCTACCTATCTTGTTTGCAATTGGGTTGCTGTATTACTGACACATATCCTTTTAGTCATAAAATTCAGTTGAAATTCGAGGAAAAAAAGAGTTTGATATTTTTACGATGTGAATCGTATGTCATCTATTTCAAGTTGAACATAATTCATTATTCATTTATAACCCAAATACTGAAAGGGAGATCGAGACAGTCCTCATAATACACATATTCGTGTATACCTGTGTTGTATTCACGTTTGACCATTATGAAAACATTTAAATCAGTTAGGTTCGCGCGATATGGTTGGTGACTTTCTTTTAACTTGTTTACATGACACACGTCAAAGGGTTTATGTAATTTTATCGTAAGGCCATACCTAATTTCTGTTCGTATTTCACAACATCTAAAATACGAATTTCTTTGACAACAGTTCCCAGAAGGTGTAAATGTTTGATAACATGTTGTCCTAAACATCCGCTTCCACCAGTAACCAAAACAACACCGCTAGCCATCTTTTTCTAGCTTCCTAGCTGTTTCACATAATAAAGATTGGGAAATCTTAAAACATTTTTCTATCTAAACGTGAACTAACATAATTGTCTACACTTGAATCATAAGCACATAATGTTGAAATGACTGTTTTCTAACTTTAAGGGCCATCATTGTATTCTGAATTTTTCTGGCATTTCAAATAAAATAACAACCATGATGCTAGTTTATAACGCGGTCGAACAAGATATATATGAAAATCAGGAAGTTAAAAATATTTCACATTCTTACCTTTGCTATGATATTTAAGTAGCTAAGTACTATTGTAAACTAGTGAACTAGTTATAACCTCCATACACCTGTGTTATCACACTTATCACGCATTGATATTATTTAGATAATAAATGATTAAAGTCCCGGTAGAAATCTATACATTGTGTGATACGATTAAACTATATCTTCTATGATTGGAGTTAATCATTTGTAACTTAGAATATATAACTAGGATTATCATTGATTTTGTGAATTTATTTACGAGGTTCTTTTTTTTTAGGGGGTAAATTTTAAACATATTTGATTAATAATCACACTTGATATAAACCCAAAATTGTCCAGGGAAGCAACTTAGGGGTCCATTAATTGTTACAGAATTTCATTTGTCGGGGAAAATGCAAACGAGTAATAAAAACTAAGAGGTTATATTAAAATGTATCAACAAATATCGGTCTTTTCATGTAAAGCCTGCAGTATTTGATATTGAATTTGGAATGTCAAAGCTTTAAATTTGTCTTTGCGTATTTGATCTCACAGGTATATATATAAGCGATGCATTAGTCCTGGTAAAATGTTTCTGGGCGGACACAAATTGCTAGTAATAAAACAAATTCAGAGTTACATAATTTACTAGACTAAGTAATTTTAGTCCGCAGATATATTTTCCTATGCAAAAATGTCAATGTACCCAATTTTATTAGGAACCTTTCCTGTTCTGAAAGAAATTGGATATTAATATATGGCGGCCGAGAGTTAAGTACTTTTAGTTTACTTTCAGTTATTGCGGACATTTTGTTATGTTTTTTTTTTTTTGTGTACTATTGTTTTACAAAACTTGTACTTTTGTTAACTTCTATATATGGGGAGGGGTGGTCAGGGGTAAGGGAACATGGGAATGAGGAGGCAGGAAGCGCGAGTCAGGGAGGAAGTGGAGTCAGGCAGCGGCATCTTGGGGGAAAGAGAGAGTAAAAATAGTGAAATTATTGGGAAATCTTTTGACCGATTTTCACCTGGGAGTCAGGTGGGATGGAAATGGGAGCTAAGGGGGAGGGAAGTGGGCGTTAGGGGATAGGGAAGTGGGAATCATGGACCCCCTGTTGATCCCTCATATATACCATTATCATAGAGTTACTTTTTCCTGTGCTGATATTTGTTTTGTGTTCCCTTTTCTAACTTTTGATTGAGTTTAAAGGGGTTTTTTTTTGTGAAGTTCGTGATCCTAAGTCTTTAGTTTTTTGTGAAGTTCTTGATCCTAAGTCTTTAGTTTTCTAACTTTTGATTGAGTTTAAAGGGGTTATTTTGTGAAGTTCGTGATCCTAAGTCTTTAGTTTTCTAACTTTTGATTGAGTTTAAAGGGGTTATTTTGTGAAGTTCGTGATCCTAAGTCTTTAGTTTCCTACCTTTGATTGAGTTTAAAGGGTTTTTTTTGTGAAGTTCGTGATCCTAAGTCTTTAGTTTTCTAACTTTTGATTGAGTTTAAAGGGGTTATTTTGTGAAGTTCGTGATCCTAAGTCTTTAGTTTCCTACCTTTTGATTGAGTTTAAAGGGGTTATTTTGTGAAGTTCGTGATCCTAAGTCTTTAGTTTTCTAACTTTTGATTGAGTTTAAAGGGGTTATTTTGTGAAGTTCGTGATCCTAAGTCTTTAGTTTCCTACCTTTTGATTGAGTTTAAAGGGGTTGAGTTTTGTGAAGTTCGTGATCCTAAGTCTTTAGTTTTTTGTGAAGTTCGTGATCCTAAGTCTTTAGTTTTCTACGTAATGTTGTTTGTCTTTGTGAAGTTCGTGATCCTAAGTCTTTAGTTTTCTACGTAATGTTGTTTGTCTTTGTGAAGTTCGTGATCCTAAGTCTTTAGTTTCCTACCTTTGATTGAGTTTAAAGGGGTTGAGTTTTGTGAAGTTCGTGATCCTAAGTCTTTAGTTTTTGTGAAGTTCGTGATCCTAAGTCTTTAGTTTTCTACGTAATGTTGTTTGTCTTTTTGTGAAGTTCGTGATCCTAAATCTTTAGTTTTTTGTGAAGTTCGTGATCCTAAGTCTTTAGTTTTTTGTGAAGTTCGTGATCCTAAGTCTTTAGTTTTTTTGTGAAGTTCGTGATCCTAAGTCTTTTGTGAAGTTCGTGATCCTAAGTCTTTAGTTTTTTGTGAAGTTCGTGATCCTAAGTCTTTAGTTTTCTACGTAATGTTGTTTGTCTTTGTGAAGTTCGTGATCCTAAGTCTTTAGTTTTCTACGTAATGTTGTTTGTCTTTTGTGAAGTTCGTGATCCTAAGTCTTTAGTTTTCTAACTTTTGATTGAGTTTAAAGGGGTTATTTTTGTGAAGTTCGTGATCCTAAGTCTTTAGTTTCCTACCTTTGATTGAGTTTAAAGGAGTTATTTTTGTGAAGTTCGTGATCCTAAGTCTTTAGTTTTCTAACTTTTGATTGAGTTTAAAGGAGTTATTTTTGTGAAGTTCGTGATCCTAAGTCTTTAGTTTTCTAACTTTTGATTGAGTTTAAAGGGGGTTGAGTTTGTGAAGTTCGTGATCCTAAGTCTTTAGTTTTTGTGAAGTTCGTGATCCTAAGTCTTTAGTTTTCTACGTAATGTTGTTTGTCTTTTTGTGAAGTTCGTGATCCTAAGTCTTTAGTTTTCTACGTAATGTTGTTTGTCTTTTTGTGAAGTTCGTGATCCTAAGTCTTTAGTTTCCTACCTTTGATTGAGTTTAAAGGGGTTGAGTTTTGAAGTTCGTGATCCTAAGTCTTTAGTTTTTTGTGAAGTTCGTGATCCTAAGTCTTTAGTTTTCTACGTAATGTTGTTTGTCTTTTGTGAAGTTCGTGATCCTAAGTCTTTAGTTTTTTTGTGAAGTTCGTGATCCTAAGTCTTTAGTTTTTTTGTGAAGTTCGTGATCCTAAGTCTTTAGTTTTTTTGTGAAGTTCGTGATCCTAAGTCTTTAGTTTTTTTGTGAAGTTCGTGATCCTAAGTCTTTAGTTTTTTTTGTGAAGTTCGTGATCCTAAGTCTTTAGTTTTCTACGTAATGTTGTTTGTCTTTTTGTGAAGTTCGTGATCCTAAGTCTTTAGTTTTCTACGTAATGTTGTTTGTCTTTTGTGAAGTTCGTGATCCTAAGTCTTTAGTTTTTGTGAAGTTCGTGATCCTAAGTCTTTAGTTTTCTACGTAATGTTGTTTGTCTTTTGTGAAGTTCGTGATCCTAAGTCTTTAGTTTTCTACGTAATGTTGTTTGTCTTTTTGTGAAGTTCGTGATCCTAAGTCTTTAGTTTTTGTGAAGTTCGTGATCCTAAGTCTTTAGTTTTCTACGTAATGTTGTTTGTCTTTTTGTGAAGTTCGTGATCCTAAGTCTTTAGTTTTTGTGAAGTTCGTGATCCTAAGTCTTTAGTTTTTGTGAAATTCGTGATCCTAAGTCTTTAGTTTTTTTGTGAAGTTCGTGATCCTAAGTCTTTAGTTTTTTGTGAAGTTCGTGATCCTAAGTCTTTAGTTTTTTGTGAAGTTCGTGATCCTAAGTCTTTAGTTTTCTACGTAATGTTGTTTGTCTTTGTGAAGTTCGTGATCCTAAGTCTTTAGTTTTCTACGTAATGTTGTTTGTCTTTTTGTGAAGTTCGTGATCCTAAGTCTTTAGTTTTTTGTGAAGTTCGTGATCCTAAGTCTTTAGTTTTTTGTGAAGTTCGTGATCCTAAGTCTTTAGTTTTTTGTGAAGTTCGTGATCCTAAGTCTTTAGTTTTTTGTGAAGTTCGTGATCCTAAGTCTTTAGTTTTCTACGTAATGTTGTTTGTCTTTTAGTCGTTTTTCATTTTTTACCGTAGTATTTTCGGTTTTACCGTAGTATTTTCGGTTTTACCGTAGTATTTTCATTTTTACCGTAGTATTTTCATTTTTACCGTAGTATTTTCGGTTTTACCGTAGTATTTTCGGTTTTACCGTAGTATTTTCGGTTTTACCGTAGTATTTTCATTTTTACCGTAGTATTTTCGGTTTTACCGTAGTATTTTCATTTTTACCGTAGTATTTTCATTTTTACCGTAGTATTTTCGGTTTTACCGTAGTATTTTCATTGTTTACCGTAGTATTTTCGGTTTTACCGTAGTATTTTCGGTTTTACCGTAGTATTTTCATTTTTACCGTAGTATTTTCGGTTTTACCGTAGTATTTTCGGTTTCTCTTCGACTTAAGATTTTTATTGTCTCTCTGGTACCTTCTGCCTACTTTTTGAGATTTGAAAACAAAATTTACCCCCACAACAATTCTATGTGTCTGTCTCTAGTCAGGAATGTTCTTTGTTATTTTGATGGGTTTTGTTTTGGTCGGTGTACTAATAACTGAAATGCATATTTCATAGAAAAATATAAAGGTATCTGTCATTTAAATTAATTGAGTGCTTTTTGAAATTATGCAAAAATAAGAACGACATTTGTACTAATATAATTCATGCATTTTATTTCTAACCCGAGTTTATTATTTTCATTTAAAATATTACTTAGTAGCGAAATATATATTTTATTAATTTGTCAATTTCTAACAAAAATGCACAGGGTTTGAATTAAAGATCCAAACGTGATAAATATTATCTCAAAAGTAAACAAATATATATAAAATATTATCACTATTAATAATTATTTTGATATATTTGTACTGACTTTAAGATAGACAGTTAATATGAACATTGATCGTCTAGTATATTATCGATATATCCAGTTTGTAAGTAGTATTGTTGCAGTATAATACAATGTATACATTTTTTCTTAATTTAAAAAGTTATATATTGAAGCCATAACTGCTTGAAATATTTATCTGGATAATGATATAGGCTCAATTAAATCTTCGATAAATAAAAAAAAAAATGAATGACAGCTAGCCTAAACCAGGATTTAGAACAAAGCTTTGACTTTGGTATAACTGTAACAGTATCTCTAAGTAGTCCAGCTACTGTGACTACTTTAGTCTGCCAACACTGATATTGTGATGTCGAACCCAGCTCTCGGCAAGGTGCAATTGACTCCGATCTCAATTGACTAGAATTGCCCGTTTTCCTGCCATAGGTCGGTTGTTATCTCCTATAGTACTGCTGCTGACTCAACAAATTAATTGACCGCTATGATTTGGCCAGGAGTGCTGAATGTTGTGTTGAACATATAAACCGTGAATTTCGGTACGGGTTACATTAAAGTCTGTTGGTCTATAATCGACACTGTGGCTGCTTTAAACGCAAGACCGTATACAATATGTACAAATTTATTCACACAAGTTTACAGCTTGAAAGCTAGGGGAAGACTGCCCAAGCAACAGTTTACAAAACAATTCTACATTAATTCAAAGTTAAGGATCTTAAAACATTACAAAAGGTTCTGATAAAATATATCTATTATTGTCCAATCTTATGTAATAATAATCGGATTAATGTCCTGCGGCTAAACTTAGTAAAAAGCGATAATTGCTTCTTTTGTAGTTGAGTGTAAGATACATGTATTATATTTCGCACTTTTAACTGCCATCGGATTATGTTGTAATCTATTTGGGTATTTGAAATAAAGAAACATTATATTTAAGAATAAAGAAACATTTACAACAAGAAATATTCAATTTAAAACAACACTCATGATTAATGTTCATATAAAGCAATTTTTGAATTATTAAAAGTTCCTAACGTCACTTTTCTTCCAGTTATAAACAATAATCACCATACACCAACAAATAGCAACTGTTATAAGTTCTGTGGCTTTATGTCTTAGTAACAACCGTTACAAATAATATAAGAGTCATATAAGTTCTGTGGCTTTATGTCTTAGTAACAACCGTTAGTTACAAATAATATAAGAGTCATATAAGTTCTGTGGCTTTATGTGTTAGTAACAACCGTTACACATAATATAAGAGTCATATAAGTTCTGTGGCTTTATGTGTTAGTAACAACCGTTACACATAATATAAGAGTCATATAAGTTCTGTGGCTTTATGTGTTAGTAACAACCGTTACACATAATATAAGAGTCATATAAGTTCTGTGGCTTTATGTGTTAGTAACAACCGTTACACATAATATAAGAGTCATATAAGTTCTGTGGCTTTATGTATTAGTAACAACCGTTACACATAATATAAGAGTCATATAAGTTCTGTGGCTTTATGTCTTAGTAACAACCGTTAGTTACAAATAATATAAGAGTCATATAAGTTCTGTGGCTTTATGTCTTAGTAACTGATGACTTACCTTTTATTACCTTTTTTTCGATATAGAGCGAATAATGCAAGATGAGAAAATATGTTGTCTTGGTAACGGGAGGAAGTGGATTTCTAGGACAGCATGTAGTTAAACATTTACAGCTGTATGGTGATAGCGTCAAAGAAATAAGAGTTTTAGATAAGGTTACATATGACCAGAAGCTAGGTATTGGTTTTATAATTAACAAATATAAATTTAAATTCGTAAATTTATGTAAATGTATAAAATCTAAGGTTGCAATTACCTCAGGCAAATGAGACCTCAGACGATTTTGGCATTCTGACTTTCTTGTTTCATCTCTTTTTATTTCTCGGACACGTTTTATGTGTTTGCCTTTCCAGGATTTTGGTCGGAAGAGTACTTGCTGGAGGTTAAGTAAAAGCTAGTTGCGTGTTCTGAATTCCTATCATACGTTATAAGCATAACCGAAGACTTTATAAAAGAATAATCAAATCTTACCTATTATAGGTACGTCTGAGTTTGAAAAAACGAAGATTTCCAAAATCAACATAGAAGACAACACACAGTATTCAACGATAGACATGTGTATATACATCGTGTCTAACTCTAAAATTAATAGATTCTTAAACGATCAATTAATAAGCAATTCTCACCTTCGTCTTTCTTATACAGCCTGAATACATTTAATTGATAATCATAAAATTATTTACGTTAAGGTCTTAGGTTACACCATTTTATGAACAACTGATGTGAATGTATACTTAAAACAATCTGATTAAAATACAGATCCTGTGTCTAAGCTTTGTAAGCAAAACTTGGACATATGATCTGTATTTTAATCCGATTGTACTTAAAAGTCTTACTGCAGTATAAAAAAAATGTTAGAAAAATGCTTTCTAGAACCTACTTCTTTGCAAAATATCATCCATGATAATTTGTACACTCATGCAATATGAATTCAGTTGAAAATAAGTCGTTTGAAACATTAAAACGGAAACGACATAATGCATATTTTCTTATAACTATTCCATGATTATAATACATTATCCTTATAAAATGATATGATTTGAATTAAAATGGCTACAAATGATATCATTTCCTAATTTACTTATAGAATTTGAAGCAAATCAAACCATAAGATCGTATACAGGGAGTATAACTGATAGGGCAATAGTCCAGCAAGCTTGTCGAGGTGTTGACATTGTTCTACACATTGCATCTATGATTGACTGGTCATTATTTCCAAATAGAAAGATTCTGCATGAAGTAAATATATTAGGTAACGTAACTATTTCACTATAGGTGTAATTCCAATACAGTTTCTGTTTGTATCATTTGTAAAAGTATGCCATGAGTAACAAGTTCATTTTTCATGTCGGGGCCTTTTATAGCCGACTATACGATATGGGTTTTCTCATTGTTGAAGGTCGTACGGTTGCCTATACTTGCTTACATCAACTTCATTTGAACTTTGGTGGGTAGCTGAAGGTAAATCCGGAGCACTTCGAACGCATGAAATTTATAACGTGTTGTTTTAATTTTTTGTCTCAATGGCAATCATACCACATCTCCTTACTTTTATATCATGTGGGGAATGTGAATCAGAACATAGAAAAGGGTCAAGTGTGGGAAAGTCCTGTTTGTTGACACTTGAATAATATTTGTTTTTTTTTAGTTCGGATTTCTTATGCAGGAGTCTTGTCTAGCGACATGAAATAAGGAATTATACTATAATACAACACAGACACCAATAAACCGGAAAGCACGACATTTAAAAAGAACGCATCGGAAAATAGCAGTTCACAGTGACACGTAAATAAGACATACATAAATCTCACAAAACCAAGCCTTCAACAAATAGTAACGCAACTTACATTCACAGGACATCCAACAAATATCAACAACAATACGATGAACACAAACCGATGATAATTTAATACATACAGCAAACACAATTACTTTGCCTAATAGAAACTGAAAGAAAACGAAACGCTTGTAATGTACATGTAGTAACTTTAGTATATGGTGTTTTTTTATTCATTGTTTCTCAGATATAATATATATTAATTATATTCTGTTCATGTCATATCTTACAAAGGTACACAGACTATTATTGAAACGTGTAAAGAGGAAAATGTGCCATATCTAATTTACTGTGGTTCGAGTGGTATCTTTGCCGGACCAGAGGAAACGCATGGAGGAACAGAAACGACAGTCAAACAGCCATCCGAACTTTACTTTGATGCATATGCGTATTCCAAACTTACAGCACAAGAAATGGTTATATCTGCAAACGGAACGAAACTAAAAAATGGTATTTATTCCTTGTTAGAAAACAGATATTAATAATATTGTGAAAAAATCGATACAATACCATGCAGAATATAGAAGAAATAAGTATGTTGCGTTTGAATGTAGCAAATTTTTGTTGAAAGCAACAAAAAATGGATCAGATGAAAGTACATCGTACGTATGAAATCTTGAATACTATTACAATGCTAGTATCACTAAAACACATGCACCTTCTTATACAATTCAAAGAAATAAGCTTAAATACAATTAATATAGTTATATATTGATATGCATTAGAAAAGAGCAAGTCAGTAAAAACAGTATTGAAATATGTGTGTATGTTTGTGTGGTATTTCAAGTAAATCACACAATTCGAAATCTTTTTAGAAATCTTGAATTTTGTTCCAGCGAAGAGTCGCGTATAAAGAGACTCATCATAGTGAAAATTTACATTCTGCATATAATTTCAAGTCTGTAATTGCATATTATCAATTTCTTTTCAAAATAAAGACATTTATCATTTCAGGAAAACAGCTAAGGACAATTGCCATTCTACCATTACCAATGTACGGCGAATTGGACTATATTGCTATTCCACTTTCAATAAGACCTTTCAAAGGAAAGACTTACCCTTTAGTCGGTAGTATGACGGCCACTCTACAATATAGTTATGTTGGAAATACAGCAATGATGTTTGTAAAGGCCGCAGAAGCAATACCGAACAATCCAGCTCTTGGCGGACAATTTTTTTTTGCCGCAGACGACACTCCACCAGATACGTTACCTGGTATTATGAAACCATTTCTAGATCTAGTAGGTTCCAAACCATCAACATGGCATATACCCTACTGGTTTACGATGTTTATGATGTTCTTATTTTATTGTTTACTTTATATAGTTCGTCTATTTAAAACAGTCAATTTGCCGAATTTGCATTTCACATTCGGGAGCATAGCATTTTTGAATACAACATTTTATGTTACTTACGACAAAGCCAAGACATTACTAGGATACGAACCCATCTATGACTACGATACTTCAATCAAACGATCAAATACATTCTATTCGAAGATAATTTGAAATAAAATACTGTAAATTTGTTTTTGTAGAAGTCTTGTTATTCAAACAAACATCTTTTCATCTATATAACTTTCTTTCAATGATTTTACTGTCGACATCATCAGTTGGTTGACCGTTATGGAATATCTGTGTAACAAATGACCACAATTATGTTTCAATTCTCGTAGCCCCTTTGCCCGATTGTGAAATTACCAAATGAGAGTTAATACCGAATTTGTAATTATCATGAAAATAACGAAAAATGCCATACCACAGGTAGCGCAGGATATGCTTATCACTCCGAGGCACCTGCTATCACCCAAGGTATTTATCACTCCGGAGTACCTGATATCACCCCAGGCTTTTATCACTGAGGGTAACATGATGTCACCCCAGTATTTTTGTATAGGGTTCGTGTTGCTCATTCTTTAGTTCGTTATGGAATGTTTTTAAACTATTGTTTGTCTCTATGTCGAATTTCGTTTTTGCCATGATTATGATTTTGCCTTTCTTCAAATTATGAGTCTTAATTCTCCTTTTGGTATCTTCCGCCTCTTTTTTGCAACCATTTGTAAACAGTAATAAATTATTCGTTTACTTTATCTGTAAGTTGCTGCTTTTGTATTACTATTACAACAATTCAAGTACAAGTCATTTTAGATTATACTGTGCATAAATCTCTTTTTGTGTGTTTACAAAAGAAGCTATAATTATGTTTACATTTTTGATAATACACAAGTGAATGTATCCTTGATGACATTACATGGAGGCTATTGACAACCTTTTCACCGCACCCCACTGTGGATCATATACTATTCAATGTTTTATCCATGATAACTTACATTAATGCGAGACTTGCGTGCCCCAAAAAATTGACATGCATCGTTTGTATAGTTTGTTATTTCATAAAAGTTGAGTTATAATACGTGTTTGGTAGTGTATGTGCATATATTGTTAGTCCTTATGGTGTTAAATCATTCAATATGCCACTGACTATTTCCAGTTTTCCTGCCGTTGGTCGGTGATCCTTGCAGGACACTCCAGCTTCCTCAAACAACACAAACTGGCCGCCACGAATAATATAAGCCAATAGTGCTGAAAGTGGCGTTAAACATCAAAACAAAATTCATCATTATTCAATGTGTTAGTCACCCTTGAGATTAAACGTTGAGATTTTTTTCTAATGTGAAATTGATATTAATCAAAAGTGAAAAAGATATATACGCCAATGACTAAGCCACACAACAAACTAGAACAAAGATGGCCTTTAAAAGAAAAAGAAAAAGGAAAAAAGGTTTATTTTTTGGTAAATAATCTCTAAATCTATATAGTTATAATGATAAAGTCGCGAATTAACTGTTGGAATATAATAGCTTATATGGTTAAAGTCCACACAGCTCTTTTCTTTGTTATTGAAAAGATAATTCTTTTCTTTTTATCCCGGTATTATAGTAAAAGCATGGACTTTTGTTCTTGGCAGTTTTTCTTATCGATCTGATTTATATATTTAATAAATGAAGATTACATGTATCTGCAGAAGATTTTGATCCTCATAATTTGATCTATCATGTATTGTGAATTTTGTGAATCAACATTCATGATTTTGAAAAGAGCAGTCTAATGTCGCTACAAGGCAGCACTCACACCCGCAAAGTGGAAAGGAATTAATATAAGTAGCAAACTTGTTTTCAATCCACTATGAATAAATTTGTATAAACTACCATTTATGAAAAGTTATCTGGTTCTATCTATAAACATAAGATCGAAACCCATTCAGTTTCTGTCATGCTTCCCAGCAGCAAAACGGTCCATAAGCCTCAAAGATAGACTTCAAACCATAATGTTCACGTTTGAAATCACAATGATAATAAATTTCAAAATTCCACAATTGCAGAATATTTTGTGGTGCTAAGCAGATTTCGTTCACTGATTGGTTTGTATGTTTGTTTGGTTTGCTACAAGAAATAGATATTTGTTTGAGAATATGTTGAAGACGATTTGAAAAAAAATGTGTGGATGCTCTTCATTGTGTTTTACTAATGACGAGTAATAGAATTAAAGGTTTTATTTCAACCATGATATATGTATATGTTGTAGGGTACTGTGACAACAATTTAAAGTTGTTAGTTTGATTAAAACACAGCCCTAATGGAAATCGGTTAAACTGCATAAACTAGATTTAAGATTTAGATGTGAAATTCATCAGACTATAATACCAATCATTTTATAGAGTCCTTTACACAGGAACTGAACCTGTCCCAAGTCAGGAATTCAGTGGTGTCGTGTGTTATGTGTAACATATTTGTTTTTCGTTCATTTTTGTACATAAATCAGGCCGTTAGTTTTCTCGTTTGAATTGTTTTACATTTGTCATTCGGTGCCTTTTATAGTTGACTATGCGGTATGGGCTTTGCTTATTGTCGAAGGCCGTACGGTGACCTATGGTTGTTAATATCTGTGTCATTTGGTCCCCTTGTGAAGAGTTAAATCATTGGCAATCATACCACTTCTTCTTTTTTTTGATATTGAACAACAACTTTACTTTCGGTTAACCAGTTAAAGAGTTCGAACGATGATCCGAGTAACCTGATGAGCAAAACTGTTGAATTGACAACACGAAAATATAGTATCAATAACAGGAAAGGTGATCAACATAATTTTTGTGTTTTATGAGAATTGATAATAAACAAAAACGTAAGAAATCAAAATTTAATAAACGACAGGAAATTCTGTACAATATATACATAGATCTTAAACGTTTTAAACCTCGGGAAGCATGTGATCTTAAGGTTGTATCGCTCCCTGACATAAATAGATTTAAGAAAACACATGATAGTTTAAAGTTTTCTTAACTTTAGAGCTCCAGTGCTCGGGCCTCTTGGACATGCATTTCTTTCAACAAAAATTCACACCCACCCTACTGAGGGTAGTACAAAAGTTTTAATTATCTTTGCAAAATATTTCTAGCAATGGTGGTCATCTTGGATGCTATTGGATACGAATGTAAAGGAGATTATATTAAAAGAGTGATTCAAATTGTCGTATTGTTTTATCGAACGTATTTTGAAAGAAGACACATGCCCCCCACCCCCTTTCAGAGGATTTTTTTCAAAACAGAAAAATACGATGAACTGATGTTTATACGTCGACAATGACGGTCGCTCAGTGTTGGCAAAACTCACATGTATAAGCAAAAGAAAAATGATATTTTAGTCCATCGAAACAAAATACATTTGGTAGTTAACCAGACTCAATTTTGAAAGAGCAGCAATCGTAGACTTATATAAAAGTTTGTTCAAAATAGAAAAAAATGTTTTAGAGGAGGAGATGTGCTATTTGTGAACAAATGAACAACGGAGGCAGTAATGGCAAACGCTTACATGACCAGGTCATATATATGACTTGACTTTCTACCGTAAACTAATGGCTTCGATACAATTCTTTACTTATAATCTTATACCGAAATCTAACTAAATGTTTAAGACATTTTCAGTCAAAGAATAATGTACCTCATTATAGAAAAAAAAGGAAAATCAAAATTAAATTAGATGTACAAATACTCAGACTTCTTATCTAACTATTTCATTCCTGAAAAAAGCAAACACTGCCTTATATAATAACTAGTGATTAACTGACAGAAAGACATTCTGCATCAAATAAATGAAAATATAACTTCTTCCTCTTATTGTAAAAATTAACATAACTGTGTAATATACAATTTAATATATTCAGGTTTCTTTTCTGAATTTTTATGTAGTTTACATAATAATTTATAATTCTTTTATCCAATTGCTATGTACAGATGATCCAGACCATATGCGCATTTTGTCCATACGCGTACGGTCAGAACCGTAGTCGTATTTTTTCAAAATACTATATTTTTCAAAATACTATACGGTCGGACCGTTCTGCCAAAAATTAAGAAATGAAATAAAACTTATTTTAACAATAAAAGTAATGTTACATTGTAACTTAATATGTCAATATATCCTGTATCCAACTTGTCAGTAATACATGAAATGAGTTAAAAGCTTAAATTCAAGTTCAATGAAAGAAATCTAATATTTAAAGATAAGCTTATAGAATAATAAGTAACTTTACTACAAAACCGCCAAACCAGCTGTTTACTCGTGAAAAGACATAGAATTACTAATGGAAAACTTGATAAATGAAATAAAAATATATCCTTTGTTTTTGTCAAATTGTACAAACAGTCCCTGTTCCAAGAAAATAACCTGTTCTATTGGTTTAATATCCTTTTGATAATTTTTGACAAAATGATTTCTTCATTATAGAATTTAAAAACATATAAGTTCCATACGTAAATGCACGCATGCCTAAATTTGCTTTGAATCATCGATATCTAAGCTATGATGTACATGATTACAACACTTTAAGTTTATGGTTCAACAGAAGTAAACAAAATAATGTTTCCATTACTGTACTGTAGTAACATATAAGTTCAAAATTGCTCAGAATTACCTTAAGGATGTACTTAGGTGAGATTAGGTGAAAATTAATAAATCAAGAAGTTAAAATTGATACTATAAGCTGGTAGATCATCAATTAAGGATAAAAATAAGCTAAAAATATTGATAGGTCATGGACCTCCTTTCGAGATACTTGAGATTTAAAATATGGCGGGAAAAAGCTGACTCGGACTTTTACCTTTTTGCATTGGTGTTATTAGGTTTCAAAACAAAAGAAAGAAAAATAAGAATCTTCTAAAATTTTGGTAAATGACCTTTCATGAGCTATTAAGTCCTATATGAAAATATAAATGGGTGTTATGGGGCAAAATATTTTACATTGTATTGTATGGAAAAACACCAAGGAGTCCGAAAATTTGACACAAATTCCAAAACCTCACCTAAGTACATCATTAAGAACTATATATAAATGTAGTTTTACGGGTAAATAAGTCACACCGAGCATATAAATCATTATGGTGTTCTATTTACGTCTTGACCACCAAATATTCTTTATTTCGAACCATCGATTGTCTCGTTGTATTAGAAAAAGCCATGCGTTTATCCATGATGGGTCCCGAATAATTTCGCGAATAGCCAAAATCAAACCACTACCACACCCAGAAGCTCTTAAAATTCGCCTGACGTTTACAGGGTTTGGTACATTCAGAAGAACAGAAATTCCGATGTACAGTCTTGGAACAGGGACTGTTTGTACAACTTGACGAAAAAAAGAGTTAACTCGTATTAAGACATATCTTGATGACGGATTTTGACGGAGACACAAATTGATAATTATAAATTGAATTTCTCTGGGTAGAGTCTCTCCACGTTCAATGTTATTACTATGGGGTACACAATGCTTTTTTTCTCATTACCTCCACTTGATGACGGAGGCTTATGGGGATTCTGTGTCATGGTTTTCATTGTATATAACGCCTGTGTCGTGGTGTACATCACCTGTTATGTCGTGTTCATCACCTGTTATGTTGTGTTCATCACCTGTTATGTTGTGTTCATCACCTGTTATGTCGTGTTCATAACCTGTTATGTCGTGTTCATCATCTGTCATGTCGTGTTCATCACCTGTTATGTTGTGTTCATCACCTGTTAGGTCGTGTTCATCACCTGTTAGGTCGTGTTCATCACCTGTTATGTCGTGTTCATCACCTGTTATGTCGTGTTCATCACCTGTTATGTCGTGTTCATCACCTGTTATGTTGTGTTCATCACCTGTTATGTCGTGTTCATCACCTGTTATGTTGTGTTCATCACCTGTTATGTCGTGTTCATCACCTGTCATGTCGTGTACATCACCTGTTATGTTGTGTTCATCACCTGTTATGTTGTGTTCATCACCTGTTATGTCGTGTTCATCACCTGTTATGTTGTGTCCATCACCTGTAATGTCGTGTACATCACCTGTTATGTTGTGTTCATTACCTGTTATGTCGTGTTCATCGACTGTTATGATGTGTTCATCGCATGTATCGTAATTTTCATACCATGTTATGTTGTGTTCATCGTCCGTGTCGTCGTATTTATCGTCTGTGTCTGTATCGTCCGTGTCTTTGTGTCCATCGTCTGTGTCGTGGTGTTTATCGTCTGTGTCGTCGTGTCCAGAGCCTGTGTCGTCGTGTCTATCGCTTCTGTCGTCGTGTTCGTCGTCTGTGTCGTCGTAGCCCCAATGAATTTGTGAACTGTCTTCTGCAATTCTGCGTACGGCATTGTGATTGTATGTCAATGATAGATAATGTTCACCATGTCCTTCGGGATAATGTCCAATCGTTATAATAGGAAGGTGTCTTGTTATAATATTACTTCCATCGGGCCTTAATAAAGTAGTCCCGTGGTTTAATGTGGAAACAATAACAATTTGAACATTAAACATATCGGATATAGCCTGTAAGGTGATCTGATCACCAAACTCTGTGTCACTTGCCATTCTCAGTAAGTAGTCGGACCTCGATTCTATTATCATATTTGACCAAAGAACTCTATTATCAGCGCTGCCTAAACGTGATGTTTGCCCAAGATAAGTAATGACCTCGCGTCGTAATGTTTCTGCCGATCGATAAATACCGAGTCTTTGCAACTGATGCGAAATGGATGCAAACTGACAATTACCATCACCAGGTGGATTAAAAGCAACTGTTAATCTAAAATCAGATATAAGATTGTAAGTTTTATCTTTTGGGGTTAAAATCATGTAGTAAGGTGATTTATAATTTGAGTGTTTTTTCTGTCTTTGTTCTGGGTTAGAACTATTTTTGCCTCCAGACAAACTTGATCCAGTAATATCAGATACATAGAACCACTGTTTCTTATTACACTTCGAATAAGGCGGTACAAAGGAGACTTGATATTTATGGTTTCTCTTCTCAGCTTTTATGACAGTACCTAATAAAGCCCATGCCTTATTTGGAACTCGATTGTTATTTCGAGTTCTGTATCGCACTAGAACTTGTTGTCCGACTTCATAAATCGGTGTTTTACTTTTCTTCATCCAGGCCTTGTTTTTTCTATCGTTACAGTGCCTCGTTGCTTTCTGTGCTAAATTTCTGTTATGTTTTACATGATCCTCCCAAACTTGTGGGGACTTAAAAGACTTTCTCAGATGACTTTGGCGAGTTCTTCCATAATATATTTCAAACGGACACTTCCACGCTAAACATTCCTTGGGACCATCATTTATTTTCCTCTCATATTTTTGTAATTGTCTAACCCAGTTAACTCCTACTTGTTTCATTTTTAATAAGTCAAATGCTATTTTTTTTTTCAAAATTAAATGCATTCTTTCCACTTTTCCCTGACTCTGCGGGTGGTATGGACGGCTCTTTATCTGCTTGATTTTTTTCTTTTTCAGAAAAATCCGAACTTCCCTTCAAATTCCTTCCCACAATCATGCTGAATTACTTTTGGTTCTCCAAATTCCTCAAAAACTTTTCAATTCACGTTTAACAGTCGCTGAATTTTTGTTCTGCAACGGACGAAGCCAAACATATCTACTAAAACATTCAAAACACTCAAAACGTACTTAAAAATTTTCTTTCTGTGTGTGACTTTATGTCTTTGCATGTCCACTAAATCTATTTGCAAAATGTGATGTACACCTTGACTTACCACTGGTCTGTATGGAGCTTTATTTTTAAACCTAGCTGTTAGGGATTTGTAATATAATTCTTTATTCATTTCTTTACATATCAATTTTTCGGACAATCCAGAGAATCTGTTCTTCAACTGATGAAACATGCGCCTCGGTCCAATGCCTTTTTCTTGTGTGTACTGCTTTTTTATCAAACGTGGACACTCGTCTTTCTTAAGAACAGGCTTATTATCAAAATATAACCGTGGTGGTTGCCCTTGTATAGTGTATAAATCTTTACGTTTGTAATATGTTGATATTGCATTATTCTGTTCCAATGTTCTTTCCTTTACTGGAATGTCAAACGTTCCTTCAATGGTTCTGAATATAGCATCATATGCAGCTTCACTTTTTGGTGAGCATGATCTATGCACTGTTCTTGTTGTGAAAACCAAATTGATCAGAAATAGAAGACACGTTATCTTAAAGCTGAAAAAGAAGAGATAAACATAATCAGCAGATAATACTGGGTTAGCCATGTCATTTTTACTGACTGGTTTCATGATATAATTGTTTTAGCCATTTAATAGCATTACATAGGGTTCTGTATAAAGTCATCTTGTACGATGGTCAGGGTCTGTAATCATTATTTAACAATGAACCAATAAGAACAAGTTCTGTAATGCTTGCTTTTCATTGACCAGACTAAAGCTCGCAACCCCTTTTAGCAGCCAAACAAGATAAGAACAATTGTTTTCACGGCTTGTAGGGATTTTCAAAGGATTTAAGTCCGTTTTGAATATCATTAATGATAACATACACTTTTTCGGGTCACTATTTGTTTAATAAAAAATTGCACAACGTACAGTTTAAATATAAATGTTCGTTCTTTTTTTCGTTTCTGATTCCTTCTGTGACGCCCCGGTCACACCTTACCGGATAACGCGAACGGACGCTGAACGAATATTTTTTCAATCCGTTCATGTCTGTAAGACGTCCATTATTTATCCGTTAGACGTCCGTACATATCTGTTTCATGCCCGTTAAGCGTCTGCTTTATCTGTCGACGTCCGTTCTGATTTTCAGCATAAAAGTACCCGTTGAACATCCGGTAGTCGTCCGTTCCGTTTTCGTTTTATCCGTTACTTTTCCGTTATATATTCGTTGAAGGTACGATAAACCAGATAACCAACGGACTTCTACCGGACGTATAATGGATAAAACAGACGACGAATGGATTTGAAACGAACATGAACGGAAGGTTAACGTAAAACGAATAAATTCCTATTGAACATTTCACGTCAGAAATCACAATATTATTGGTATGTCAAATTTCTTAACAGACCTAGGTCACAGAACGGATTCAAGGATCACCTCGCCGGTTCCACTTCGGATTAAAACTCACGGATGATCCAGGAAATGAGGTTTCCGTAGTCCGATACGGATCCGGTACGAATACACAACGTTGTGACTACGGGTTTTGACGTATCTACCAAGGGTAATGTAGGAAAGGGGGCATTTGGCGACATGAGTGATACGGATTCTTACGGTACGACACGGTTTAATACGGAAATGACACGATTTAATACGTGTCGGGGCGTATGTACTGCTGTTAAACAGCGGTTTGCTACGATATAAGTAAGGGTTAGTACGAATGAGAACGGTCTGATACTAAATAGTTCGAATCAGAACGGTCTGATACGTAGTAGTAAAAAAACGCCACATTTTCTAAGCCGTTAATCATTTCTCATTAAGCTTGTGATTACCGGACCAACGACATGTAGCAGTTCTTGAAACATATTTGGGTCTATTCTTACAAAGTTCTTAAATGCAGATGGATTTTCCGCAAAAAATTAAGCCATTAGGGCCTCATACTGGCCATGGATAGGTCTTCGAAGAAGTCAGTCCCTAGTCCACCATCACCTCTACGTATGTCATAAAGTAGCTGGACCACTGCCCTGGCATTTTGTGCCATATCAATATCCAATTCCAGCCAATTAATTGCAAGCATCAGTTGTTCATTGTTCATGTTGGATAATGTTATGTATACCTCTACGGCAAGACACAGACTACGTTGGGCCCTAATAGAGTTTTCTTACATTTTGACGAAAGGTACGAACGAACGTAAAGGGATCATTTATTTCTTTCACACGATTACACCGAGAGACGATTTTTAATTCGTTAAAACGGGCATTTTTTTTCTAAATTGAATGAATCTTTAAAAATGTAAGCAGATCGCACTTAAATTACGCATCTTACATCTTAAAATAACGAATCTTAATTTATAGTACACTTACGTTAAATACGTTGCTTATGTTTACCACGATTACACACATTTGCGCGGGAATTTTGCAAGCATGTTTTTTTTTTTTAATGTTTATTAAAGTATTAACATTTTCATGAATTTCTGCAGTATGATACTCTAAATTAAAGAAAAATTCAAAATTATTTTTTGCTTTCTATATAATTTATAAATGAGTATTCCATCAACAAATTGACAACGTGCGTCATCGAGATTTGCCAGCCAAAGAAACTACAACGAATGGAGAAAAAAAAAAAAAACACGAACAAAATAGATCTTAGATATCCAGGGGAACAATTAACACACAAACCTTCACACACAGCTGAGAAAATTATCAACGAACAAATAGATGATCATGTACATCAGTGCAAATAGAGTTCAATATGAACGCTGTATAGTCCACAATGTATAATACACGGTAAATGGTAAAAAAAAAAAAAAAAAAAAAACCAAGCAACAAGTTATACTGAAAAAAAAAAAAACCGGAAAACTTGTTGCAGAAGGTCAAATCGTCTCTGTCTCTGGCTTAGTTGTTCAAATAAAAGACCAGTGCCAGAATAAGAGGCTAGGAATTTGTCTGCCGAGTAGAGCCAAATCAGGTGCACCCCATGCCTGAATCCGCCTTTGAGCTCCAATTATAGATCAACTAATTATTAATCTGGTTTTGTTCATTTGCATTAATTTTATTACACATGCATTTGAACATCTGAATGATTAAGAGAGCCCCGTTCTATATTTGGGTGTCATTTTCTCAAATTTACTATTTTTGGAGGGTTTCAAGATTTACAATTTAAGAAGTACTTTCTGTATAATTTTATTGGTGGTGGGATTTTATAATTACATTGGTATTTTATAAGGTTAAATGATGCAGAGAAGTATTTTTTTTATCATTTTTTTTTGGAGGGAGGGGTGAGGAGGGGGGGATAGTTGAGCACAATTTGTTTTCTTCTGACGAGTCAATGTTAACTAATTTCGTTGTCTCCTTCACATCGTACGTCAAAAAGTTCCGATGTCGCATGAAAATTCAAGTTTGGCATATATTGTTGCATGCAGAATAATCGTCCTTGATGTGCAAACATTGAGGCGAAACGCCATCTAGGTGGCACGGTAGTATTTCCTCGCCAATAGCGATAATTAGCCTTTTTAGAATTTTCACCACTTTCTAACACTGCCCAAAAATCGTCATACACAGTTAACTGAAGTACTTTATAATATTCAGAAATGGATTTGAATATGTATCATGACCGTTTACTTTTTTTGCTATCTTTAAAAACATAAGGCCACTAGTGCTTTTAGGTCTTTTATCATGCAGTGAATATAAAATTAAAAAAATTCTCGGACGTAGTATTAAAGATTTATCACCTGTGAGGCAGTGAAATTAAGGTCAATTTTCTAACACCTAGGATTCATCCCTCGGACGTCAATGGGATAACAATGTTCAGTAACGATACTGTATTTTGGATTGGTCCTGTCATCATACTAAGTTCAGATACATTGACTTAAGTAGGGTACACAAAAGAGCAACCTAAATTCTGGAATGCAAATACTACCGTGCCACCTCTAAGTCCCATGGAAGCCTTGATTAATACTACATAAAAATAATTCAAAAGTCAAAATAAAATATCCTCAAATGGGTCTACTTATGATTTGTCAAGCGTACGTAACTTTCGTCAAATTGTAAGAAAGCTCTATTAGAAGACTATTTATACAGAATCCTGGTGTCAATGTCGTTTAAATAGTTCATCTTCCGACTTGAAACGTAAAATGGTCATTCGTGGCAATCTGTATTGGTCCGTAGATTTCCGTATTGTATCGTAGTACTTGTATATCCGTGAAATTTTTTGAACATACGCACAATTTGACCACGGATCAAACAACCGTAGTATATCCTTACTAAACCGTATTAGAACGTACTGATCCGTTTTAGTGCCTATTGAAACCGTAGTAATCCATACTTATTCGAAGGCCCGAAGGATTTCTACGGTTAGTTCCGGAGAACTACGTACAATACAATTTGTTACGAATTTGTCACAGAATGGCACGATTTCATTACGTTGCAATACGGATAGCTAGGGATCAGCCAGGGTTCTTAAAGTCTTTTACGGTTTACTACGTTTCAACACGACAAAATACGGAATATTAACTATTTAAAAGAGCGGGAAAACCAGTAATCTAAAATTAGAATAATATGACGCAGGGCGGTCTACGGGATTCCATCTTCCGCTTACATGATGCCGGATCGTATCCGTAGCTAATCCGGCGTCAAATCAGTGATTTGATTTTGATTTTGGTGTTTTAACGCCACTTTAATTTTGGGCTATTTCGTGGCGGCGTTTTATTGGTGGAGGAAGCAAAAAACCACCGACCTTCGATAGTGACAATCCTAGTCAATTAAGATTGAGTCGACCTAAGTTCGATCACAACCTCAGTGTTGACTGGCTAGGATGTACTACTTAACCACTGAGGCCCCTCAAATCAGTGAATTCAGGTATTAATGACAACAAAAAAAATTAAAAAAAAAAAAAAAAAAAACAATAAACGAAATGTTCTTATTGCAGATTACTGAAATTGCATTTACAAACTTCTACAATAGATATACTTACACCCACGGTATTGTATAAAGAGTAGAGGAAAAATCAGTTACTTAAATCAGTTAAAAATCGATAGCTCTATCATCGGAGAAGACAAACAAGAGTAAGTGTTGTGATTGGATCCAATATGCACATAATTTCGTCCTTTGTTTTGGAAACAAATTTGAGTTTTCCATATGTTCGTAAAGGCCATTTATCGTTATCAATTTCTGAATCTATAAATTGCCGTTTAACATTTAGAAAGTTTTCGATGACTTTGATGTTTATTATCGAATAATTCATATTCTATTTTTCTGTATATAATTTGTTTATTAGTTATAAAACAAACAGGGATGTAAATTACTGATAACAACTACAAGGTCTAGACCGATAACATATTTTGTTGATAACCTTTCACAATTGACAAAAGTGTAGTGTAGTGCAGCAAGTTAGCAGATTTATGCGAAAACTTAGACCAGGAGTACATGACATTTGATAGGTAAGTGCTTACAAGTACATGACATTTGATAGGTAAGTGCTTACAAGTACATGACATTTGATAGGTAAGTGCTTACAAGTACATGACATTTGATAGGTAAGTGCTTACAAAGTAGAGAAAGTGATCAGAGGGCAATGAAAACACGAGTTGACGAAAGATAGAAAAACAGCAAGACTAATTAAAAGAGAAATATGCAGACACTCAAAACCCCACAAACAAACCAATACAGAAAATCAATGTTAAATCAACACGAATCTCACTAAAATCCAAGGGTGAACTCTGTTGCATCGGAATGGTCAGTAAGTTATACTCCTGTAGTATAACCTGTCGTGTTGCTCTTGTAAATATCCGATATGCTCCACTCAATGATCAGGGTTCTACAAACCTTGGAAGATTGATAAAGGTCTCTTTCGGAACCCGAAGAAATTTCAAAATTCATAAACAATACAATTTTTGTGAATTTTCTAACCATTTAACATGAATATAACATTTGTGAGCAAAGATATGTTTGCCAGCTCCCATAATATCCCGACGCGTACATGTAAAACTATTAAGAATATAGTATGTAAGCTTTTATTCTGACCGAAATTGTATATTATTCAATTTAAACTTAGGCACACGAATACCCTTTCCATGTAAATGTAATCCAGAATGAAAGGGGAGAAGTCGATACTTTACAGACATCACTAAGACTAAATGTTTTAACGGTATTGAGACCGTATGTTTTCTGCGTTTGTTTTAGTTATGACATATTTTGTTCTGTATTTGTGGTCAATATTGTTTTCAATTTCTATGTAGTTATACAAGCGAAATCAAAATATACTTACATACAACCTTAAAATCAAATTAAAATATGATGAACAATTTTGATACTTTAGAGTTGTCTACCTTCTAACAATAACTGTAACATATACTAATAGATACTAAGCGGAATGCCGATGTAAAAATTATTCTTTTTAAGGCGGAGGTGGATTTCTTGGTTAATGTGTGCTAAAGCATTTACAGCTGGTTATGTCAAAAATGTTATAGAATTCGAGTTCCAGATGTAGCATAGTATATTGAAAAAATAGGATAACGGAACCCTGTCCCTTTTACAAAACTGAGTGTGGTTTTTATTGTACCTATATATATATATATATACAACGACCAGCTAAAATTAAGCATCGCATTTCAATCTAAGTTCTACACATAAAAACACTAGATAGATATCTATTTTTTACGCAAAAACAAATAAGTGTTCTTGCATTAGGTTTTTAAGATTTTCTAATTTCGGCTGAGCTATTGCCTAGGTCAGAGTAAAACGACGATGAATACAAAGGGATAAACAGTATTCATATTTAGAAATGCAGTTGCGAAAGAGTACTTGTAGATAACGTCAGCAAGGTTAGTGTAGAGTAGTATAATTCAATGTTACTGACTTGGATGTATGCGTGGCCCAAGTTTAATTTTTAGGACCCTAAGACTGGTCGACATAATTTTCGAGGACGGATGTTAAATTCATAAATTGGTCCATTTCATATTTGCCAAGATCCAATTATCACCGAGGCCTCTTAGGTACATGTATATATACAATTTGATGACCCAGTCGAGTTAATTCTTGAAATAGTTTTTTTGCATTTTGTTTTTCCATACCCAAATATTTTAATGGGACAATATAGCAAAATGCAAATGTTTTTTTCATTATATAGGAAAAAAAAAATCATGAAACACGTTGTCTTGGTAACAGGCGGCAGTGGATTTCTTGGTCAACATGTGGTGAAACATTTACAACTCTATGGAGAAAATGTTAAAGAAATTAGAGTTTTAGATGTGGTCGACTATCAGCAAAAGCTAGGTAGACTGATACTTTTAACAAGGTTATTTTTTACTAAAATAAGACAACAGAGGTGTATCGTTTAGCTCTGTTGCAACTAACCAAACCGTTGATTACAGCTATATTTAAGAAATTATAGATCAAACACGCACTACAATACAAAAAATAGGAAGAAGTGGAATGATTGTCAATGTGAAAAGTCACCACAAGAGATCAATTGACGTAGAAATTAGCAACTACTAGTATATACGTCACCGTATGGCCTTCAACAATGAGAAAATCATAACGCAAAAAAATCTACAAAAGGCACGGGATTTAAGATGATTATGGCACCCAATCCCCCCTCCTCTAACGTGGAACAGTTGAGTAACAGCACAGCATAAGACAATACTATAAAAATCAGTTGAAAAGGACTTATCTCATCAGATCGATACAAAGCATAAAAAAAACCCAAAAAAACCAAATCAATATCAAACCTTAGAAACACAAAGTACATATCTGAGAGTACTCGCAGTTACTAAAAGCTAGTTAAAAGCCGTTCAGATCATAAATATAATCCAAACCGACCAGGAAGTAAAAAAACAAAACAGAAAAGACCCATATCGCTGAAAAACGGCGAATTACTTATATAATAAAAAGTTATATTAAAATAATACAAATGCATCAACAAAGACAAATATGTACATTCAAGACATTATTAAAGACAAATATGTTCATTCAAGACATTATCAAAGACAAATATGTACATTTAAGACATTATCAAAGATATATTTGTGTTTTTACTTTAGAATTTGAGATAAAGAAGCCAATGAAAACATTTACCGGGAGTATAACAGACAACGATTTAGTAGAACGAGCTTGCCGTGGTGTTGATATTGTTTTACATGTTGCATCCATTATCGACTACAACCAGTTCCCTAACCACACCATTCTTCATGAAGTAAATGTCAAAGGTAACGTTCAATTATAAGTTTAACTGAACATTTGTCTCGTTTGATGGCATGACTGTTGTGTAACAATAAGTATTGATCTTACGGCAGCGGTGTTCTCAATGTATATATTGTTAGCTTTTCTGACTAGTTCATAACAAGTTCATAATTATATTATAAACCAATGTTGCGGCATTCAACGTCTTAGTTTGTGACTGAATACAATTATTTGGAAGGGCTTCTTTAATAGCCTACTCACCTAAAATAATTATCCATAACATTCAGTTTTAATTCGTGTAGTGAGGTATTGTTGTATTCACCATCAACATTATAAATAAAGGGCAATTACTAGTAATAACATAATTTTGAAATATCGACGAAGTGATACGGAATAAGATTTAAGAAAGTAACCTTTAAAAAAAAAAACCAAAGTAGGACCATGATAAGCATGAGGTTGTCTTAATCAAACCTTTTCCTTTGAATTATAAATAAGAAGACGTGGTATGAATGCCAATGAGACAACTCACAATCCAAGTCACAATTTGAAAAGTAAATCATTATAGGTCAAAGTACGGCCTTCAACACGGACCCTTGGCTCACACCTAACAGCAAGCTATAAAGGGTCCCAAAAATGACTAGTGTAAAACCATTCAAACAGGAAAAACAACGGTCTAATCTATATAAAAACGAGAAACGAGAAACACTTATGAATCACATCAAAAAACGACAACCATTAAACAACAGGTTCCTGACTTAGGACAGGTGCAAACAAATGCAGCGGGTTTGTCTGCTCTTTGGTCGGGTTGTTGTCTCTTTCACATATTCCCCATTTCCATTCTCAATTTTATTATAAACGTTTTAACAGGCGCAAACCTTCACGCTAACCTGAATGTACACTTATAAAGAAATAAAATTTGATAGAGTCCCACGAATTCTAAAAGGTACGAGATCAGGTGCCTGTTCATTGTAAAAATCTACCAAAGACACTTATAATCTATTATGCAAGACGCTTGTTTGCTTTATTTGACTCATCATTGGCGCTCGAATAGAAAAGGTTTTACTCATAATCACACACGAGATATAAGAGCGAGCATTACAAACCAAAAAGGGTCTCCGGCTCTACAAGTATCGCATTAAAACTACTAGCTGCATTGATGCCTTCTTAATTTGTACCCTCAACATTTCCAAAACAGGTACACATGTTATATTGAATGCTTGTCGGAAGGAGAATGTCCCGTACCTTATTTACTGTAGTTCTAGCTCACTGTATCTTGGTCCGGAGGAAGTCATAGACGGAACAGAAACATCTGTCTCACAACCATCTAGATTTTATTATAAAGCTTACGCTTCATCAAAAGCTAAAGCACAAGATATTGTCTTATCTGCCAATGGTTCCAAATTAAATGATGGTAAGTACTTATAAAATGCCATGTTTGAAAGTTTGGCTACATAGTAATGTAATATGCATCATGTTCAACTGTTACTAACAAAATTAACAACAGACTGCGTATAAGTAACACAGTAACCAACAATAACTTGATGCAACTGATTTGTGTATCTTTCGAGAACATTAACTTTGTTTTCCTTGGTGAACCATATGGTCATTTTAACAATAAGAAATCGGGCAACCAGCTGCCGTTTCCAAGGATACGGATTTCGTATTTAAGAATTTATAACATTTTTGACAAAAGTTTCAAATACTAGTAACAGCTAGCACTTGCATTTATGACTTTCCCTTCAATAATAATGATAATAATAAAATTAATAATAATGATAATAACAAAATTAATCACAATGATAATAACAAATATTAATACTGATAATAATAAAATCAATAATAATGATGATAATAAAATCAATGATAATATTTATAATAAATAATAATGATATAAATATAATGATATAATAACTATCATGATAATATATATATATAAATCATAATAATAATAATAAATATAAAGATACTATAAAATAATAATGTTGATGATAATAAATATATATAAACATTATGATAATAATAGTTACTATAGTAATATATAATTATGTTCGTTTATATATGACAGGAAATATCATGAGGACTCTAGCGATTTTACCTTTGCCTATGTTTGGGGAATTGGATAACGTACAAATACCACTTGCCGTTCGCCCATTCAAGGGTAAAACATTCCCGCTGGTTGGACCTATGGATGCTACTGTACAGTTCAGTTATGTTGGAAACACTGCAATGATGTTCGTCACAGCAGCAGAAGCTTTACCTAATAATTCATCGCTTGGAGGACATTTTTTCTTTGCAGCTGACGATACACCAACAGCCTCATATCCTGAAACAATGAAACCATTTTTTAACCATTTTGGTACTAAGACCTCTAAATGGCATATTCCGTATTGGATTGCGATATCTATGATGTTTGTGTTTTTCTCCATATTGTTTATATTGCGGTTCCTGAGAATAAGTTTACCGACTGTGCATTTTTCGTTTGGCAGTTTAGCCTTTCTTAATACGACATTCTATGTTACTTACGACAAAGCAAAAACTATGCTTGGATATAAACCTTTTTATGAATATACGTCATCAATCGAAAGATCTAAAGTGTTTTATGAAAGTATAATTTAAGAAAGATTGAATGTGACTTATTTAAAAAAAAAACTTTAATTGTTTCGTATGTACGAGTTAATGTTAAATGTGTATTTTACTCGAATAACGTTCATGTAAAAACAATATTGATATTTATTCATGTTCAATCTTACAAATATTATAAACACTTTTATTTTAAGACTTATCAATATGAAGAATCAATTTGGTTCTTTACAAGTATAATTGCAGCGATCAGAAAAAAAAAAAAAAAAAAAAACGTATTGCATCCTATTAAGACAACAAATTATTTGTTTCTTTAAAATCTTTCACTTCTACCTACAAATTGTACGTAAAATAAAGGCGGAAAAGATACCAAGGTGACCCTAAACAATGATAGGTCAATACTGGCCAAAATTCTTTTGAGCATGACCTTGAGCAGCCAAAAAAAAAAAATAACCAGAGGGGAATTCAGGTGTTCCAAATGGACCAGCAGTTGCGGTCCCCGCAAGTGACACTCGTAATTGGAAAGCATTTAAAGAATAAGAAAAATCTGTGAATTTCAGTCTACAGACTTATATAATTTTCATATCCTACAAAAAAATGCATTCCACGCAAACAATCTAAACCTGAATAAAAAGGAATTATAAATATTACAAATATTGTCAGCACACAATCATTTTGAATAACTTATAAATCATTCAATGTTCATTACGAAATAAAAACGCGTTTAACGGACTACATAAAAAGAACATAAAACTGTTTTAAAACACCTAACTATGACATGTTATCCCATATAAATAAAAAAAAACATGATATAAATCATGTGTTCATCTTTTCATTTTGCGTTTCACACTGAAATGAATATAATCTTGAAGTACATTGTATATAGAACGATCGTGTTCCGTTAACATTGTGTTACAATCGATGGCATACGCAACATCAATCACATAGGTAACAAAAAACTAGTTCAACATGTTAAAACTTACAATAAAATTAACAGGTACAAATTAAACATGATAATAAAAAGATATTACTTATGTTTTAGCATGTTTCT
This sequence comes from Mytilus coruscus, assembly GCA_017311375.1. NCBI lineage: Eukaryota > Metazoa > Mollusca > Bivalvia > Mytilida > Mytilidae > Mytilus > Mytilus coruscus. The sequence continues at coordinate 6,366,836 of CM029598.1, read as the reverse complement.
CTTTTACAAATTGTTAAAATTGAATTTACTGCTTCCTGTGGTAAATCCTTATAAAAGATGTCCAGTCTTTGGTTTTGTCCACAACTCGTCTTGTCCTCCCTGCTTGCTATAGCCTCTCACTGCTACAGTTAAAGGTATGTTGTTATATATTAATTTCGGACTTGCGTTTTTACTATTAACTAAGGTTTTGATGACTTTAGAAAGATTTGGCTGTCCCTTTTGGTCATATGGCTCTTTACGTGTTTTGTTTCTAAAACATCATTAGCTTTCTAGTATTTGGCTTTGAACGTTCATGAAAGGCTAAATCCAGAAAGAATGTTAGACTCATACATTTATAATGTGTGTTTTGAATTTGTTACATTCAGTATTAGTTAATAAAATAGATAAACGAGACTGACACTTATTTCCAATAAAATTACTTTAACTTAATTTCATTAACTTTATTTTTTGAACACACGCATATGTTAGGGCATTTGATTAAAATTTATCGTCAAATGAAAGAAGCAATTTTCTCTTAAATTATAATATTTAATAATAAACAAACTTGGGTGAAGGTTTGGTACCATTAAAACGTTTAAACCCGCTGCATTTGTTTGCACCTGTCCTAAGTCAGGAATCTGATGTTCAGTAGTTGTCATTTGTTGATGTGGTTCATAAGTATTTTTCGTTTCTTGTTTTTTTTATATAGATTAGACCGTTGGTTTTCCCGTTTGAATGGTTTAACACTAGTAATTTTTTGGGGCCCTTTATAGCTTACTGTTCGGTGTGAGCCAAGGCTCCGTGTTGAAGACCGTACTTTTGACTTGGATGGAGAGTTGTCTCATTGGCACTCATATCACATCTTCTTATATCTATTTGAAAAGCAACTGTGCTTCAACGCAAAGAGGTACATAGCCTTGCATTCTTATAACGTTGATTTTAATAACCAGAATAAATCTATTGGACATATTTAAAAGCGACCTTTGGGAGCATTGGCTATTGAACCATTAACATTTCCTTTTCGTTTTATTTAACAGAAACAAAGAGGACGCGACATAATTAAAAACAGAGATTTTATTTTAGCGTTTTATATTGCCTATAGTAAGTCTGAATTATCACAACTTAGACCTCTAAAATAAATAACGGTTTTACTCATTTTTATAAATGTTCATTTGATTTGCGATACACAGACAACAATCAATAATTATAAAATTTACCTTGAAAAATGCTCGTAAAAGCTTCATTGCTTCTTTCAATAAGTTCGGCACAATCCTTTAATTAAAAAAAAAAAAAAAAAAAAAAAAAAAGAATTGAAATAGGCAACAAAACCAAATGGACATGCACATAGTTAAGTGCATTTCTATAAATGAACATATGAATTTTACAATGAGCATAGCGTTGTAATTAATACCTCCTTCCTTTGTAAATGTCTGGTAAGACCCTTTGTAATCATATAGGTTACAAACATATACCTCCTTCCTTTGTAAATGTCCGGTAAGACCCCTTGTAATCATATAGGTTACAAACATCTACTTTGATTAAATAATATAAAAAATAATTGTGAAACTTTTAATCCTTTTAATGTCTTGTGTATATTGAAAAAAAAAATGTTTAGAAACTAACTTGCATATTATTAAACAAAATGAAATTTACACTTTATAAATTGGATAGGTCTAAAGATTTTTTTCTTCATTTACCCTTATCAGTATGACAGTATCGCTCAAACCCCCAAAATCTTAAAACCAAGGAAGTTAAATCACTTATGTACGTAAGGATCTCTATCACTAAACAGGAACTAATTTTCGATAGACAGACAGTTCCAAATAGTACATTTATATGATTATTGTATTATACATTTTGTAAAAATTTGTCATTAAAACAGATGAAAAGCAATAGCAAAACAATACTTTCGAAGCAGAAGTTAATGCCTAATAGATATTTTCACTACTGATAATCATTTTAACTGAATCATTTTAAAGAAAAAAATATTAAGGAATTGAAATATTTAGCAAATATTTCTGAGCAATTTATCAAATAAAAACAACCGGAATAATACAAAATAGCGTCGAACGGAACATGACATTTATTATTTCCAAAAAGACTAAAGATTAGTACAGAATATTGCTTCTGAATTCTTAATTAATTAAATATGAATCAAAAGATGTTTTGGCGTCAATTTAGGAGTTAACCAACAACAGAAAAATACCATTCATACAAATGTCGACTTATCTTTTGGCAATATTTTGGCTTGAGTTGCTGTTTCATTGACGTACAGCATACATTTCATTTTCTTATATAATTCTGCAAAATTGATAAAGGATGAATATTTTAAGTGGAGAATAATAATCAAGTTTGAAGCATCTAAGTGATTACGATGTTTTTACGCTAACTAATGTACAGGGACAATATGTGCAACGATCACTTCTCTAGCCATGATAAGAAAGAAAAAGAGTCAATTTATATATTTTTTTTTTAATTTCTTCGCAGTGTTTACCTGAAGTAATATAATCAAATTTTGAATATAAAATAAAGAAAACATACTACTATTTTTGTATGACATTTAGACTAAATTTTAAAGTTATTGTAAACGTTTTTCGTATTTAGTAGAAATTTCTGCACATCTTTGTGACAACTTTTTCTCTCACACTTTGGAAGATAATTCCTTAATAGAAATTCTTTTCATTATAAATGTCATCTAATAAACAACAAATAAATTAAAAAAAAAATATTTGCGTGACATATATAACCTTTCATGGGAGATTATAAGTTTTATATCATATTGTTATAAATATTATGTTTAAAAAAGTTTATAATATCATAATGGCTTTTAATGAAATACCTTTTCGGTAACACCACAAAAAAAAAAAAAAAAAAAAAAAAAAAAAAAAAATAAACAGAATGCCACTGAATTATAAATGATTGTATTACTAATAAAAATCTCGTGTTGTATTTCAGTCTTTCATTATGAATCCCATTCAGACCGTTGTCACATTTATTGCTGTCTTCGTCACAGTTAATGGTGCTGGTTATGGAAAAGGTGGCGGTATGGGCGGCGGTATGGGAGGCGGAATGGGAGGCGGTATGGGTGGTGGTATGATGGGTGGTGGTATGGGTGGTATGGGTGGTGGTATGATGGGTGGTGGAATGGGAGGCGGTATGGGTAAGATGATGGGCGGTGGTATGATGGGTGGTATGGGCGGTGGAATGATGGGCATGATGGGTGGAATGGGAGGAGGTATGGATATGGGTAAGATGATGGGCGGCGGAATGGGAGGTGGTATGATGGGTGGAATGGAAGGCGGTATGGGTGGAATGGGAGGTGGTATGGGTGGAATGGGAGGCGGTATGGGTGGAATGGGAGGCGGTATGGGTGGAATGGGAGGCGGTATGGGTAAGATGATGATGCCAATGCCAATGCCAATGCCAATGCCGATGCCAATGCCAATGCCAATGCCAATGCCGATGCCAATGCCAATGCCCAAATCTATGCCAATGCCAATGTCAATGCCAATGCCAATGCCAATGCCAAAGATGGGAGGTGGAATGATGGGTGGCATGATGGGAGGTAAGTCAAATCATTAAAGCTTTTTATTACATTTAATGTTTTGCATGATAGACGGGAGAGATACACAACATTCGCCCATTTGGATTATTTATTTTTTCGCTCTGACACAATACATATAACTGTTGTATACTACCTCTAACATAAAGAACAAATACCCAATACACATGGTTATATTGATAACATACAAATGTGTCTAGCTCGCTCTTGGCGTGACGTTCAAAATTTCAACTGCATTGTTTTAATATCGCCAAATTTCAGTGGAACTATCATGTCTTTCTTTACTGAATGAAATGCTATTTCAAAGTAAACATAAACCGTTGTTATGCTCCATCTTATCAGATTCATATTAATAACGTTAGGTCAAGACGTCCTGCAACAATGACCAACACCTGGTGCCGTATATTAAGCTATAAAAGAATTTATATTAATTCAAACAAAACAAACCAAAAAAAAAAAAAAAAAAAAAAAAACAAAAAAACAAAAAACAAACTATCGGCTTGATGTATGACAAAACAATTATAAAGATTAATGATAAAGAATAAGGTTAGTTACATATATTTGTGAAATTTCCAATGTAAATTGTGTAATACTATTGACATCTTCTGAAAAAAATACATGTGTATATTTGGTCATGAATGTAATTTGAATTCAAATTTAAGCATCGAAAGTTATACATTAATATATTTCATGTTAAAGATAAAGAAAGACACACATTATTATAATGACAGCAAAAAAATGTTTATTGTTAATATTATTAATTGACTTGTTATGATAATTTATAATGTATATTTTATATATGTTCTGTTTTCATATAGGTATGGGCGGAGGAATGGGAGGAATGGGAGGAGGAATGGGAGGTGGAATGGGCGGAGGAATGGGAGGAGGAATGGGCGGTGGAATGGGCGGAGGAATGGGCGGTGGCAAAAGTAAGTCTTTGTTTATTGAAGCTTTACTTTGTAAATAGATATAGGAAGATGTGGTATGAGTGCCAATGAGACAACTCTCCATCCAAGCAACAATTTATAAAAGTAAACAATTATAGGTCAAGGTACGGCCTTCAACACGGAGCATTGGCTCACACCGAACAGCAAGCTATAAAGGGCCCCAAAAATTACAAGTGTAAACCATTCAAACGGGAAAACCAACGGTCTAATCTATATAAAAACGAGAAACGAGAAACACGTATGAACTACATAAAAAGACGACAACTACTGTACATCAGATTCCTAAGAATGTTCTATAGATTTGCTTACATTCCCTTCATTTGAACTTTGATGAAGTTGTCTCGTTGACAATCACACCACATGTCCTTTTTTTTAAGTTGAATGTTTTGATATTCTTTTAGTATTTTGTCATTCATTTTAGTTTTGTATTTAAAACATAATAAAAAAAATCCTCCTCTATATATATAAATTTTTAATGTAAAATGAAATGTTTTTTATTGTTTTGTCTAATTTCTAATATTCAACTAAAACATCACTAAGTCTTACATTGATTAATATTTGTTTTAATTGCAGGATATAGAAGAGCCACTGGTACGTATAACTCGTCATTTATTTCTATTTAACAGAATACTATCATTTCTTAAATTGCTGTGGATTCATTATTATTCGTTGGGTACCAATTTTCGTGGATTTCGTGGGTCGAATGAACTACGAAATTAACTGTTCAACTTTTTCTATAAGGTTATATGCAGACTTTGGCAAATCCACAAAATCAAATATCTACGAGAATACAAGTTTCCTCAATCCACGAAAATTGGTACCCACATGAAAATAAATGAATCCACATTACAGCAAACATTATCATGTAATAGTCAGTGCTACATGAATACTTTGCATCTTAATTAGATTGATTGGCTGATTGAATGAATGAATGAATGATTGATAGATTGATAGATTGATTGATTTATTACTTAACCTGGCATCATCACAAATGCGTTATCGCGACGAGAGCCCATTATTTATATTTTAAGCATCTCATCAAAGACACGAAATTTAGTCATTGTTATATTGTATTTAATTAATTACATGTAATTTATTTGAAACTTTTATTTTCTCCGATAAAAACTGTCTTCAAGTTACCACAAAAATACATACTAAAGGAAACACACTGATATACCTTTTGTGAACATTTGTATTGTCGTTGACTTATTTTGCCATTTTGTTTCTTTCAGATTCTTATTCATACGATTATTAAACAACGTCATTTAGGTTGGAGTAGTCATAAACATTTCATCATTGTACTATATAATAAATGTTTATACATATGTATACCTTGATTTTTTTTCTTATGATGATAATCACTAATATGAATTATTTCATATAATATTTTTTATTGGTGTAAATATGATTATGTGTCATTCATTACTCTACAGTAAAACACATTATCAGAAATGGTATGATTTGGACTTAAAGACTCGTGGAAAGTTGATTCGCCTACAAACAAGTTTAACCCAGCCTAATTCTGTATGTGCCTGTCTCAAATCTGGAGCCTGTAATTCAGTGGTTTCCGTTTGTAGCTGTATATCAAATTTGTTTTTCGTTCATTTATTGTGTACATAAATTAGGGCATTAGTTTTCTTATTTGAATAGTTTTCGTTTGACATTCCGTGGCCTTTTATACATGAAGCTAACTATGCGGTATGAATTTTTATCATTGTTGAAGGCCTTACGATGACCTTTATTGTTAGTGTCTGTGTAAGTTAGTTTCTGGTGGAGAGTTGTCCCATTGGCAATCATACCACGCCCTCTTATTTTTATATTGGGTTCTTCCATGCTATAACATAATTACGGTCTTCTTAGAAGGGCATTATCGTAATAATACAAAAATCAAAAGAGGAAACGAACAGACTGAATTGAACTACAACAATAAACATAACTCAATTATGTTAGAAAGCAACACACAGCAGCTTATGTATTACTCGATCGTGATTTAGGAAAGACGAATAAGGAATGTGACTTGACTCGACATGTTTGTGAGTTCTCATTACTCTTATAAGAGTGAAACGACAATCATATTTTCTAACAGGGAAATATATATCAATAAAAGTAGGTAATTGGGAAAACGTCAATGAAATGAATTCCCAAAAACACAAAGAAGTCTTTTTGGTCAATTTACCGTCTCCAATGATTAACAAATAAATATAGACTAATAAAACAAAACAACACAAAGGGCAGTAAAAAAAAACATCGAAGAAATGCACGCTTTTGGCAACACAATCCTTAAACCTATACAAGGGTTCACAAAACATCACAACAGACACGGACACAGCGAAGGAGATGTATTATATAAACCCCGTAAGATGGTAGCAAAGGAACATGACCATCCTAAACAGGAAAATTAACATGTAGTAAATGTTAGTGTATAATTTTCCGTGTATAACTGAAATATCTAAATTTAGGAAAGGACAGTTATTACCGTGACTATTTGATTTATTTACAGTAATTTACTTTGGGCAGTACATTTAGAAAATTCTTGATTATTTACCGAAAAAATATCATCAAGATAACGATGAGTGACGTATCAATTAAATGCAAGTTAAACGGTTCCTTACTGAGTTTGGTTAGGAATAATTACAACCTGATTTTATAACTAGCTTAAATTCTCTCATGAATGACACAATTAAATGAGCAACCTTATTAAAACGATAATTGGAATAGGCAGTCACAATTGAATATACATGCATCACAACTGACTAAAACATGCAAATAAACATACAATTAGAACACACGCAAAGAAAAGGTGTCGTAGTTGATAGAACAGTGACAAGGATGCAGAAAAAAAAAACCTTTTTGTAGTTGATAGTACGATAATGTGCAAATCTAGTAAAATAAAAATACATGGACAAAACAAAGAACACGACACTGTAAAAAAAATAAATTAAAAAAAATAAAAATAAACTGTTGTGTCCAAATTGCGCATCAGGACCGTCCTAAACAAGGAACGCCTAAATTAAAAAAAAAAAAAAAAACACACACTTCAACAGTCATTGACTTTATATTTTTTTACTTAAAATCAAAACCAACTTGAATTCATTGTGAAGTAGACACCTAATATGTTTCTATTAGGTCTTGGTATTTTCCGTTGAATATTTAAAAAAAGGACGAAACGTTATTTCTCAAATCCATGGCTCATTATATATTTTAGAGATAGGGCCAATATCCAAATGGTCATGAAACAGATTTCTACAAAAACATGTTAATTTGAGAATGGGAATATTGTGGTCCTCTTTTCTGTTCTAAAGTTTTGTTATCAACTGGTGCTCAATGTCATTTTCTCGATGCAAAATGTTCACGGTGAAAGGAGACCTAGCAGTAAGTGTGTTTTTTTTTACATATGGATCTATAGAATAAACATCAATTTTATTTGTTTATTTTTAATCAGGTTGTGGTATCGTCGTTTGAATTGTTCCACTGTTTTAATATTGTTGCCTTCTTTTATTTGTTTGGTCATTATTGAAAGCAGTAACAAATAAAATCATCACGTTCTTAGTTTTTAGGATTTACCTTGAAAATACGGACGAATGAAACCAAATATTTAAAAGTCAATAATGTATAGGATATACGAAAACAGCTTCAGATCTATGTAACCATAGACCATAAAAAAAAACGTCAATCTGCTTGAAAAATTTGAAACCTTAGTTTCTTTATAAATTCAAAATTTATCAACGGACAATTGTAGAAGATTTATTTGGTTAATAATATCAGTACTGGAGTACTGAATAGTGAGCTGACGATACCATCGAGGACTTGGTAGTCTTCTAGCAGAGATGTCGACAGAGTGCTTTAAAAATGAAAACAACACGTTACAAACTCCATGCTTTCAAATGTGACATAAAGTTGCAAATTATGCCATTTGGACCCTAGTGGATAGTTATCTCATTCGCAATCACATTACACCTCCTTATAAAAACTGATCAGCAAATAACAAACCAGTCATCAAAATTTTCATTTGCAAAATAACAAAAATACCGAACTCCGAGGACATTTCTAAACGGAAAGTCCTTAACTGGCAAAATCAAAAGCTCAAACATATCAAACAAATGGATAACAACTGTTAAATTCCTGACTTTGTACAGGTACTTGGTACTTGGTACTAAACTTCAGAAAAATATGTAAACAAAGAAAAACAAAAATACATTCAAACATAAAACGAGTCTTCACCTTATTTCAATATGGTAACGTAAGAGTAAAGATCGGATTATTGTGTATTTGTTCCCTGCATATAATAGTGCATTATTTCCATATATAAAACGGTGCATTAATTCCTGACAGTTGACGGTGTATAGGTTCCCTACACCCAACATTGTATTAATTCTAAATATCCAATCCTGTATTAATTTCCTACATCTAATGGTGTATTAATACCTTATATCCAGTGGTGTATTTAGTCTATACATACAGTGGTGTAAAAATTCCATACACCCAATGGTGTATTAATTAAATTTCTGCATTAAATGATTTACTTATTCTCTACATGAAATGGTGTATAAATTCCAAACATGAAATGGTGTAAAAGTTCCTTATATCCAATCTGTATAAAATCACTGCATCCAACGTTTAATTAATACATAACATCCAATTGTGTATTAATTCCCAATCACCAATGGTATATTAATTCCCTACATCTAGTGGTGTATTTATTCTAAACATACAGTGGTGTATTTATTCTATACATATAGTGGTGTATAAATTCCATTCACCCAATGGTGTATAAATTTCCTACACCCAGTTGTGTATCAATCAAAAGTCTGCATTAAAATATGTATTTATTCTTGACATGAAATGGTGTATAAATTCCAAACATGCAATGGTGTAAACGTTCCTTTCATCCAATGTGTGTATTAATTCCCTACATACAAAGTTGAATTTATACATTACATCCAAAGGTGTTATTTCCCTACACGCAATGGTGTATTAATTCACTGCAACCTAACATCCAGGGATGTATTAATTTTTTGTTTGTTCAATAGTGTTTAAATTTCCCTGCATCAAATGTTGTATTTATCCCTATATGAATAGTGTTTAAATTCCAAACATAAAATGGTGTGAAAGTTCCCTACATCCAATTGGTGTTTTATTACACTACATCCAAAGTTGTACTTATACATAACATCCAACGATGTATTAATTACCTACACGCAATGGTGTAGTAATTCACTACATCCACAGTTGAATTAAGGGCATACGATACAGTTTCGATCCCACGATGAATTTAAGACGAAAATTTGCAAACAACCTTTTTTCACCTAAGCAATTCAAATACTTTATAGAAAATATAGCCTCATGTGCTACTTTAAGCGATATTTGAGGTCGACATTTCAGACATTAACTAAATATTGTGTTTTTTTTGACATTTCTATCCTTTGGATAGATATACCTACCCTTTTTCTTCTAAAGATAAACACAAGCGGATTTTTGTAAAAACATTCGGAAAATCTTCTTTACATGAGTAGATTTGTATAACAATTCTTTTGAAATAAGTAATTCTAATCAAAGTTTCAGGATTTAAGAGGAAAAAAATCGGCCTGTTTTGTTGCTGTATATCTATCTAATCTAAAAAAAAATCATCGTTGACTTTTTCATTAAAATTAGTACAAGTAATCTTCATACGTAGACAAACCAAATGCCATTTTAAACAAGGGCGTCCATAAACTCGTTTTCAAGTTAAACAGTTCGAATGATAAAAATCAGTCGAAAATGCATCTTTTTTTCCCTATATGTCACATTTTGAACTCGCGAAAAAAATAACATTTTTCGTAAGCAACATCTTTACCTCCCCTGTAACTGTATCGTATGCCCTAAATGCATAACATCCAATGATGTATTTATTCCTTATGTTCAATGGTGTATAAATTCCCGATATCCAATAGTGAGATAATTCTAGAAATCCAATGATGTAATATATCCTGAGATCGATATGTTTGAAATCACCTTACTATGACATGTTATCCCATTTGAATCATTTAAACATGATATGAATCATAAGTTCATCTTTTCATTTTTTCGTTTCAAAGTTTAATTAAGGAATATAATCTTGATGTACATTGTAGCTTGTAACAGACGTGTTCTGGTAACATTGTATTAGTAACATTGTATCAGACGTGTAACAAAAAAGGTATATACTAGACGCTAAGGTTGACTAATTATACTTTTAATATAGGGACTGTGTCAAGACATTGATTATCGATTTAACAGGTACAATTTAAATCATATTTGTGTTGTTGAACAGCTTTGTATCCTGCATACTTCTTGATTCATTATTGCAATCTAAGACTCTTTCATCTTGCAATAGTATTAAAACCAATCCAGACTAAAAGACAAATTGAAAGAGTTGGTCCTGCTTTGTTTCACAAAAAGAATGGCCAACGTAGATACAAGTACGGAGGCATAAATTCTACTTCGTAAATAATTACTCTGATTCAAACAAAAATTCCCTGACATTATAAAGATGCTAGATTACTTGATTGACAACATATATTGTTACGTTTGGAGGACGCGTTTTTCAACAAATAATCCGCATTCTCATGGGAACCAACTGTTCCCCTCTTCCTGACGACTCTTTCATATGAAGCTGACTTCATACATTAACTTCTTCTAAGGAGACGTTAGTAGTATCTTTACTTTCCTCTATATAGATTATGTTCTCTAACTAGATAATTCAGAATTGCATTGGTGACTATGTTGAACGCATCTATCACATCGAACATAAAATAAAGGATACAACAGATATAGTTAAGTCTGCCTCATACCTTGACTTACATCTAGAAATTGAAAATGAGGGGCTTTTGAAAACAAAACTTTACGCCAAAAGAGATGATTTGAGCTTCCCAATTGTGAACTTTCCATTTCTATGTAACAACATTTCAGCAGTGTTCGCATACGGAGTATATATCGCCCAATTGATACGATATTCCAGGGCTTGTATTTCCTATCATGATTTCCTTGATAGAGGGTTGCTGATCACAAAGAAGGTGTTAACCCAGGAGATCCAAGTGGCGATGTTTCAATGATCCTTTCGTAAATTTTTCAGACGCCATCACTAGTTGGTTGAACATTATGGAATATCCGTTTCACAGATGACGGCGGATATCTTCCTAATACTAGTATTGTAACTACAATCCTCTACCACGAATGTGACGTACCGTATTAGACTTATTACCGGGTTTGTACTAACATGAGGACCACAACAGGTGCCACATGTACAGCAGGATCTGCTAACCCTTCTGGAGCACCTGAGATTACTCAAGCTTTTGTTGGGGTTCTAGTTGCTCAGTCTTTACTTTTCTATGATGTGTTTTGTGTACTATTGTTTGTCTTTTTCTTTGTTAGCCTTGGCGTTGTTAGTTTATTTTCGAATTATGAGTTTAAATGTCCCTCTGGTATCTTTCGCCTCTCTTGAATCAAAACTACTTAGAACATCTTAGTGTTACATCGCTCTCGGATGTCTTCATATGATTATAATAACTTTGAAAGTTTAGCATCTTTCATATATAACCGACGAATGAACAAAAATATTATCATCATAATTAAAAAAAACCTTTATTGTTTCATTGTTTTTTTTTTCATTGAAAATTGTTTTGGCCATCGGAAAAGTATTGTCTCCATTCTAGTATGACGTTAAATCGTATGTAACAGTGAAGTAAAGCTACCGATATTAGAGTGTACGACGGCTTGGAAAATATCGGCATGCTTAGTAGTTGAGCTGACTTTCAGTTACTTTTAGCAAGTCAAGAAACTTGTATATGATTGTATTATGTGATAACTTTGTTTTGTTATCTGTATAACTTTGGGATGATCGTAGATTACATATTTTCGGGTTAAAAACACTTACTGTAGAATCAGGACAATGGTGAATTTGACATATTATATAGTCACATTCGTATAAATAAACACCAATGATCGAACATCGGTTAAACGAGTTAGCCTCAATATACATCCACAAGGATATTGATCCAGCCCTTGTATTGGACAAATTCAAAGCTTGTGGAAATAAAAGAATTGATGCTTTGCTATATAAATTGCAATATATTATTCAAATTTCACAAATAAACCAAATGTACACATGCTTTTGGTAATTCAAAACCACAAAAAATATTAGTATTCAGTATCACACAAATATAGTAGAATAAGCAATTTCAGAGCTCAAGAAACTGCAAAAACATATATAATAATGTTTGAAATCGTATGAAGACCACGAAATGACGTTTGATATTATTGTAATGACTTCCTGTCTCATTAACATATATCTCATATCCGTCTCCTTTTATTTGAAAATACTTCAAAATCATGGAGGTGCTTTGAAAAGATTTAATTTGAAATATGCTAAATGTATTTTATGTACTCATCTTAACATTTAAAATGACGTAGGTGCCAGTATTCAACTATTAAATATATCATATATAATAAAAGATATAGTAGTGTAAGGCATACAAAAATAATTATGAGGAAGTAAAATTAAACAGCCGATATCACTCTAAATATACTTCAATGTTGAAATTGCAATTCCTTGACAGCTAAAAGTTTTAGTGTTATAAATGGAACACATATTAGGAAATTTATGATATTGTACTCTTCACGAAAAATATATATTATGAATTATTTGAATTCACTAATAAATATCTATAATGAAATTGTTATAATAATGTTTCCAAAGAGACATCTGTTATAAGAAACAGAATCAGTATTTCACAGTTGAAACCCAAAATTCAACTGACACATATGTCCATGTAATTTAAATCTGCAAATCACTTTTGTGTTTTGATACGACCAAAATTAAACGTCTAATTTGTCAACCTCAGCATCGAGTGTACACTATTTCGTAACATATCAATTACAATCGATTACATCAGTCATACATTAGTTTGACATGCTAAAACTTATAATTAATCTAACAGGTTCAAATCAAACATGCTAATAAAGAGATATGACTAATGTTTTAGCATGTTTCTATTTTACAAGGCGTTAAAGTTGAATTTACTGTTTCCTGTAGTAAATCATTATAAAAGATGTCCAGTCTCTGAATATGGCCACAACTTGATTGTCCTCCCTGATTACCATAGCATCTCACTGCTACAAGTAAAGGTATGTTGTTTTGATATAAATTTACTATTTGGTGTTTTCACAATTAAATAAGGTTTTGCCTCTCTCATGTAACAATGACCTTAGATTGGCTTGGCTATCATTTTAAAGTCACTTTTGATCATAGAATTGTTCACGATATTGTTTTTTGCAAACATTCGTGGCTTTCAAATATTTGACTTTGAATGTCCCGCATGAAGGTTAATCCAGAACAGCGCGTCCGACCAATACAATCTATAAAATGGTATTTTCATTTTTTCCACATTCAGTACTAGTTTATTAAATCAATAAACGAGACTGCCACTTATTTCAAATGAATTTATTTAAAATCTAATTTCATTAACTTTATATTTTGAACATTGACATCTTTTTTTAGCTGCTGATGAAAACAATGATTTCTTCTTCAAATAGTACTATATGTTTATAGAAGTGAAAAATCTTGCACATGACATACTTAAAAACTGTCGGTGGTAGTATTCGAGTAACGAACTAACATTTGTTCTTCGTTTTCCTGATCAGAAACATACAGGGAGAATATAGACTTTAATTGATTTAGATATAGGAAGATGTGGTGTGAGTGCCAATGAGACAACTCTCCATCCAAATAACAATTTATAAAAGTAAACCATTATAGGTCAATGTACGGCCTTCAACACGGAGCCTTGGCTCACACCGAACAACAAGCCCCAAAATTACTAGTGTAAAACCATTCAAATGGGAAAACCAACGGTCTAGTCTATATAAAAAACGAGAAACGAGAAACACGTATAAATTACATAAACAAACGACAACTACTGTACATCAGATTCCTGACTTATGACAGGTGCAAACAGATTTGTTTTAATTGAATATAGGAAGTCTGAATTATCACACATTAAACAAGAAAAAAATCAATACTAGGCAATTTTATTCATTTTTATGAATGTTTATATGATTCTGCTGTTCACAGAATATACTCAATATGTATCACATTCGACTGCAACATTGAAATGAATTAGCTCATATAAGAAACTCTGCTTTTTTTAATTAGTTCGAAAAACCTTTGTTGATTAAAGAAATTTGGGAACGAAAGGAAATAAAGCTGTACATAACTTGATTGATATCTTTAGCAAAAGATATAAATAAAGGCAACAGTAGTATACCGCTGTTCGAAAGTCATAAATCATATTAAGGAAATATATTTTAGCGATCTATAGAATACAAATAAAAGATAAGATAAATTAATTTCGTTTTATGTATAATTCTGCAAAATGTTTAGAAGATGCACATTTCTATTATTTTTTACGATTCTCTTCACGCTAACAAATGTACATTGATCCTATGTAATATACAATATAAAATAAAGTAAACAGACTACCTTTTGGGAATAAATGATGCCTGTATTACAAAGTTACAGTCAACATTTAAATATGTAGTGGTTATACGTACTTGTATACAATTTTGTTACCACATTTGTACTAAACCTCACAAGATAATTTCAGTCCCCTTTTAAAAATTATTCTCATTATAAATGCCATCAAACGTTTTTAAAAATCAATATCTACTTAAATTTGTAGATGTTTGGTGATTGTTGGTTTTATAAGTTCATATGATTTTTTTGTAAAGATTATTTCTAGAATACTCTTGGCAAATATTAATCAGTGTTAATAGATTACACATGTTACATGACGTAGAGAAGGAATCCACAGATTCACACACTCTTCAATGATTTTACATCTTTTGACTTACTCAAACACAGATCACAAATCTATTGACACAGAATGGTTTCTAATAAAAAAAAAAAAAAAAGCAATATTAGCAGACAATAAACAAAATACAAATGAATTGCAAATATTTGTTTCTTTTACTAACAACAATGTTTTCTTGTATTTCAGTCTTTCATAATGAATCCAATTCAGACCGTTGTCACATTTATGGCTGTCTTCGTCACGGTAAATGGTTTTCCCTACGGTGGCGGTATGGGCGGCGGGATGGGCGGCGGTATGGGCGGTGGTATGATGGGTGGTGGAATGATGGGTGGTATGGGTATGGGTAAGATGATGGGCGGTGGAATGGGTGGTGGAAAAGGCGGTGGTATGAAAGTTGAAATGGAAGTCCCAATGGGTGGAATGGGAGGCGGTATGGGAGGAATGGGAGGCGGTATGATGGGCGGTGGAAAAGGTATGCAGGTTGAAATGGAAGCTGCTCCGGTAGGAATGGGAGGCGGACAAGGGGGAATGGGCGGTGGAAAGATGGGCGGTGGTAAAGGCGGTGGTATGAAGATGGAAATGGAAGGCCCTATGGGTGGAATGGGAGGCGGTATGAGAGGAATGGGAGGCGGTATGATGGGCGGTGGAAAAGGTATGCAGGTTGAAATGGAAGCCGGCCCGGGTGGAATGGGGAGCGGTATGGGTGGAATGGGCGGTGGAATGGGCGGTGGCATGAAGGTTGAAATGGAAGCCGCTCCGGCTACTGGTAACAAGATGGGCGGTGGAATGGGCGGTGGTATGGGTGGAATGGGAGGCGGTATGGGTCAGATGATGGGTGGTGGAATGGGCGGTGGTATGGGCGGTGGTATGAAGATTGAAATGGAAGCCGCTCCGGCTAATGGTAAAATGATGGGCGGTGGAATGGGAGGCGGTATGGGTGCAATGGGAGGCGGTATGGGAGGAATGGCCGGTGGAATGGGTCAGATGATGATGATGCCGATGCAAATGTCAATGCCAGAACAAATGCCAATGCCAATGCCAATGATGGGAGGTAATTAGAATACATTTTTTGTCTTACTCATGTTACTTTAAACTATATTTTTCCATTCGATGTTTTGTATGCTGTATGGTCGAGAAACACAAAAGTCACCCTTTTGTATTGTCCATTCATCGCTCGGACATAATACATATATGTGTTTGAGCATGTTACCTCTTACAAAAAGATCCACTTGTCATTAAATATTAGTAAATTAAAAACTTACGATCAAATACGAATTAAAAAAATACAAAAAAAAAAAATAAAAAAAATGTAAAACATGTGGAAAGTTTGCCATTACATGTAATATATTTCATGTCGAAAGTCTGACATTACATGTAATATATTTCATGTTGAAGTTAAAGAAAGTAAAAACGTAAGATACCTACATAAACAAAACCAATTTGTATTGTGTTTAATATTAATGTAAATCCATTTTTTCTTTAAATTGGTGGATAGTTGTCTTATTGACAATCATGCTTCATCTACTTATTTTTATAGTATTTGTTTATTATGTAAGGTGTAAATGATATTATATATTTCTATTTATTCACATAGGTATGGGCGGTGGAATGGGTAAGATGATGATGCCTATGCCAATGCAAATGCCAATGCCAAAAATGGAAATCGAAATGCCAATCCCCATGCCAAAGATGGGAGGTGGAATGATGGGCGCCGGAAAGGGCGGTGGTATGATGGGCGCTGGAATGGGCGGTGGTATGATGGGCGCCGGAATGGGCGGTGGCATGATGGGCAGTGGAATGGGCGGTGGAATGGGCGGCGGTATGATGGGTGAAATGGAAGGCAGTATGGGTGGAATGGGAGGCGGTATGGGAGGAATGAGTGGTGGTATGGCTAAGATGATGATGCCGATGCCAATGCAAAAGCCAATGCCAAAAATGGAAATTGAAATGCCAATGGGAATGTCAAAGATGATGGGAGCTAAAATGATGTCTGCCATGATGGGAGGTAATTAAAATTGATTTCTTTTTCTTACTTAATCTACTTTTTGATTGATTATTATGTAAGCTGTATAGGAGAAAATACTTAATTCACCTTTTTGTATTATCCATTCATCGATGTGACAATAAATATGTTCAAAGTATAAAAATTTCACAAAAGATGAGAAAATCGATACATACGGATATTGATAACCTACAAATGAATACGAATACGAATTAGAATTAGAATACGAATACGAGTTATACAAAAATAAAAGTCATGTCACTTTAATGTACATTTAATAATAATATATTTGACAATGTTTTTAATAAATACATGTGTATATTTAGACACGAATATAATTTAAGATCAAATTCAGATATTTTAAGTTATACATGAATAAAAGTCAGACAAACATTATCATATTGACAAAGAAAACATTTACTTATCACAATAATGTATAGTGTGTATGATATTCAATATATGTTCTGTTTCCATATAGGTATGGGCGGCGGAATGGGCGGAGGAATAGGAGGAATGGCCGGTGGAATGGGCGGAGGAATGGGAGGAGGAATGGGCGGTGGAATGGGAGGATCAATGGGAGGAATGGGCATGGGAGGCAAAAGTAAGTCATAGTTCATTGAAGCTTCAATAAAGGATTAAACGCTTTGTTTTCAAAGTCTAAAGGACTTTTATGATATGTTTATGAGTGACTTGGTTCGGTTTAAATACCAATAAATTCCTTTAAAAAGTAGTTCGATCCTTAATGTTTTTGTATATGTAGGTCATTGAATTGGCCTAGCGCATGTATATATTTTTTTGGTTCACGCAAAATATTGTACTCCAGGAAATTTGTTATCTGATAAAAAACTACAAAGATATCTTACTGTCATTCAAATAAATATTTTGTGTTTATTGCTTAATCAAACGATGAACGCGAAGTGAAAATAAATATGTGAAACATCGAGCCAGTTTGTGTTATTGTCTTGACCATCTTGTTTACATTGGTTACCAAAAAACTAGTTCCTTCAACGTTGTCTATCGACAAATTAATAACTTCAAGAGCCTCTACAAAAAGCCCTATCGACCAAATATATTGACGTATTCTCTGATATGCAAATCGTATAAGAATTATTTTGTTATAATGAACTATGAAATTGCTTATATCTACTTCATTTAAACTTTTGTTGATACTACCCTAATTGTCAATCATACATAGCCTTTTTATATTTTCACATAGAATGTGTAAATATTCTATAATTCTTTTATGAATTAAAAAGGCAATGGATGTCTTGATTATTCATTTATTTGTTGTATTGTCTGTCAAATGATCAAAGATATAAAATCTTCACGTCTTTATACTTAGAATATAAGATGAAACGTAATCAATTTGTTTAATTATATTTTTAATTTCTCATATCTTACTTTAATTCAATAAATTGATAAATATGTATTTTTTTTTTAATTGCAGGATATAGAAGATCTACTGGTATGTAGAACCAGCATTTACATTCATTTAGCAGACTACTAGTATTATTAATTCTTTAAAGGGCATTACATGATTTTGTTACAGATTCCAGATTCAAAGTTTTATTATCCTCAGACACTAAAAGTGTACAAGAGGTCATTATACATGCATCAATACATAAATAAACGAAATATCCATATTGTAATTACAATATAATTATGAAAAACATTAAAGGTACGATTACAGACTTTAAATAGACTTATTAAGAAGGGATATAGTTACGATACTGTTGTCAGGTCATTAAAGATTGCATATTTTGGCTTTAATATTGATTCACTTATAGGGTCTTTGCATCGGAACTAAACACATTTATTTATATAGATATAAGAAGATGTGGTATGAGTGCCAGTTGTTGGCATGACACGGGTTATGCTCTTCTCATATATTTTATGATGGTATGATACTAAACCCCTAACGGGAGGGACTGTGCCTGATATTCATATGATGAAGACATAATCTTTCAATCAGTTTAATTGAGGTCTGAGCTGGCATGTCAGTTAACTGCTAGTAGTCTGTTGTTATTTATGTATTATTGTCATTTTGTTTATTTTCTTTTGTTACATCTTCTGACATCGGACTCGGACTTCTCTTTACTGACTTTAAATGTGCGTATTGTTATGTGTTTACTTTTCTACATTGGCTAGAGGTATAGGGAAGGTTGAGATCTCATAAACATGTTTAACCCGCCGCATTTTGCGCCTGTCCCAAGTCAGGAGCCTCTGGCCTTTGTTAGTCTTGTATTATTTTTACTTTTAGTTTCTTGTGTATAATTTGAGTTTAGTATGACGTCCATTATCACTGAACTAGTATATATATTTGTTTAGGGCCAGCTTAAGGACGCCTCCGGGTGCGGGAATTTCTCGCTGCATTGAAGACCTATTGGTGACCTTCTGTTGTTGTCTGTTCTGTGGTCGGGTTGTTGTCTTTTTGACACATTCCCCATTTCCATTCTCAATTTTATTTTAACAATCACAGTGTTACGACAATTCCTAACTTCTCCATTATATTGATTGATCGATTGGATTATTGATTGATGTATGACAAACGAGGCGCGTTATATATTATATCTTAAGCATAATAGTAATAACACGAAATAAAAATTGAATAGTAAAAGTTATTTTGTATTCAATAAATGAAGGGAAGTACTGAACACGTAAGGAGTTTACTGTTAAAAATCAGCTTAACGTTTTAATCCCATACTACAGTCTGTATAATTAGAAAGAAATCAAGCTTTTCAATGATCAAAATTAGTGTTTATCAAACTGCTGTATATCAAATGAAAGTAATCCTGTAAATTGTGTGGTTTAAATATTTGAAATTTTTATAATTTTTTTAACAGGTCAAAGCAAATATTTTGTCAAAGATTTATGAAAATTAAACAAGCCAAATCTATTTTAGTCGTAGTGCTGGGTACCCCCTTAGAAAAACACAAAGAAACATATACTAAAGTAGAAAAAGAACTGAAATAATTTTTTTTATTTGATGTCTCCTTATGTGGACTTTTCTTTTCTTCCAGATTCTTATTCATATGATTACTGAGCAACACCATAGAAATTGTATTAGTCCGAAACATGCCATTGTTGTACATTATAATAAATGTTTATACATGTTTCTAAATTGTTTTCTTATTTTGTTAATCCCCAATATGAATTATTTCGTAAACGATATAACACCTTTTTTCATTGGTGGAAACATTGTCATGTGTCATTCCTTACTATTCATCAAATGCATCAGCCATTATCATGACAATGTTGGTAATTAAAGAGCTGGTCACATGTTCGTCTACAATATTCTTGGTTTCTTCATTGTAATTAGTATAAAGATAACTGATTACGAAGACATTATCGAAATAAATAAACAATTCAAAAGAGAAAACAAACAACCTGATTTGAACAACAACAATAAAACGAAAAGCAATTATGACAAGCAGAAACTCTCATCAACTACTGTATTAATCGATACCGGTCCGGGACAGGCGTATACAGAATTTCCCTGGGTTTTCATGTTTGTCAGCGCTCATTTATCCCATGCAACAGTAATACGGCAATCATATTTCTAATCAATTAAAAGTAAATAATTACAAATAGATGTTTTGGAAACGCCAAAGAAATAATGTCCGAACAAAACAATACAACCCAGGAGTTGTCTTTTGGTCAATTGACTGTCTCCTACGATTGACACATGGCCGTATTGTATATCATTTTAACGTTGTGCTGAGTCAAGACAAACCAACTTTAAACGCTAATCAAAAATTGGTCGGATTGTTGTCTCTTTGACACATTGCCCATTTCCATTCTCAATTTTATGACAAACACATATTTTACCAAACATTCTTAAACCTGTACACGAGTTCTTAATACATGAAAAACTGAAATGGAGCAACATGACTCATAGCTCAGGATGACGTCATGTCTCATGTTTTACGACACATGGAAAATAGGACATTACTTTGGTCATACGTGACATGAATATTTCGTTGTAAACATTAATCATTTAATCATAATCCTGACTAAAACCAGGCATTTTGCGAAGAAAATGGTGGATTAAATCTGGGTTTATAGCTAGCTAACCCTTTCACTTGTATGACAGTTGTTTATTGTTCCCTATAAATTTACAAAATTGGGTGAGAAACTCAAGTAGGGATAATAGGTATTGAGATTCAGTTGTCAAAATTGTGTGAACATACATCACAAATGACTCAAAAATTCAAACAAACAAACAAAAACTCGAACAAAGACGTCAACAAAAATAGTTTTGAAATTTATAGTAAATTCAACAAAGACGCCATATAGAAAGTTTTGTAGTTGATAGTATATTGACAAAGACGGCAACTAGAATGTTTTGTGGTTGATAGTTTATTGACAAAGACGGAAACTAGAAAGTTTAATTTTGTAGTTGATAGTACATTGATAAAGACGACAACTAGAAAGTTTCGAAGTTGATAATATATTGACAAAGACGGCGATAACAAAGGTTTTGTATTTGTATGTATCACACACTTCTTTATACATTACAAATTAAGTAAAAAGTAGTTACAAGGGTAACATAAAATATAATTAAAAGGGTAAACAAAAACATACATGCAAAGGTAACAAAATGAAAACGACAAAACCAAAGTCCTTTAGCGTCCGAATCTCTCACCAGGAACGACCAAATTCAAACAACCGATAGCAGGATGCATAAATACCGAGTCACGTCATATATCTTAAGACCAAAATAAATAAAACAGCACAAAGACAAAGAACGAAACAACTGTGAAAAAAGACACTCAACTTCAGCAACCAGAATCTATAACGTAGTAGACATTGAATTTTAACCTGTTAGGTCATAGAATTTTCAGATGAAATTTAATGAGAAAAAGGACGATACGTTGTTTGACAAATCCCTGGCTCATCAGTTATTTGCTCAGACATTGATAGCAAAAGTCTAAGCTTTAACTGAGAGATAGACCCAGTATACAAGTGCTTATGATATAAAATGCATGTACCAAGTCAGGAATGTGACAGTTGTTATCCATTCGTTTGATATGATTTGATTTTTGGTGTTTTAACGCAACTAGCTAGCACCGCTTTTGGGCTATCTCGCGGCGACCAGTTTTTATTGGTGGAGGAAGCCGGAGTGCCCGGAGAAAACCACCGACCTTCGATAGGAAAACTGACAATCCTAGTCAATTAAGATTGGAGTCGAGTGCACCCGCACAAGCGGGGTTCGAACTCACAACCTCGGTGTTGACTGGCTAGTGATTACAGTAGTAACTTCCTAGCCCACTCGGCCACCGAGGCCCTACCATCCATTCGTTTGATATGTTCGAGCTTTGGATTTTGCCATTTGCTTAGGGACTTTCCGCTTAGAATTTTCCTGGAAGTTCGGTATTTTTGTTATTTTACGTTTTTTCTCAAACACATGTAAATTTGAAATTGGGAAAATTAATGTCATCATTTTATATAAAGTTTTGTTATCAATTGACGCTGACTGTCGATTTCTATATAATTGTGAATATCAAGGTGAGAGGAGACATATCAGTAGCTGTTGTATTTTGTAAATTCGGTTTCTATAGAATAAACATCACTTTTATGTATTTGTCTTTAACCAGGTCTATTATAGTTGGTCATGTTTTACTCATTGTTGAAAACCGTAAAATTCTAAAACAACACTTTATAAATTCCATGCGTCTGCAGCGCATTTCGGGATTTACCTTCATCAGGAACACTCAAAGATGAATATTTGAGAACCAAAGATGTATAAGAATCGCCATGTTGACGAGCTATATAAACAAAAAGGACATGCACAAAAAACAGCCAAATCCATCTACCAGAGGGAGTTGAAACCTTTGTTTCTTCGTAATTTTAAAACTTATAAACGGACAAATGTAGAGAGCTTTTGTTGACAAATCATGTCAGTACCGAAGTACTGACTACTGAGTTGATGATAACCAGGAGAAGCAACGACCCTGTCCTGAAAAAAGTAAACAATATTTCATTCGCCCGAATGTAACGTTCCTGTGAAAATCATTCAACACCGCCTTATTATATATCAAAAGTCATCAACAAAAACAAAACCATATACTAAAAGTTTCAATTGCATAAAGAAAACGTCAGCAAAACATGGAATTAAAGAAAACGAAAAAAATATATTGAAACATAAACATTTTTTAAGGAAACACAACAGTAAAGATCAGACATTGTGTAATAATTCTAATGGTGTATGAATTCCGTACATATTATGGTGTATTATTCCTTACACACAATGAGGTAGTACTTCCCTAATTCCATGGTGTATTTATATCCTACATCCGATGGTGTATCATTTTTTGATATGCACTGATGTTTATATTGCTTACATCGATGTGGCATAAAAAAATCCTAAAGCCAATGATGTATTAATGTCCTACACCAAATGTTGTATTAAATCCCTTCATTTAATGGTGTATTAATTTGTTAAACCAATGGTATAATTCCTCACATCTAAAAGAGTATATCCTTACATCCGAAGTTGTAGTATGTGATAGTATCAAATGTGGTAAAGTTACCTACATTAAATGGAGTATCAGTTCAATATTAACTCCCGACATCTAATTGTGTATTGATTCCATACATCGATATGCTTTAAATCAGCTAACTATGACATGTTATCCCATACAATAAATAAAACATGATATAGTTAATAATCAAAGGTACCAGGCTTATATTTTGATACGCCAGACGTGCGTTTTGTCTACATAAGACTCATCAGTGACGCTCAGATCAAAGTAGTTAGAAAGCCAAAACGAGTACAAAATTCCCGAAAATTGTGCAAAATACGCCTAAGGTAATCTATGCCTGGGATAGGAAAAACCTTAGTATTTCGAATAATTCATACTTTTGTAAACAGTAAATTTATAAAACTGACCCTATAATTGATATCCATGTCAACACCGAAAGTTACCTTCATTAAATGGAGTATCAGTTCACGACATCCAGTGGTATATCAATTCCCGACATCCAAGAATGTATTGGTTCCATACACCGATATGTATAGATTATCGGGTTTTCTACACAATGTGAACCTTTTTGGCGAGTGAGCTCAGCGAACGAGCTAAAAAGCTTCACATTGTGTCGAGCGGCTGATATTTTACGATATCTATACGAAGAAAACCCGATTATCTGTTTATCATTCTATTTCTGGTCTTTTCCCTTCCTAAGACAGATTTACGCTTGACGAAAGCAAGCTTGATAACGTCTCCTCACACATTGTGACGTCGCTGATAACTTCTCCTCAGACATTGTGACGTCGCTGATAATGCCTGCTTTCGTCTCAAAGCCGTGATTCGAGAATTAGGGAGCGACCGAGCAGGGTGATATAGGCGTCGGGAAGGACGATAAGCCTCAAAACGGCTAACTTTGACATGTTATCCCATACGATAATTAAAACATGATACAAATCATGAATTGAACTTTTCATTTTGAGTTTCACATTTTAACGAATATAATTTTGATGTAGTCTGTAACGATCGTGATCCAGTAACATTGTATAAGACGTGTTGCAAAAAGTTATTAACCAGACTCTGAGGTTTAGAAATTATACTTTTGATATATGGAATGTGTCAAAAAATCGATTATTCTTTTAACTGGCACAATGTATATTTCATTCGTGTTGCTGACCAGCTATAGATGTACAAGCCATATAACTTAGAACGTATTTGTGTAACATCAAAAATGTTATTTTTTCTGATAAAATTGCTTATTGATTATATGACGAAGACGATTATCAGGTTTGCGGGCGGTTGGATTTGATAGTAATTCAAAGATTCATAAAAATAACTTGGAAAACGGTTTGAATTTTTTGTAACTTTAATTCTTGGAACAGTTCAATATGTTGCTACACCAAAAACCGTACCAAACCTGACATATTGGTTGATATTATTCTTTCTCGCAAGTCATCATATGCTTCCAAAAGTTTGTTTTCCTCTTATAGTTGAATGGTTTTTCTCGGTTTTGGTTTGTAACCCAGATTTGTTTTTTTTTTGTCAATCGGTTTATGACTTTTCAACACCGGTATACTACTGTTGCCATATGGAACCGACACTCCGAATTCTATAGTTGAATATTTGCTTCTTTGTCAAAATCAAATGAAAAACGATTGTTTTTTTCTGACTTTGTAGAGGTATCTTCGAAGAACAATTTTGGTTAAACATGGTTTCAAAGCTAGCTGTAACTCCTACTTGTATGCCAGTTGTTGATAGTTCCGTTATATTGATATAATAGGTTAATGTGATAATAATGATTGGGATCAAACAACAAAGAAAAACGATTTTGTAGTTGATAATAAGAAAGTTTAACATAAATACAGAATCCAATAAGGATTGACATATCCTACTTCACTAATGACACACATCGTGAAGCTCATGAAAGATTTAATCGTTATACGCCAGGCATGAGGAAGAAAGGAGAGTATTCTGGTTTTTCGACCTTTGTATGGTCATGTGGTACATTGATATTCCGTAACTATCAACCATGACAGTCATGACGTCGATCATACGACTTTCTATACAATGCTCGTATGTACTACTAGTATTTGAAATTTTTAGTTTAGTAACTTCCTTGTAATCATTATTTATCCCACTAGTCATGACTTCAAAATAGTATAAAAAAAGTACCGAACTCCAATGTAAATTCGAAAACGGAATTCCATAAAAACTGGCAAAACCCAACGTTATCAATCAACTGAAAAAAAAAAAAATATGAAAAACAAGTGCCATATTCCTGACTTGGTAAAGGCATTTTGCTTAGGAAATGATGATTTAAACATGATAAACTTAGTTTTATTGTCACCTAGCCTCCAACTTGTATGACAATTGTTTATAGTAGTCGTTAACGTTATATAAACAAAAGCAACCAAAATGTGTCAAAACGCCAACAAAGAAATTTGTATTGTTGATAGTACATACACGATTTAATATGTCAACGTCAATGATGAGTTTTATGTTGACGAGACGCTCGTCTAGCATACAAAGTTTTGGTCTAGACAATTATGATGGGTTATTACTATTTACTACACCTTTATTGTTGCATGGCGTCTTTGTTAGATTAATTTGTAATGTCTGTTTGAATTTTTTAGTCAGTTTTGTTGTAAGTTATACAGCTTATATCCAAATAATTATATGTTTTGGAGTTTCATATAATGTAAATTTTAACTGAATAATTACACACTTTTATTTAGGGGTCAGCTGAAGCCCGCCTTCGGGTGCGGGTTTTTTCGCTGTGTTGAGGATCCATGATTGGTGACCTTTGGGTGTTATCTGTCCTTTGGTCGGGATGCTGTCTCTTTGACATATTCTTTATTTCCATTCTCAATGTTATTATTTGTTGTGTGTGTTTTGGATGATTTCCCAATGGTGTCAACATAATGGAACTGTAAACAGCTGTCAACAAAGTGACTGTATCAAGTTATACATATGGCAGTTATTTTCCATTTGTTTCGTTGATTGATAGTGTGTATATTGTCATTTTATACGGACGTCTTTTTTTTTTAATTTGCCTATGAGTTAGGTATTTTGTTTTAATTTTATAAAATACACTATCTAGAAGTCATAGATAAACAGAAAGTAAAAATGACAGGGTAAGGTTTATTGCCGGGGACTTCGGTTGTCGCAGCGGAGCCTCCCAGGCCACACATTCAGGTAGTGTTGTTTCGTTCCAGGGGTCTGACTATTGAACACGGTATACTACTGTTGCCTTTATTTATTGAAAACTTGATCATGCCTACGTAAAGTCTAGAATCGCTTATCTCGATTAAACGCACAAACTGGAACAGACATTCGAAGTCATACATTTACCTACAATGCAACATGACTGGATAGCGCCATATGTATAGTATGTCCTGTTTAACAGTTCCAGTTGGATGAAAACAAAATGGATGCTAGGATAGATCAAATTTACATATACTATTTTTTTTCTGTGTCTAATTTTGGAAGCTGATATGGACAATGACTATTAATTGATTCATAACATTGATGAGAGAGACTTTAAATTGTGTAGATATATATTTTTGACATTTGAGTAACAGATAGACTTTGATATGTGTCTTTATGTCTAAAATATTTTTGAAATTTTTGAAATTTTGGAAACCACTTAGGTCTTCTGTTGTTATTTTATAAGATAACTGTGTTATTGCATGACCACAATTAAGGGCCGGTATGTTAGGACCAAAGTTGGTTATCTTATTTTATTTGAAATGAACACTTTCATGTCAGTTAGCGTTTTTGAGATAATACTATACCGATTAGGGAAGAGCCCTTATTTTGTTTTCATTGCATGTGGTTGAAGCTAATTTTGAAGTCATACATTTTTGAAGCTATATTAGAATACCATGGTCAATCAATACGGTATGTTTATTATATATGAGTCAAAGAATATGTATATTTAAAAGAAGTTTCTGCATAAACTATGATAAAGAGTATTTTTGACTATTTATTTATGTCATTTGAGATACCGTAAAATGTGAAAAGAGAAAACATAGAAATGTTTAATTTGGATACATATAGACCTGGTATAAGACAATTATGTGGTTGTCTGCGTTAAATAATTGATAAATAATTACTTAGAAACTATGAGAAAGTATTATTTAAAGAAAGTTTAGAGATTATTTATGTTCATATATATTTGCTGAAAATGTGTGTATTTTGTTATGGTAAAGTGTTGATTTTCTGTTGATTTTGTATTTTCAGTCAATCCTTTCATGTGTATTAAAGAAAATAAAAACATATGAACTGATATTCGTATCTGATGATGTATTTCACGAAATATATCCTAAATGAATCTATATTAGGTTGTGCACGGGTATGCATTGTGTGCAAGGAGTTCAAAGGATCTGATCTTGGTTACGTTACTTATGATATTGAAAATATAAAACTTAATAAAATACCAATGATATATAACTTTTGTATATTAGACTTGACAGGTTATTTGTTTTTGTAACCAATAAATCATTTCTATCGGCTTCCCTACTTTCCTTTTTCAATATTCATTTTCATTCTGCAATTCCCTACGTTTATGTTGTTTATTCCTCGCGAAATATATGTAATGAATTATTTGAATTCTATCATGAATATGATAAAATAGAGAATGGAAATGGGGAATATGTCAAAGAGACAACAACTCGACCAAAGAGCAGACAATAGCCGAAGGCCACCAATGGGTGATGTCTATATTAATGTTCCAACGAACGTTATATGAACAAATATATATTGACACCAGTACATCCAGTTTAAACACAAAATTTTATTGATACATATTAATTTAAATCTTCAAATTACTTTTGTGTTTTGATACGACACTATCAGTAAAAGTCAAATTTGTCAACCACAGCGTCGAGTGTACATCATTTCGTAACACGTCTATTAAAATCGAAGATCAGCAGTACATCAATCATACAGTGTAACAAGAACTAGTTTGACATATTAAAACATACAATTAACTCAACAGGTACAAGTTAAACATGAATACAAAAAAAGATATTACTTATGTTTTAGCATGTTTATATTTTACAAGTTGTTAAAGTTGAATTCACTATTTCCTGTGTTAAATCCTTATAAAAGTTGTAAAGTTTCTGATTCTGGTCACAACTTGTCTTGTCCTCCCTACAGCTAAAGGTATGTTGTTTGTACTTGAATTTAAGATTTATGGATTTCAACAGCTAACTACGGTTTAGCCTCCGTTAGGCGACAATGACCTTAATGTTTGGCTATTATTTTTTTGTCATTTTGGTCATATGGCTGGATGTTCACGGGATTTGTATTTTTATACAAACTTGGCTAATAATTATTTGGTTTTAACGTTCATGATGAAAATAAACAAAAAAATGCATTCATAAATGTTAAAAGTGATAAAAGTGAAAGTTATCGTTAAATATATTTTGTGTCCTTCAATTAATTCAGTACATACCTTAAGTGGATAAATAAATTGTGGAACGATATAAAATCAAAATGTAAATGATTAACTGATTAAATTCATTTCGTGAACCAAATATATTAACAATAAGCATTGCATCGTAATTAGTGCAATCTATTCTTATAAATGTTTGTTAAGTTTTCTCCTGTAGGTTTGAAAAACGTCTACTTTAATTTCATTAAAAACAAAAAGAAAATTTACATTAAGATTAAGGCATCGTGTATATTGAACGTTTCTTTATAGAAGCTGACACTCATAAAAAGCTAAAATTAAAATGACATGGACACTGTATAAATATGATGCGACCGATGGAATATGTAAAAGTTATATCACTAAAACGACCTACAACTGTATTTGCTGACAGTCTTAAAACTAATTACATAAAATTATTTATCTTTAATCATACCTTTGATTGTGCTTTACTTTTGGTTATGTTGTGGTTTTATCAGCTCTTTAATGGTTGTAATAGATTTTGGATTTTAAAAGATTTTGGCCTAGAGTAACTTAAGACATATAATTTTTAAGATATGCACCTTATGCAGTGAAAGTTGAACTGTTAATATATTGTAAAAATATGTCACAAACACAGCAATAAAGGAGAAGAAAAATGCCATCGAAGTAGAATTAACTTGCCTGATAGATATTGGTATAGAATATATTCATTTTTATCAAAACATTTTAGAAGTTTTAATATTTTATCTGTGAAATCTTCAGAAGATGCAAAGTTTTCACAGGTAAATAAAAAACTAATCTGAAATAATAATCGTTACTATTCCCTAAGTGCGAACAGATTTACAGTGATACTATATAATATACAAAAACAGATAAAGTAAACCGACTACTTTTTTCGTATAAATGTTGCCTTAAGGATGTTCGCTACTCTGTTTCAAAATAACAAGTTTTTTTAAAAGACTGTTAAAAATGGGTAGTATATAAATAAAGGAACTAAAATAAAACCCAGACAAAATGAAGGGTCCGAGTGCTTGTTATCGAGATATGAACGATTGAAAAGTTGGCGTGAAATTATTCTCTCTAGACTTTTCATACATTTAACATTGGCACCCCTTTTCATTCAAAAATTATGAAAAAATAAAAAGGATTTTATAGTATTTCCGAATATGACTTTTCAAACTATGAATAAAAAAATTATGAAAAAAGTAGGGGTTAGCGGGGAAATGTTTTTAATGGCACAACATGGATAAAACCAGGAGATTCCGAATGTCTGGCAAAAATTCAAAATCAAGAGGAGCGAATATCCTTTATTACAACGCTACAGTTCACGTTTTAAGATTTTCTGTTAAATAGAATATCTGCACAATTTTGCGTCAACATTTATCTCAAACTTCTCAAAATATAATCAGTCTCCTTATTAGAAATTTTTCTCATCGTAAGTGCCATCTAATTAGCAACCAACAAATAAATAAAATATATATATACGTGGCATGTGTAGCCTTTTGTGTGGATTATAGGTAAAGTTCATATCATATTATGATAAAGATTATTTCTATATTAGTTTTGGCAAGTATTAAACAGTGTTAATATTACACAAAATACTGATGGATTCTACAGATTCGCACGTCTGGCTTCGATCATTTTACATGTTTTTGTCTCACTCGAAAAATTAAAAGACTTGCTGAATAACATAAAAAACAAACTTATAAAATACAATGTTTTTAGTAAAATTATTGTCAATATCAGCAACCAATAAACAAAATACAATTGAATTGCAAATAATGTTTTATTTTAATTGATATCAATTTTACATTGTATTTCAGTCTTCCATTATGAATCCCATTCAGACCGTTGTCACATTCATTGCTGTCGTCGTCACAGTCAATGGTGCTGGTTATGGAAAGGGTGGCGGAATGGGAAGCGGTATGGGCGGCGGAATGGGAGGCGGTATGGGCGGTATGATGGGTGGTGGAATGGGAGGCGGTATGATGGGTGGCGGTATGGGTGGTGGAAGTGGCGGCGGTATGGGTAAGATGATGGGCGGTGGTATGATGGGTGGTGGAATGATGGGAGGTATGGGCGGTGAAATGATGGGCATGATGGGTGGAATGGGAGGAGGTATGGGTATGGTAAGATGATGGGCGGTGGAATGGGCGGTGGTATGGGTAAGATGATGATGCCTATGCCAATGCCAATGTCGATGCCGATGCCAATGCAAATGCCTATGCAAATGCCAATGCCAATGGAAATGGCTATGCCAATGCAAATGCCAATGCCAATGGAAATGCCGATGCCAATGCCAACGCCAAAGATGGGAGGTGCAATGATGGCTGCTATGATGGGAGGTAATCAAAATTATTTTTTTGGATTACTCTTCATCCTACTTTTTTCCCATTCAATACTTCAAATGTTGTACTAGAGAGAAACTCAACAGCAACTCTTTTACAATACTGTCTGAGAGTATATTACATTTAACACAAATAAAATTGAAAATAAAAGAAAAAATAACTATCGATAATTACAAATGCGTAAATGACGTTCTTGATTCTACATTTTAATTGATATAAGCTTAATTATTTTACTTTCTCCTCTAGATCTGTAGAAAACAATATTTACAAAGTATGCAACATCTCAAGCTTTAACATCATTTTCCGCTATATAGTTGGTGTTCACTCGCTAAATAATTTAATTTGGTGAATATGTTGAATGCATCTATATCATCAAACTTAAGATAAAGTATAGAACAGACATAGTTAAGTATGCCTCATATCTCGTCTGACATTTCGAAAACAACATTGAGGGTCGGTTTAAAACAAAAAAATACGACAAAAGTGATGATTTCAGCTTCCCAGTTGTGAGGTGTCCATTTATATGTAGCAAAATTCAAGCGTCTACATACGGAGTATATATCTCTATGCACGAGAAAATCCTTCACAACCACATTCTTGAATATATTATATCTGCTAAATATCTAGGCGTTACTATGCAATAAAAACTTATATGAAACTTACAGTATGCTTTCCAATAGTGAACTTTCCATTTTTATGAAGAAACATTCAAACATTCCAACAGCACCTGCATAATGAGTATGTATTTATTCTTCAGTTCATATAATATTCGAGGACTTGTAATTTCAATCATGCATTCCTTCATAGAAAGGTTTGCTTCTGACAAAGAAGGTATTAAACCAAGTATTCCAAGTTGTGACGTTGAAATCATCTCGTCGTAATCTTTACGGACGCAATCAATAGTTGGTTGACCGTAATGGAATATCCATTTCACAGATGATAATGGATATGTTTCATATGTCGTAAATACTTTTTAGTTTGATGTATTGTTGTTTGTCGTTTTCTTTTGTTGTCATAGCATTGTCAGTTTATATTGGTATCTTTCAACTCTCTGTTAAGAACTCCATATTGATAACTTAATTACTTATAATTTAACAATGTCAAAAGCCCGCAAGAAAACCAAAGGCTTGATTTATGACAAAACAATTAAGAAAAAAAAATATACATGACAGACAGTAACCAACGACAACCATTGAATTACAGCCAACTGACATGGGAAAAGCACATACAGAATGTGGTTGGGTTAAATATGTTTGTGAAAGTCAGATGTACATTTTATAATACATATTTTGAGAACAAAAGTACATGTGTATATTCAAAATATTATTCAAAGTAAAATGCAAATATCGAAAGTTATCAAATACATGTAATTAGTTTCATGTTAAAAATAATGATAGTCCAAACATATCATAATAGTATAATATGTATATTGTATAAATAATTAATGTTCTTATGATAATGTAAAGTGTATGATTTTAATATATGTTTTTTTTCTTCATATAGGCATGGGCGGAGGAATGGGCGGTGGAATGGGAGGAATGGGTGGAGGAATGGGAGGTGGCAAAAGTAAGTCATAGTTCACTGATTATTTACTTTTTTATAATGTTCTATACGTTTTTTTTATATTCTATAACTATATGAGCAATTTAAGAGAAAAATGTTATTTAGACTAGGTTACACTTACTTTTTTCTTTTGTGAAAAATAATTTAAAAAATAATATTTTATGATTTTTTTAAAATACTTTTCTAATCGAGTTGTGGTATAACAATAGAACAAATCACTAAATCTCATATAGAAACATACACCTACATATATATTCATAAATATATTTATATATATTATATTGCAGGATATAGAAGAGCCACTGGTATGTAGAACAAACATTTAAAATAGTTATTATCTCTATTTGGCAAAACCTTTCGGAACTTCTAGTCCTCAATGCTTTTCAACTTCGTACTTTATTTATTTGAACTTTTCAACCTTTTTTACTGAAGAGTCTGTTGAAGACAACACGACAGTCTGGCTTACATAATTTTAAGCCTGATATCTATGATGAGTTTATTTATATTTATTTAAAAAAAAAAAAAAACTACTATTTTGTCTCAAATTGTAAATCAAAGTACAACATGCATTATCGAGTAACAGTCAGTGCTACAAGAATACCTTGCATCTGAAGTCGATTGATTGATTGATGAAAGTTTAACAAAAGGCTGTATCACAACTACAGCCCGTTAAATATATTTTAAGTACCTCAATAAGGACACAAAATTAAGTCAATGTAACTTTTATTTTCTACCAATTAGCAAACAAAGATACATACTAAAGGAACCACACTGAAATAGTTATTGTAAAAATTTATATTAATATTTCCATTTGACGTTTACTTATGTTGACGTTTTCTTTTCTTTCAGATTCTTATTCATACGATTATTGAACAATGTTATATAAGTAGTATTTGTCAAAAAAGTTCCATCCTTGTGCTGTATAATAAATGTTTATACATATTTCTTTCTTGATTGTTTTCTTATGATGATTATAAGTAACAATCAGATGTTTCAATGGTTTTAACATGGGCATGCGTCATTCTTTACTCTACAGTAAATGCATCAGGCATTATCATGACAATGTTCTTTCATGATTTAAGAGTAATTCCAATTTTTGTCTACAAGATTCTTGGTTTCTTCAATGTTATAAACAAAATGGTACTTATTAAAAGAGCATAATCGTAAAAGGTAAACAATTAAAAGAAAACCCAACAGCCTGATTTGAACTACAACAATAAATGTAAAGTAATTATGGCAGACAGCAACAAACAACAACTATTACTCGAACCTGGTTTGGGAAAGGCGAATAAAGAATGTGGCGGGGCATAACATGTTTTTGTGCGCTCAATTCTCCCATACAAGACTGAAAAGACAGTCATATTTTCGAACAATTTAATGTTGACAAATAGAAATAGATGTTTTGAAAAACGTCAATGACATAAGGTCAAAAATACACAATAAAAAATCTCCTACGTTTGACATATGGCCATGTTGTATAACAAACTTCCTTGAGAAAATTAAGTGAGCATGTGTCAACAGTACTCACATTAATATTCATTAAGTCAAAAGTGTCAGGTGAAACACCGCAAGATTGGAAACACGCAAACATTGCTCCTTTATTGAAAAAAGGGAAACATATAAATCTCTTAATTATAGACCCATATCGTTTACATGTATATGCTGTAAGATCATGGAAAATATTCATTTCAAGTAACATAGTGTAACATTTAAAAAACAATGACATCTTTAGAAATAAAACGATCTTGCGAATCACAATTAATTGACTTCATCCAAGAACTAACATTTAGTAATTATAGTCACATACAAACTGACCTAACCATCACGGATTTAGCTAAATCGTTTGATAAAGTTCCGCATCATCGATTAATCTAATCACAAACTAAATTACTATGGTATAAGAAAAAAAAAAAAAAAAACAACACTAAACTAGATCCAAGCTTTCTTATCCAATAGAATATAAACAGTTGTTGTAAATGGTATTTCCTCTATATCAAAGCCAGTAACATCTGGATATATTCAATGATTTCTCCGAATATTTAATGATAGCATTATATATAGAGATAATTTCAATTTTTGACGCATGAAATTATAACGTGTTGTTTTCATTTTTACAGCACTGTGTCGGTACCTCTGCTGGTGGACTATCAGTCACCGAGGGTATCATCAGCTCAGTAGTCAGTATTTCAGTACTGACATGATTTATAACAAACCTTTCTAAAATTATCCGTTAATAAATTTCGAAATTGTTAGAAACTAAGGTTTCCACTCCCTCAGGCAAAATTGACCTTAGATGGATTTGGCTAATTGTTTTGTCCTTTTTGGTTATATAGCTTTTCAACTGTTTAAGTTCTTATACATCCTTGGCTTTCAAATATTCGGCTTTGAGCGTTCCTGATGAAAATTAAAAAAAAAATCAGTTCCCGATGGTATCATCAGCTCAGTAGTCAGTACTTCAGTACTGACATGATTTATAACAAACCTTTCTAAAATTGTCCGTTAATAAATTTCGAAATTGTTAGAAACTAAAACTTCAACTCCCTCATGCAAAGTTGACCTTAAATGGATTTGGCTATATTGTTTTGGTCCTTTTTGGTTATATAGCTCTTCAACTGTTTAGGTTCTTAGACATCCTTGGTTTTCAAATATTCGGCTTTGAGCGTTCCTGATGAAGGTAAATCCAGAAAAGCACTTCGGATGCATATAATTATAACGTGTAGTTTTCATTTTTTCAAGCAGATTGCAATAAATTATAAGAAGATCGTGACGATGCAGCAAGGTGGGAAGCAGATTGGCTTATGGCTTTCCATCCACACAAATGCAGCAAACTTGCATTGCACGAGTGAATCCTTCACAACCACATTCTTGAATTATATATATTTGCTAAAAATCTAAGCGTTACTTTACAATCAAGTCTAAAATGAAACATACAGTATCCTTCCTAATGGTGAACTTTCCATTTCTATGTATCAACATTCCAGCAGTACCTGCATATGGAGTATATATCTCCCAGATGATACGATATTCCAGGGCTTGCGTTTCCTATCATGATTTCCTTGAGAGTTAATGCTCACAAGGAAGCTATACAACCACGAGTTTCGAGTGGAGAAGTTGAAATCATCCCTTCGCACATTTTACGGACGCATCACGAGTTGGTTGACCGTTATGGAATATCTGTTCCACAGTTTACGACGGATATGTTCCAATCGTCGTAACCATAAGCCTGTCCTTCTTTTCGAATGTGATTTATCGAATTAAACTAATCACCGAGTTTGTATTTACATGAGCAACACGACGGGTGCCACAATTGGTGCAGGATCTGCTAACCCTTTCGGATCACCTGAGATCACCACACGTAAGTTTTAATCTAGACATTTTAGAATTTGTGTACGCGTCAGAATGTAATAAAATTTGACAAGAATAAGATTGTCAGTTGAAAAGTATGAGTGTTTTGTATAATATTGAAGATATCACATATCGCCGTTGTTGTGATGGAAATGTATATCGTTTTAGGCTTTGAATGTCATCAATGACCTAACGAATAGCCATTGGAAATAGCGCTACAACTTTTCATGGTTATGAATAAGCCAGTCAAATTAACACATTTTCGTATCAACTTTTTTGTATCACACTCCGTATAGTATGTGGTATATTGGTCGGCTGTTACTTCTGCGAAAACAACTCAACATTTAAATGTATTAGTCATCTTACTAGAGACAGCTCTCTGAAATGACATTTATTGAAGGCAATTCTAAATGAGCTTCTTAATTTGTTGCATGAAATTTTTAAGTATTTACATAAAATATTGACTGTCATAAAAGTTATTAAGCATACAATTTTAATAATGCAATCGAATGTTTACCTTAAAAGGGCAATACACTGGGACTTACTACAAGAAATGATATTCCGCTTTTAATTGTGACTGAATAAAAGAATAAAACTACATTCCATGCTCTTTAAAAAGCCATACAATTTTTCATTTTTGTTTAAAACTATGCATTTACAACAATTTTGCCCTAAAATAAAATGGTCGTCGTAACTATATTTTTTACTGGACAGGTCAAAATATGTGCACATAGGACCATGTCCTGCTCGCACTTATACATTTCCATATTCAGGAAATGTGAAATCTTGATAAAAACCTTACTTATAGGCATATATACTCTGCAAAAAAAGAAACGCATAATGGATTTTTATGAATTTTAATACATGTATTTTGGATGGAAATTTTACAATTTCTAATAAAGATATTCACTGAAAACGTGTTTGAGAAGAGAAAAGTCAATTTCTTAGAGATTGATGAATAAAAGTCAATTTATCACAATTAGAGATACTTCCGGTGCCATTAAAGTTAGTACCGTGTTTGTCCACCTCTCGCTGCTAAGACTGCTACGCATCTCCTCGGCATGGATTCTATCAATGTTCTAATGTTGTTGCGTGGAATTGATCGACATTCCTGTTGCAACATTTGTCGGAGCTGATCAATGGTCTGAGGCGGGGGTTGACGCTGGCGTTTATCCAGTTGGTCCCATAGATGCTCAATAGTATTGAAGTCCGATGAATTGGAAGGCCAAGGTAGCACATTGATGTCATTCTGGTCAAGGTAGTCCATTGTTAAATGCGCTGTGTGAGGCCTAGCATTTTCCTGCTGACATAACTCCCTCTGCCGGTCAATAACATGCATAAGGTGAGGTTGGAGAACTTCGTCTCTGTACCTTTGAGCCGTTAAATTACCCGGAACATGTACCAATTCCGTTTTACGGTCTTGAAAGATAGCCGCCCACATCATGACACTTCCTCCACCGAAGCTTTCCACTTCTTGGACACACAAGGAAGGAAACTATTCATTCATGCACCGTTAGACACGAGTTCTCACATCACGTTTCTGAAGCATAAAACGGGACTCATCACTGAACCATGCAGATTCTGCGCCAGTTGCGGAATGTCCAGCCCCTCAATCTGTTGCACCATTGGACTCTATTCCGTCTGTGTAACGGCCTCAAAATGGGTCCAAAAAACGGAATCCTGGGTCTGATGCCATGTTGTCGCAGTCAATTGTGGACTGTTTGTGAGCTGATTCTTCTCAATCCTGGTATCCCAACTGCAGTGGCTGTTGCGGCAACGGTTCGATTCCGTAAATGAAATACCCGGATGTAGTGATCTTGTCCAGGAGTCGTTAGGCGAGGTCATCCACTCCTCGGGCGGTCCTTAGTACAGTCAGTCTGCTGGTATATGTTCCAAAGTCGCGAAATCGTGCTCTGGTTAAAATTTTCAGTTCTTGCTACTTCACTTTGGGACACTCCGGCCTGGAGACGGCCCATGACGATATTTCGAGTAGCAGGGTTCAAGTTTGGCATGTCAGCGTTTTAACGTTGTGATGAATTAAATCTTCAAACTTGGTCCCTATATGAGCAAAAGTGTTACAGTTGAGTTGACCACAACATTATCGTAGAAAACGTTAGCAAAATTTCGCGAGGAAAAAGGTCATATGCACTTTTAGCGAGTCGCAAATTTCATGTGGCAGAGATCCAAATCAAAAGAACGGGCATTTAAAGTTTAAAACTTACCTGGAAAAATTCGAAGATGCAATTGACCGTGACATTTTACTTTGTAAAATATATATTTTGCATTTTGAAAAATTCATCTGAACTGTGCGTTTCTTTTTTGGAACAGTATATATAAAAAAGTTCACTACATAATGAACATGTGTACTAAGTTTCATTTGGACGTGATCTCAATCTACCTAAAACCAAAACTTTAACCTTGTAAATGCCATCACTGACATTTACTTGAGGGTGACATTTTAAATAAACTGGGTCAAACTCTGAGGACAAGTGCGCATTTGGCGATATGGCCGTTTGTGGCACCACCGCCATTTTTCATTCAGTTTGTGATGTTGTAATTCTGTAGCACAAACCTTTGGAAAATGTTGACATTTTGGATTTATTTAATATATTTTCCTGCGTAGCAACAAGTTTAATTGTTGAATTGTTTAATTTTTTTTTATGGCCGACTATATGGTATGGGTTTTTCTCATTGTTGAAGGCCGTACGGTTGCCTATAATTGCATACACCCACTTCATTTGAACTTTGGTGGATAGTTGTCTCATTGGCAATCACACCACATCTCCTTATTTATGTATTAATGATAGTGATAAATTAATACATATACAAAATAAATATCTTTCATCTATCTAATATATTTCAGATCTAATAGGGTTATCAGGAAATTTATGCATACATTTATATGATGTTTAAGTGTAACACAATTAAGTTTTTTTTTGACAGCATTGTAATTCCTCCCTAACACCCAAACGTTTCCCATAGCAACGGTAATTGCATTTATTTTGAAATTTTGATGTTTAAAATAAAAACAGATACGATTAAATGCATGTTGTAAAATATAACAAACTCGAAGGAATGTAAAAGATAGGAAGAAAAAAATCTCAATTCTATCAATAATCAAAACTACAGACAAATAACTGTTTATAAATGTTCATGAGGATTTTGTAACGCAGTGAACTTCAAGAAATAAAACAATTTCCCTAACTGTTATGTCAAAATCGCTTATCATTATATTTGCTTCGCGAGTTTAAAAATGTACGCCATATATATTTTTTATAATATCAACAAAAAGTGTCTTGTTCACAGTTGAGTCCGTAAAATGTTTTCTCGTACAAAGGTAGCAATACACAGGTAGGAGTTTGGTTTCGCATTTTTCAAATATGAAAGTTATTGTGCAATCATATTCATTTTAGACAGCTGAGTACTAATTTAGCCTTCAAAGGTGGTTTATAAGAACATCAAAAGTATTTTTTTTCATGTTTTATGGGCTATTTTGTATGACTGTCCGTATTTTCATAGCTAGACCGGCCGTAGGTCCAGATATTAATGTAATGTTTACAAACACTTTTTTCTACACGATGTTTTTGACGCAATTTTACCAAAATATGAGATGAAAAACATGATTTTTATTTGATTTCCTGATAGATATATGTTAACAGTTTCAGAAAAGGTATCACTGCAAGGGATTGAAATTCTACTTCTGGCCAAATTTTTGGGAAATATATGACATCTTTTCCCCCCTTTTTGCAATATTTTATATCAATAAATGCAGATAGTTGCCATGGATACAGCAAAAAGAAATTATATGATAATTTTAACTACTAGATATCAACTCTATGGAAGATACTGATTACTTACATATGCACATATATGACACAAACAGTAAACTTAATTTGCAAGAAACCAAGGAAAAGGGGATGATAAAATTTATGAGAGTAAATTTTAACTTTTTTTTCTAACTGTTTATTGCTACCTAATGTGCATTCTTTTGTTTTTACCCGTATGTAAACTCCTTGACTTTTTCTCTTTCAACCTTTTTTTCTATCAACAATATTATGCAAAACCCATGTCCAACCGAACCATTTCCTTCATTATTTTGACCCAATGAATCGACTGGTATAGAGGTGGCCTGTTGCAAGGGAAAATGTCTGTTCCTATGTACCCTAATTTTTAGTGGTAGTCTAAATTAACCCAACCGTCATCCCAGCCGGCCTCTATTACAGGACCTACCTATTGTATTCATTGTCAATTTGTTCTGGTCCTGAACATGCATGAAATATTTGACACTGGGCGTTAAGCAATCAACAACCAATCAATCACCAGGGACTAATACCCCCGCTGGAGTGGGCATCAGTTCGGCTGTGCAGGATGACTCATTACGCAGCCACGTCTGGTTGGAATGGAAAAGTTAAATTCGATGCAGGTGGAAGCCACACTATCGGCACGTTTGCCACGGTATGTTAAACAATGAACAATCAATCGAGTATACATTATTTCCTGTCAAGATATCGTACTAAGACATTGATGTTCCAATTGATTTTGTACATGCTTGTAATACATCTCTGTTTTTGTTGTAATGAAATTGTCCAGCAATTTATGAAAGAATTCGTACATTTCTTTGTTGTGATTTGAAAATGTCTTTGTCTGTAATTTGTTGATGTTATCAAGCATGTTGGTGTTATCCCGCACCTGTGTAATGTTATGCACAAATGTATCGTTATCGACGATGCTATGGTCAATCATGAAATTGTGATGAAATTGTATATATCGAAATATATGTTTGAAAAGGATCACCTAGTTATTTCAAGTGAATACTTAAATGGATATTTCGAGGAAAAAGAAACGTCTTTTGAAGGACAATGGTTTTTTGTTGTTGTTTATTATGTCTCCTATCACAGATAGTTATTATATGCTTCCAGTGGACTGTTTTCTTGTGAACCAGAATTTTGAAAATCCGTCTCAGTGTATCGGTCTTGTAGAAAGCAGGGTTCAAGATTAATATCATATTAACAAGTTCTCCTTGGATTTTACTTGCCACTGGACGCTAAGCATCTATCCATCACTCATCAACCTATCACAGAAGGACGTTCTTTTATTATAATATATGTTTGTTCCCTTACTACAGCTAGTATATCATTGAACATATTCATTTGTTCCATTTTATTTGACTAAAAGTAAATTATAGAAATAACTCTTGAAGATATTGTCAGTACAGTTGATTAAATAGGGGATAGACCATCTGTACTTTGGGTGGTTCCTCTTATGTTTTTTCCCTCTTTACCATTTTTCGATGAATTGACAGATCAAATCAATTTATTTTCCACGGGAATGATTAAAAATAATAAAAAGGCACCAAATATTTACGATATTTTTAGTAATTCAAAGTATATTCAAATTAAACGTCACATTAAGGAAAATTTTGAATTGAAGCAAAAAATAATTTGGATTTGAAAATACTTGTTTCAGCTACATTGTTTTGTATCCTAAAACTTATTCCAATTGAAAGTACGTTTTATCCGTATTAAATCAATCACATAATGGCAAGAGAAATATTATATTTTGAAATTGTTCTTTAGAAAAAAACTCTGGAATAATAAAAAAACATTTTCAAATAAAAAGACAGAAGCAGGCATGGAGTACAGGGGTTAAAGCATCCATTTATACGTCAAAGGAACACCTGGACCTGCAACTGGTTTATCTATTTTGAAACTTTGAATTCATAGACAACTCTACTAATAAGTTATTGTTTTCTCAATTTTCTGGACAAGTAATTGTTTGCAAATAGTTGTAATTTGTTTACAGTATATTCAATAAACAACACCGTCCGTGGTAATGTATAGCCTTGTATTCAATTGTTGAGCTTGACTTGTTTATGTTAAGGTGTATGCTTTGTATTGTAAGAATACGCTTCGGCATCCTATTGAAAAAATAATTCGGCACCTTTTCAGACATTACGTTACCAAGACAATTCGAAACCTCATTTGTTTTCTATACTTTACAGTTGCTTTAATTTTATGTTCACTATGATAATAAAAAGGGTAAAAAAACTGCAATAAAATAATCAAAAACCAAACTTGATTATGTTTGAATATACAAATGTAATCAAACTGAACATCATTGATTGGTAGTTTTTTATTCAACAACAATATTGCATATAATATAAAAAGAAGATGTGGTATGATTGCCAATAACACAACTCTCCACAAGAGACCAAATGACACAGAAATTATCAACTATAGGTCACCGTACGGCCTTCAACAATGAGCAAATCCCATACCGCATAGTCAGCTATAAAAGGCCCCGAAATGACAAATGTAAAACAATTCAAACGAGAAAACTAACTTATATGTACGTTAACATTGCATTATTTATATAATCTGGCAAGATGTTAACAATTACTCCACTGACACAGCTGCCTCAGTAAAGGACCTCGTTTCATAAGTACCAGAAGTTCAGGGATTCTTCAGGTAGATAAACTGCATATTGTTGGTAGTTTACAAGAAATATGTGTATAACATCAATAACTAAATAATTTCATTATTGTAATGTATTTATATCATCTGGCGTTATCATCGAAATTGCATAGCTCATCCGAGATTGGGATGTTTAAAACCTATTATCAATTTCCATGTGTTTCCGGCAAACGGTTGTTTTAATCAATTGTGAATATATTGTATATTAGCATTATCTACATTATTATTCTGGTAAATCAGTTATAATTTGAAATATTGATAGTCATACTGTAACCGAAAACAATTTTGTTGTGTTCTTGTACTGTACTTTCATCGTGGCAGGTTATATAAATAATGCAATGTACATGTACTTATAAGTTATAAAATACACACAATGAATAAATAATTTATCAATACACTTAGGTAACATTATCAACACATTATATAATACACCTAAGTATTTTCAATAATATACCTTTTATTTCAGTGATAAAATATTTATTTTGTAGAATAAGTCCATTTCTAAACTCTGTTTTGAATACCGAAAATACGTTAATATTCTTTGTTCTAAATTCATACTGATACTGTATTTTGTGTATCGAAAACATAATTACTGTGAGAAAAAAATTAATATCGTAGTATTGCATATCATTTATTTTGTAACCCCAAATCAAATTCTTTAAAGTTACAGTGTGGTTTCCAAGTTTAATCTTTTGTTACAGATAAATACTTGTTCCCAAAACTTATCAAGAAGGTGGCTACATAATGTTAATGATCTTCTATTATATTACATTGATTTCAGTCTGAGTTTGGACAAACTTTCCATTGTTTCAATAAAACTTTGTTCGGAAGAATAAAATGTAAAAAATTGAAAACAACACGTTTAATAATTTCATGCGTCCGAAGCGCTTTTCTGGATTTACCTTCATCAGGAACGCTCAAAGCCAAACATTTGAAATCCGAGGATGTATAAGTACCGAAATCGTAAAAGTTCCCAGCTGAACATTTTTAAATTATTTTTTTTCAAATAGTTATGATCAAATTTTAATATATTTTGAGCTTTATTCTCTATGTTTTCGAAATTGAGTAATCTCTTCCATTTGTTAAAGCCAATTGGTCTCTTATTATCTTTTTCTATTAATATTTTGTTAATTTTAAATTCATAATTCAGCAATCCAATTTTTCTTTTTATTTGTTTTTTTTTTCTAATAAAACTTTCTGTAATATTTCCATTTTCATCAGTGATATCATTTATGTATATTATATTGCTACCAGTTTTGGAATAATATTGTTTTTTTTCTGAAATTTTATCAGCTGATTTCCCCATTTAACTTGTTGGCGGATAAGTCTGTAATTATTTGGGTGTTTATTTTGTTTCAAATTAAGAATAGTTTTTGCTTATTTTTCTAAAAAAAAGTTCAGCATTTAATTTTTGACACTCAGTTTTAGATCTGTTTAATTGATTTTAAAGTTATGCCTTAATCAATATTTTAATTCCAAAAAAAACGTTTTTTCGAAATAAATATTTAAAGTGCACACCTTGTGTTTGTAGATGTTGATCGTTGTTTGATCTCTAAAATTCTAAAGAAAACAAAAACCTGTAAACAGATTTTATCATTAAATCATATTGAGTTAAATCCAGTATCAAGAAAGTTCAATGGAAGGCCACAAAACCGTTGGGTTAAGTAATAATTGATGAGGTCTGAAAGCTATACGTGGAAAATAAACAAGGTAGCTGTTTTGCCGATTTGTCTGCTGTATGCTGATTCACATTTACTGGCCTTTAATACACAAAAAAACAATTCATTGC
The DNA here is from genome assembly GCA_017311375.1 of Mytilus coruscus. Classification (NCBI taxonomy): domain Eukaryota; kingdom Metazoa; phylum Mollusca; class Bivalvia; order Mytilida; family Mytilidae; genus Mytilus; species Mytilus coruscus. The sequence goes on along the minus strand of CM029598.1, from coordinate 6,322,119 downwards.
GCAAAAATTATCTAGAGATAAAAATTAATAGGCCTGTACCTCTGATCACTAAGCTTCTTAATAACAAAAAAGTAGAGAGAGAGAGAGACATAGAGAATATAATTATTGCTTTGCTAAAAAAAATATTTGCTGATCTTACTCATACATTTAAGCATTTTGTATCGATTTGTTATTTGGTGTAAATAGTAAATGAATGTTTAATATATTTTATAGATCTTCTTTGTTTTTTGGGGGGGATGGTGAACATGTGTGATATTATTTTTTACTATTTTTGAAGGCCACAATTAAGGTAAGCCTTAATGTGAAATATACGTTTCACAAAACAGTGGGTTATTTTTTTTCAATTGCTCCTGTTTGTATAAGTATTCCAATTACTAGGTCAGATTATTATCGTCTTAAGATGGAAGTACAATAAAGTTTAATCACCGTTTTTAACGTATTTTAACGCTACCTTTAAGTTATACATGTTTTTCTAACGAATATAATTTATAAGGCTGGTATCAGGGATGCTTATGTAAGATGCACAGTTATTTCTCTTGTTTTATTTCTGCTAAGTGAATTACCGTAATAGTTATTGACGTCGCTGAGGACATATTGGCGCTAAAAGTTTTGAAACGTCCTGGAGTTCTAAAGTGGACACATGAAACTAAGGTTTCAACTCCCTCAGGCAAAGTTTGCCTTAGATGGATTTGGCTACTGTTTTTATGTCCTTTTTGGTTTATAGCTCTTCAATGTTTTCGGTCCTTATACATCCTTTACATATTCGATTTGAGCGTTCCTGATGAAGGTAAATCCAGAAAAGCGCTTCGGACGCATGAAATTTATAACGTGTTTTCATTTTTTTTTTTTGGCAAATGGCAATTATCAGACACGTTAAGGGGATGTGAAATCAGATACGTTTGGGCGATTTGGGATTTAAAGGACACGTTTGGGCGAAATAGACACGTTAGGCAAAATAGACACGTTAGGCAAAATAGACACGTTTGGGCAAAATAGACACGTTTTGGGGAATCGGACATGTTTGGGGTGGACACGTTAGAAAGTGTTACATATATTTCAATGTATCATAGTTAATTCGAATGTACGAAGACAGTTTAGCTTTTCCGGGTACATTAGTAATTTAGCTTACGAAACAAATACATAAAAATAAACAAACTAATGAAAAATAAAATAAAAAAGTAAAACATAGTTAAAGTTGCGAGTAATGATATGAATTGGAATAATATTTTGCTTTTACCCTTTATACTACCATTATCCCCTTCATACAGCATTAACAGATACATTTTCGTGTACCTGTTCGAAGTTGTCTTTTGTCACTTTGTATTGGTTCTTTTATTTTGAGATTTGGTGTTATTAGTCAATCAACACACTGAATTTAAAATTGAAAACAGTATACTATATGATATGGGTTATTGTGTGGGAAAGGGCATAAAGGTAGTTAGGTTCAAAATGGCTAATTTTACGGATTTGTTCAATGCAATTTAGCAATCTAATTTAGCGTCTGGAACTAAATATAAATATTGAAGAAAAAAAAATTTGAAAAATACAAAGTAACTTTTTTTACTTTTGGAGAGCAAGCATATTGAAGTTTTGTATAAAGAAATCCAAATGTGCAGGATGCACGTAAATATAACAAAAAGTTTTGAATAATTTGACTTTAAATTACCTTTTAAATCAAATAACATGTCCTACGACTTTTCTGTAAAAAGTGATACTAGGTATCACTAAATTTGTTTTTGCTTCATAAATCTTTCAAGTGTTTATTTGAAAACGTAAATATGCAAGATGTCGACTGATACAGTGCATTTTGTCCGACATTTGATTTTTGTCCGGTGTGACTTTTTGTCCGATAATTTAGCAATTCGTCAGACACTTTTGTTTTTTGTCCGTTGCTTTCGGCCTGTTTTGATTTTTGTCCGATAATTTTGCCTTTCGTCCGACACTTTTGCCTTTGTCCGTTGCTTTTCGTCTGCTTTGCTATTTGTCTGATGATTTTGCTTGGATGTCCGATTTAAAAATGTGTATATGTGCTATAGTGATAGCACCACCAACCTTTCATTTCAATCAGTTCAATATTTTCCCATAACCGGGACAGTGTTACAACAGAACAACCATTGAACGAACTTTAAAAATCAGTTAAACAGGGGTTTACCTATAGGTGAGTGACATTTTTCAAAATGACGCTCAGTTAACGACTTTAATGCACCCAACTAACATACAACTATATTACATATCATTCGAATGCTTATTATTGTTTTGTTATAAAATAGGACGATAGTTTTCTCAATTGAATTGTTTCATATTTTTCATGCCAGGGCCTTTTACAGCTGACCATATGGTATGGGGTTTTCCCATTGTTGAAGGGCGTACGGTTGCCTATAATTGCTAACATCCACTTCATTCGAACTTTGGTGGATAGTGGTCTCATTGGCAATCATACCATATCTCCTTATTTTTATATATACAGTAAAAATATGGGTTTTCGACGTCGAAGGCATGTAAAGAAGTTTATTCTTGTTCAATATTTGAATAAATACTGTTTGCGCCACGCGCTTTTCAATCAGAAATCAGGATTTTTTTTATGTTAGCAAATTATTACATACTATATTATTTGTTTTATCAAAACGACAACTAATTAATGTAGTTCAAGGTTGAATAACCTTCCTGAGCAACTGCTATCACCATCGGGTTTAGGTAGACAAATAAGTGTTCGTAAATTTCGATGTAGTGTTTTGAAGACTGACCTTTGGTGATGGTGTTATCTGTGTTTCTTTGGCTATGGTATAAAACTACCTCCTTGTTATCTTATTCCTCCTGTTAACCAAAGAAAAGATAACCAGCCTGTTCAAAGTTAAATGAATTATTGAAATCACAACAGAATTTAAAACTAAGATATCGATGTGTATGTGTGTGTGTGTGTGCGTGTTTAGTCTGAATGCAGGAATTATCTTGTCCCTACGCCCTTTTGTCTTTGTTCTTACCATTCATCATCCGTTAATCTAAACAAACTTTGTAATGAGCAATGCTCCTACTACATCGATTGGTAGAATTAGTGAAGTTCAAAGTTTTAAAGTGCTCATATGGAGAATATACATGAAAGGATTTTATTCATAACGAACAAATTCAAATGGAGTTAAATGGATTGTAATTTAAATATTCAAATTCACCATTACAGACCTAATTTTAAGTTATCTCATTTTTAAGGCTTGTTTATCCCATTCATATATAATAATAATAAAAAAAAAAAAAAAAACATACAATAATAGCATTAGAAGACATACAATCAATACAAAAGCATAATAATTCAACCACAATTTTCATTTCTTACACCTGTCTAAATATTTTAGCTTCAGCATAATATCATTGTTATCATATATATCTTAATTGTAAATGTATTATCTTTTAATATGTCAATTGTCAATCAATGTTTGACAGATTATCTTCTTAAATAGCACTCTGGTTTATGGAATGCCTTAAACAAGAATATTATGTAGAACATCTACCATAAAGTTTAATGCAAAATCATGGCCAAGTAAATTTGGAAAAAATAGGTCTAAATACATATTTATCTATTAGTTTCAATTATGCAAATTTATTTGGTTTTGTGTAGCTGTAGTTAACAGCTACATTTTTTGTATATCAAAAGTGCTATGTTTTGTAAGAGGTTGCCTACTTTTACCAAACGTTCTTGATGCTGATTGGTTAAATCGTACATGTGACACCTACATAGTTATTTCTTTCTTTATAATACTAATATTTCAACTATTTAGGAAGTTTTATTTTAACTAGAATTTTCAAATCAAATTGACATGATTAAGATATAGACTGTTAGTTAATGCAACTTCAACATGTCGATTTTTTACAAGAAAATTTGATAGTTTGATAGGGTTTCCTACCTTGGACATCGCAAAGAACATTTTCGATGTCTAGTATATAAAAGTGTTTTCTTTCTTCGTCAATGTACGACATAGTTGAATCAACCAAGAAAACATATTTTCTACATTTGTATATTAAGAGACACATTTGACTTCAATTTTTAATGAATTAATATTTTCTATGTAATTATCTATTTATGGATTACGTTTCTTGAGGACTAGCTTAATATATGTATATATTAAGTCTTTTATTTCTTTTAATGTTAATCATGAATTACAAAACAAGTAACAAGAAAAGACGAAAGAGTTTTTCTCATGCTGGCAATTAAAATACATATCGACCTTCGCTCCATAAAAACCCCTTAAAACTTAATTTCGTGTGTATTATTTTCTTTAAACATTTTTGCATTTTTGAGGTTTATTTGTCTTTAACCTAGTAATGACTGCATACAAATTGTTTTAACATAGAACAGCTAAAAAGCATTCAGTTTGCAAATGGTGGTATTTTGGGCAACCAAATGAGTTGTTCTGATGAACTGTTTAATTAGCAAGAAGCGTGATTGCAGTAATTTGATGAATTCAAAAACTTCCTTAGCACTAAATAAAATATGTTATTTGGTTTTATGGTGATAAAAAATTGAATCACAGACAAATGTTTAGGTTTTCACTAATTTTTATCATTGTCACTGAAATTTATGGGAAAATGCGATATTTATTAAAGATACGTCATTAATACTTTAAAATGCGTTTTGTAAGTTATAACCCGTGCTTTTAAAGTTTTTCATATTTCCATACACAAATTTATTATCTAATAGACATAATATGCAAAAATGCTGACATCTTGTAAAATAAGAAATTGTCCGTCCTCGACCTTTCATTATGATTAGACGGAAATTGCACAGTACGAATATTTGACGACCGGGCAAACAGATAGAGCAGATTGTATGCTACCGAAAGGTATATGATTTAGCAGTAGGTTAGGTTGATGCATTAAAAAGAAAATTTCATAGTTAATGTCACTCGTCTAAATGTTATGTTCTTAATTGAGCACCAAGATTATGTATATAACATAATTTTATTAATTTCCTATTATGTTTTTAAAGGCAGCGCCTTAATGACTTTAATGGTATCAGGCAAAAGCCATTTTGTTTCTACGTGAGGGGTAGGGGTAAATACGTCATGATAAAAATCCCGAAAAGTGGAATTCTTTCTTCTTCAGTTTTGTGATGTTCTGTGCTTTTCATGGTATTTCATTGACACTGGACAGTGAGGAATTGACTGTTGTTTTTTTATTAGTTTTCAAAACTTTCGATAGAGTTGCATTTTGTCATTTATGAGCAGTCACCGATTGACATACTGGAATTACTTTAAAATCTGTGTGAAAGAGTTCATGTTTATTTCGAGAGGTATTTTAATCTTAAGTTGTTTTTAAGATCGTTCCCGTCGTTGATATAATAATGAAAAATCGACTGAACTATGCATAGTGGCCTCATGTCAATAATAACTCGGCTTTCACCGGATCCGATTATTTTTTTTTCTCATCAGAACATTTGGTACGTCGACTCTCCGAAATCTGTCTAGACTATCATTATCCGTCTGGAATTTATCGAAACGCAGAGCTGTTGAAAATCATTTGACCGTCCGACATAGCTATCATATCAGACCCTTTGTCATGTAAACAATTTCGAACTATTAGGTCCAAAAAAAGTTTTATAAATCCGATTTAATTTTCGAAAACAGATAAGCAGAAACGAACAGTGCCAAAGTTGACATCCGGGAATCCAATACCCTTTAGTTTTTACTTCGGTAAATTGAAGATGTAAAAACCCGAGTGTATCGAACTTATCAGGTTTAAATGACATTACGGAATTCGTGTTGATTCAAAATTTACCCTGGCTCATTGCTAATTAACAAGTGATATTAGTTTGATTGAACAATCAACAGGTGATTGAATACTAATTACTCGAAATGGCTTCTGTTTATGGCACACGTCAAAGATGATTAAAGTAAATACCGGTATTGGTAGAAAAGTAGAATGTTGTTGTCATACATCGATCGGAAGGTACAGTTTTTTATGCCGAATAAAAACCATTTAATAAACTTTCTACTCAGCAAAGAAATGTTTTCTATTTCACACTCTAATGCAGACATTAAATGACCTACAGCATGTTCAAGAAGTTCTGAACTGACAACAGGATCAACAATGACTCAAAGACAATTCACAGCCTCCTCAGTGTTTAAATTAATTAACAACTTCACAAACTGTTACCAGAATCAAGATTACTTTAGTACAGAGTCAAGTGTATCAAAGGCAGCCAAATTGGCTTGTACTTCTTACATGGCCCAGTATTCCAAGACAGTGCTTTAGTGATTAAAACATTGGTCGGTGTAATATAGGAGTGCTTTTAGAGTTAATATATTTTAAAGTGTTTGAAACAAAAAGATTTTTTTTCTATTAATGCTTAAAAACTATGCAAAACTATTGTTTTTGTTTGTTAATCTTTTATCTATTCTTTCTTATATATCTACAACATCAAATAAAAAAGAAGGAGGCATAAATAAAACACTATACTTTAATTTTCTCTTTGTACTCAACGGAAAGTTTAAATCATAGTACTGTATCTACGAGCAGTCAACAATCAACTATCAAAAACAAAAGCAGAAACAGAATCTTCTCTATAATTCTTTCCACTGATAACATACAAATGGAAAGTCTACAAGGCTACGGAAAACGCATTAATATATTACATGCAGATGAAAGATTGAAGAAAAGACACACAAAAAAGACAATTTTTACATCTGACGGTTACATAAACGATCAAAAAGAAATCGATTAAAAACCAACTGATCTGAGGTCTAATTAGACCTGACCAAAATTTCCAGACTCATGATCTGAGTTTCACAGTGTATGGTAGTGATACACTTTGTTTGAAGAATGTTTTGAGCATTTGTAAACAGGAGCAGAGTCAGCAAAAGAAAATATAAAAAAAGGCTTTCATATCAATATAAAATTATTTACAAGGGATAAAAATCATGCAAGTCTTACAAATTTGAAGTATATAAATAGGCATGTTATCCTCATACACAAATAAAGGCAACAGTAGTATACCGCTATTCGAAATTCATAAATCGATTTAGAAAAAAAAACAAATCCGGGTTATAAACTAAAACTGAGGGAAACACTTCAAATATAAGAGGAGAACAACGACACAACAGAAACACAACACTGAAATGCAACACACACAGAAACGAACTATAATATAACAATGGCCATTTTCCTGACTTGGTACAGGACATTTTAAGAAAAAATGTTGGGTTGAACCTGGTTTTGTGGTTAGCCAAATCTCCCGCTTTTATGGCAATGTTAAATACAACATTAAAATGACAAGATTACATGACAGGACTACAATACAAATAAATTGGAGAACATACAGGACAGAGACACACACAAATAAAAGCTATCAAAAGGTACCAGGCTTATAATTTAATACGCCAGACGCGCGTTTCGTCTACATAAGACCCATCAGTGACGCCCAGATCAAAAAAGTTCGAAAGCCAAAACAAGTACAAAGTTGAAGAGCACTGAGGACCAAAAGTTCCAAAAAGTTGTGCCAAATACGGATAGGTTATATGCCTCGGATAAGAAAATCCTACGGGTATACAGACAAAAATGGGTAAAGAAAACACAGGCTTGTATACCCATCTCTGTCGTGAAGTTATATTTTCTAATTTGACTCTCTTGCCACCCAGGCATAATTTGGAGCGCCTTAACCTTTGAATAACTATCTGAAATCTGAAGCAAGTTTACATCTTTCTAAAGTTACCAGACTTACATACATAACAAAAATATGGTGGTTTCAGGTTTTCTCGAAGTTGGACATTGACAATCACAAACAATAATTGGTGACTACCTGGCATGGCCATATCTTGGAGTCCTACTTTTTTGCTCGGAGTAATTTTTTTTTGAAGAATGATTTTCTTGGAAAGAGTGGACATTTCGAGATGCATTATTTAACTCAATGTTTCTGAGATAAATTCGCACTGAGCCATCATGATGAACTGGAATGAATTTTTAAAATTCAAGATGTGAATAACAACAAATAGTGTAAACCAAAATTGACCCTAAATATTCAATGCACTTTATTGGGTATGAATAAAAAACAATTTGTTTCTCGAAAAAGCCTAATCTAAGTTGCTCTGTAGCCAGTAAAAATTTTGATTTAAAAGGTATTAGTGCATTAATATATTCATTAAACAGTATGTTGTTTGGAAATGCAATGTAGCATTACCATTTCCATGCCATAATAGGAGAGGGATGAGATCTAACAAAACATGTTAAAACCCGCCGCAATTTTGGAAGTCAGGAACCTTAAACGTTAGTCACGTATGTTTTTTTAATTTGGACTCATTTATATTTTTTGGAGTTTAGTGTGAAGTCCATTTTCGCTGAACTAGTATATATTATCGTTTAGGGGCCAGCTGAAGCACGCTCCGGGTGCGGGATTTTCTCGCTGTGTTGAAGACCCATTGGTGGCCTTGGTTTGTTTTCTGCTCTTTGGTCGGGTTGTTGTCTCTCTGACACATTCCCCGTTTCCCTTCTCAATTTTATCATAATAATTAGAAAATGTCTAAATATCTGATATTGTTAGCCTTTCCTTAAAACAAATGTGTTTGATGATAATAAATCTGGACTATAAAATTACAAGAGATGTAGGTAACTGCCTTCACAACACATTCGCGCTTTGATTAATTTTAATATAAACAAAAAGAGATTTTGTATTGATATTGTAAATTTTTAGTGCGTGCAAAAAGTATTACACATGTTACATTAATATTTATCCTTTAGATAAGAAATACGCAATATGACACAGCTTGAGTGTACCATTTGCGAATACATGAAAGGTACACTGCATCTTTTTAATGATTACATAGAAATTATTGAAAGAAGAATCATGTTAATGTTGTGAGTCAAGATCATGCTGTTAACATTATTCAGTTTAGTCACACGATTGTACCATCACTTTGGTAGATAGAGGTATGTTAACATGTTTTGTTACGCTTATTGTTATATTCAAAGAAACGAATATTATAGAGGTAGCAATATCTACACGTCAAAAATAAATAAATTTATTGTTTATAGGTAAAGGATTTTTTCCCGTCACTTTTAACTGCAAATAATATAATATTGGTCAAGAATCAGTCTCCCAATGAAGCTTTTCCAATTGCCCTAATAACACCATCTGGAAGTAGGAATCATTTTGTTTTTCACATGGATTGTTGTAAAAATCAGGAAAAAAATAATTTACCATTTATAAAAAAGGGATAATACAAATGTTTTAAAAAGTATACAAAGGTATATACTGTAAAAATATGTTTTTTCGATATCAAAAGTGGAAGACATGTAAAGAAGTTTATTTTCGTTCAATATTCGAATGAAAACTGTTTGCACCACGCGGTTTTTTTTTATGTTAGCACACTACTACATACTGTATTATTTGTTTTATCAAATATGACGAAATAAAATATATTGTCGAAGATTGAATACCCTTCCTAAGAAACTGCGATCACCACCTGTTTTAGGTAGACAAATAAGTGTTCGTACATTTCGATTTAGTTTTTTGAGGACTGTTGTTTGTCTATCCGAATTTTTCGCTTTATTCATGGTGTTATCTTTTTTTCTTCGGCTATGGTATAAAACTGCCTCCTTGTTATCTTCAGGGAATACATAATCAGTTTTTTTTTAATGTTAAGAGAATTAATGGAATCACAACAGAATTTTAAACTCAGACATCGATGTGTATATGTGTATATGTGTGTGTTTAGCCAAATTGTAGGAATTATCTTGTCCCTACGCCCCTTTATCTTTGTTCTTTCTATTCATATGCGCATCCGTTTTTCTAAAAACTTTGCAATGAGCAATACTCCTCCTACATCGCTTGGTAGATTTTATTGAAGATCAAAGTATTTAAATGTAAATGAAAGGATTTCATTCATGATAAACAAATTCAAATAGAGTTAATACTAGATAACAATTCATAATAACCACTACAGTCCCGTTTTTAAGTTATCTAATTTTCATCGCCTGTCTATCACATTTATTCATACTTTAAGAATAATTTAATTGTAATCATATATATCCTAATTGTAAATGTATCATCTTTTCATATGCCAATTTCTAATCAATGTGTGACAGATTATCTACTTAAATAGCACTTTGGTTTTTCTGACTGTAGACTTCTACCATAAACTTTTAAAAAATAATAGGTCCAAATGCATGTTTATCTCCTAGTTTCAATAATGCAAATTTATTTGGTTACGTGTAGCTGAAGTTAACAGCAATATCAAAAGTGCTATGTTTTGTCAGAGGTTGCCTACTTTTACGAAACATTCTTGATTCTGATTGGTTAAATCGTAAGTGTGACACCTACACAGTAATATCTTTCTTTATAATACTAATATTTCAACTATTTAGGAAGTTCAATTTAAACTAGAATTATTGCGAATTGCCAGAATTTTCAAATCAAAATTAAGATATAGTCTGTAAGTTAGTGTAACAGCAACATGTCGATTTTTTACAAGAAAATTGGGTAGTTTGATAGGGTTTTCTACTTTGCTTTGAACAGCGCAAAGAACATTTTTAATGGCTAGTATATAAAAGTTTGTACTTCCTTCGTCAATGCACGATGCAGCTGAATCAATCAAGAAAACAAATGTTATCCCTTCATATCAAGTTACCGGGATAAGAGTATCGGCGTTTAAAGATAAACTGCCTGCTACATTTTCAGATTAGTTAGAAGAAAATATGCATGGTGTCGTATTCAATACTTCGTGCAAACACAGTTGGGAGTACATAATAATCATTATGTTAGCTCGACGTCCTTTTAGAACGTTAAATTATTTTAAAAGATTAATGTGAGCAGTTTTCACAGAAAACAATAATTTTGTATTGTTTCTTTCTGGAAAGACAAAGAAGACAAGTGAAAGCATCATAGCTACTAACCCTTTTCCCTGTAACCAAAACTTTCCTATTTTAACATATTTCCGGAGTAATGGCAGTTAATGTATAATTGCAGGAAAACATTTTCAGACTTTTTCGAATGAAAGCATTATCCAAAAAATATTGCACTGTTTTATCGTTATTTCTGTGTATTGTGTCGTATTTGTATATGCCTGGCAAACACATTAGAGATTGCATATTATTGGCTTATGAAATCGCCCCACTCCCAATCGTCTTAAAAAAAAATGAAATTACTATTGTGAAAAAACCCTTATACGGAAAGTAATACCTACTCGACGTTATATATATCCCCTCCTCGCACTGATTATATGAGTAAACTTTGCGCTTGTAGTGATGAACGAATCAACAGATACTTTTTCTATACAACCCTCTTAAACAATTTAAGAAAGTCAACAAGAGTTATAGAAACAATGACAGACAAAAGACCACTTTCCGTATAGAAATATTCAGAAATACTTTAAATGACTGTTATATGTGATAAAACACCGTTTCTTTGTTTTGGTTGGTCATTGCTATTTACAAGTAACATCTTGTTTCCTCCTGTAAACTAGAGTTTACGATTATTACGACTATTACAAAAATTTACACAACCTTTACGACTAGTTCATGCAACATTACAGTTATACATGTCATAAAGTCAAATATTAGTTTAACCTTCGACCTTATATGAAATTCTTCAACTAAACAAACATTGCAACCCCATCAGGCTAACTTAACATCATGTGGTTTATGCTTCACCTTTGACACCAATAATTTTTGTTTGGTCAATATTTTGGTCTTGAAAGCATATCTGATAAAAGTTAATTCAAAAACATGTGCTCACCAAATTCGGTGTCATACTACTATAAGAAGATAAGGGGTACAGGTCAACGGGAAAGCAAACCTCGCTAAATCTAAAGGTCAACATATGGCTCTCAACAAATGATCACTATTGTACTTTCTGTTAGATATAGCAGTGAAGGGCATCTTACAATGATATGATTCGCGCATTTGAAAGAGCAATTGTTAACGTCTGAAACGTTATTACTTGTCACTTATTAGATAAATTAGATAAATACTAAATCTATCAAAATCTGTGATAACAGTTTTGAGCTATACGTATGATTAAATGATAAGATTGAGATCACGCTGCTTAAACCTGTACGTACATCATTAAAGTTGTAATACAGTATTTTGAAAAGATTCACGACTTATAAAATATACCAGCTTTGGGAAATAAATTCTAGGAAAGTTGTTTTACTCTTTTAAAATAGTTTATATTTTCACATAGCTTTGCTGTTTGCGATCTTAAGTATTTTCAGTAAACTACGCATGAGATTCGCATGACTTCAAATATTACGAGAACTCTGTGTTCTAAAGCCACACAATAGTTTGTCAAAACGATCAAATATAACTAGAGGATACTAAGAACATTTGTCATTTTAAAATGCAACATAGCGTAAAACCAAGCAGGATTATTTCAAATAATTACATTACTGTTTAATATTATTTTCTAATTAAATGTTAGCCCAAATCAAAAAGAAATTGTCCACGAACCTGCCATATACTGTAGTGCAGCTTCGATAACAAACGTTTTTCCTATTATATCGGAAACGATTTATGATGGTATTTAGTTCATTTGATATCTCAAAGTTTAGCAGTTTTTTTTTTTTTTAGATAAATTCTTTTAGCAAACCTATGCATGAAAAGAATGATTTATTTTGGCGATTACCATAAGTAATACTATTCAATTTTGTTTATCGTTAAAATGTCATTGTGTAAATGTTCATATGACATGTTTTTACAGCGAAAGATATATTAGTTAATGTTTGTGTATTTTTGAATAATTTGTGAATAACTCCTTGATATCTCCATATATATACATGTACATAAATATGTTTATCTATTGATGATACTGTAAACTATAACTGATAAACTAGAGGCATAACAGTGATTATGTCACTCAACCAGACACATAATCAAATTTTCGTTTGCCACAATACTTGTTCATATATAGAAACAAACAAAACAACGTCTACCTTTATATCCTAAAATATTGTAAAATCCTAAACAAAACTGCAACTACTGTTGGATCGGTTATTTGTGTCTTTAACCTTCTTGATAGCTAGGTTTTTGGTGCTTTGTGTCGATCTGATGAGTCAATTTTTTTGCCACTGATTTTTTAAGTTTTATGTTGTGCTGTTACACAACTGTCAACGGTTAGGGGAGGGTTGAGCGCTCGCAAAAACATTTTCAACCCCCACAACATTTTGTATGTACATGTCCTATGTAGGGAGCCTGCAATTAAGTGATTGTCGTTGGTCGATGTCTATCATATTTGTTTTTCATTTATTGTTTTGTACAAAGATCAGACTGTGTGTTTTCTCGTTTGAATGGGTTTTGTTCATTTCATGGTGACCTATGGTTGCTATATGTATACATTTATGATATTGAAAGTATCGCTTAATGTTATCCAAAAAAAAAATGTCATGCAAATTGAATTTAGTTTCATACCTGTTTGAATATACCTTTTCACTATTATTGAACGCTGCTTCAAATAATTTATAAAACACTTTACACGAATTACAGTACCTAATGGGGTCCACGGGTATTTTCAACATAAATAATTAGGAAAGAAATACAATGGTTAACAATCATGATAAATAAATAAAGCTAAATGTATGCAATTATTTTTTTTTTCAGAATGAATCCTCTACATACTGTTGTTGCAATATTTGCCGTATTCTTTATGGCAGTAAATGCCGCCGGATTTGATAGAGAAGTTGCAGATAAGATGGGAGCTAAGCATCGAACGCTGAGAGAAATGATTGGAGGCCTGACGGATTGGGTGACCATTCGAACGACTGTAGCCAAGATAAATTTGTACCGAATGCTCAGGAAGTTCAAAAGGGAGGTTTTACTGTTAGTCAAAATAAGTGAACTACATTGAACAACTCTATAGAATCAAGGATAATGGTCATAACAGAAATACATAGAATGGAAAATTTCCAGGCCTTGCGGTCATAAAACTTTCGAGCACGATTTTCGTACTCAGATTCAGAAATCAACCAATCAAAATCATGGATTTGGTGTTTCGAGCACAAATTTTGTACTCTGAGTGCTGAGTAAAGTTTTATGACCGAGAGCCCAGGAAAAAAGTGTAGGTACAGGTTTGTGAGAAGTCTGAGTAATTTGCTTGCCGTGCAATCGTTGTGGATTATTGTTCGTTTGCTGTACTTTTTATAATTGTCTTATTTGTCCTTCTTCGACTTTTGACCTTTGTATCTTATTATAGCCTAAGTAAATGTGTTCTTTGTGAATTTATCATTTCATTAGTATAACATTGACTATTCGATTTACATATTAGTTATCCTTATCCTTTTCGTCTTTACCTACAGTGAAATCTCCTGGATCCGCGCGGCCGGTGATCATTATTGCTCCACATCTTTGGTAGTCTATTCGGTTCAAACTGAACTGTATTTCTTAGTATACAATCGTTCTGTTTTCAATATTAACTATTTCTAGAAGGTATGTACAAAATCATTGGACTTCTGAAGAAATATCAAAACTAGGGTTTCCCTTATTTTTGATATACAACTCTTAAGGTATAAAACCACTAATTCATAGCCCTGTTGCTTTCTATGTTAAATTCTGCAATTTCAAGCATTAATGGCTACTTTATCTTAAGTTCAAATAAAGTGGCAGTCATTTCATGTCAAAACTATACCTTATCCTGACTTGTGCTGAAAAATTCAACATACTATGCATATTAGAGCGGTCTGGTTCCCGGAAGTCTGATACTACAAAAACAGGTACTACTGATCTTAACAACAGTGTAAATGTGCCTTACTATTATAATTTTATATACTTCTTTATTATTCAAAAGAAACCTTCACCAAGTGTTCTACAGTGATCCCAAGTCCCCAAGCTTTCATTTGATACCAAAACAACCCAAATATTCACCTCTTGACAAAGATACTGCTATGCGTAGGAACTGTTTTGTTTAAAATATGTACTACTTTCTTGTATGTTCTTCCCGACCGGGCCTGAAATAGTGTTTCTATACCTTAAGGGTGAAATTGTACTCTAAGAAGACTTATAAAATCAGAGAATGTATTAAATTGATCGCACAATATTTTCCGATTATTGTTTATATGATTTTACCAAAGTGAAGCTAAAAGTCGCGTGGCTACGCCGGACTGCACCGTAGATTAAGGTATGATATACCAAGACGATGCCATTTTCGTTGTGAAACGTTTAATGTATGAACATATGTACCTTTTTGTAATTATATATTGCTGCTATTTATTACATGTGTGTTGTACTTCAGTTCAAATATCGTAGGTAAAGGTATAAATAGGAAATATAGAAGAACAAACAAACGAACGATAACCGGCCAGGTACGTTCGCAGGATAATTATCCCCTGCTATGCAGACATCACCTGTCATGTTACTTTACAGTTACATTTAGTATAGCGAGTGTCCCAGTCATAAAAATAACGAAACCGGTAATTATATACGGAATTTAAGACGTCGGTGTTGTAGAAATGTTTACCAAGGGTAGTAACACACGTGTCCAAGCCATGAACATAATTCTAATATAATCGAAAATGATTTTGAAATTAGAAGTTTACTAATAAACTCAATGACATCATAGATACCAGGACTAAACTTTTGTACGCTAGACGTGAGTTTGTCTACAAAAGAATCTTTAGTTACACTCGATTAAAAAAAGTTAAATAGCCAATTAAATTTCTTAGTTCATGATAATACGAAATATTTATCAAATTTACAGGGAAATGTGGGAGTATGGGAGGAAAAAGATGTAAGTACAAATCACACTTATATTTAATGTTTCAAATAATTTAGTCAATACCTACAGGTATATTTATACCACCGCATTAAAGAGAGGTATAGATCTTTGCGCATGTACGTCCGTCCGTCACAAGTTTGGGTTTTGGATGATAATTAGAGTAAAGCTTAAGAATTTTTTTACAAATTTTTAACACAATTTCATGGAAAATGAAATACAAATTAAATTTTATTTTCAATGGTTTAATAATTTAACTTTCAAGCGTTATGTTCTTGTTTTTGAGATAGAATGAATTGATTATCAGGCGGGAAAAGATTCTCTCTAGATTTTTCATACATTTAAAATTGTCACCTTTTTTCTTTCAAAAGCTATGAAAAAATAACAATGGTTTTGTAAGATTTTCAAAAAATGGCTTTTCAAACCATATGTAATAAAATTATGAAAAGAAAAGTAGGGGTAAGCGGACAAAATTTGTTATTGGCACTCTATGGATAAAATTAGGGGATTCCGAATATCTGACAAAAAGTCAAAAACCAGAGTAGCGAACATCCTTAAGAGTTTTTGTGCAAGCGGATAGTTCTGTGTTAATTAGATCACCCTATTACAGTTCATTTTGTATTCATACTAAATGACTTAATGTTTTTTTGTTGTTGCAATGAGGCAAACATGTATAAATATTATTCTTTGATCCGAAATTAGTTTTTAACAGTTTTAAATATGAACATTACAATAATAGTATTTAACTAATAGTTCAACATTCACTTACTTTCTCTTTGAATTGATATTACAGGTTAGAAATGGAATTGATTGATTGATTGTTAGTTATAGAAGAAATGCAGGTAAAATGTATATTAATTTAGGCTTATGTAGTAAAGCACACATATATGAAATGCCTGTACCTAGTCAGGAATAATGAAAGTTGTTTGCCATTCGTTTGATGTGTTTCAGCTCTTGATTTTACCCTTTGATAAGGGACTTTCCGTTTTGAATTTTATTTGATTTCGGTATTTTTGTTATTTTACTTTATGCATGACTTTACATATGTTTCCAGTAATACTGGCAAACTTTTGAGTAAAACTATCTTCTGAATCACGTACTTTACCCGTTACGCGATTAAAAAAAAGACAATGAAAAGCTTGGTATTTCTAATGATACTCAAAAGAAATTACGGGGATTTAAGTAACTTTAGGTTATTTCTTGACCTTCAACAATTCGAAAACTCCGTACCATACAGTCAGATATAAAGGGAAATAGCAAGTGGTGGGAATCAAGATGTTGGTGAGCGCTTATCCCCTTTCCAAACCTGGTTGATTGGTGATACAACCGAACGTAAGACCAATCTTTAAAAATCAAATGGAAAGAGTTCGAATCAACAGATTGGCACGAAGCTAAAAAAACAAAAAAAAAAAAAAAACAAAAAAAAAAACAAACGTACAGAAAGAGTTGTATGAGAGTATCTAATGGCTTATATATATAAAATTGTGTCGTAAATTTACAACAAATATGATTGTTATTCGTTTCCATACAATACACGATTTAAAAAAAAAACCATAGCAGTTAATAAAAAATGAAAACAAATGACATAGAATATAATCTATCAGAGGATCTGACACTGGAAATAAACTTTAAAATTGTTTATATATGAGATATTAACTTTACTTTACGTACACATTTATATGAAAATTGTTTGTATGTTAACTTTGTGTACTCTTTAATTCCAGACTTCATCCAAGAGTATGACTACTAGTTACTGGATATTCAGCAATTTCAATAAATTACATTCAGAAAGACTAATACTCAATTTTGTTTAACTCTTCCATAGACACAATGTAGCTCGAACTTTATGGCTGTACTCATTGACTGTATGGTATTAAATTAATAATAAAGATCCATTTTGTTACATCTGGTGATCCGTTTATTTGGCAATCGTCAATGGCAGTCAGCAGGATTTAAGAACATCAGTTGTTCGACCTGTTAGTCAAATGCGTTTTGTTAAAATATACTTTTTCACTTTTTTGGTCTTTTGGAAAATGTTTGTTTGTGCTGTATTTAGACCACTCTAACAAGAAATTTGTTTTGCATGCACTAGTACAAAAAATTGCGGTTTTTATCCAACTCAATCATAGGTTTGAACGTTGTTTTCAATTTAGCCTTGTTTATATTTTCTCGTTTGGGCTTGTATTATATTTGCCTTCGGGTTTATATAATCCGTTCATCCTATTTCAGCCTTACAATTGCCCCTCCGCATGGTTTATAATCTCCTATTGTCGATACTTCTTCCATCTATTGTCCACAAACACTGGCTTCTTATTGAAAATGATCCTTCCTTAAAAGCGAGTTTTCCATCACCTCCCGTCATGGCTTACCTCAGACCCAAAAACCTCAAAGATATTCTAGTAACATCCAAAGTTTCTAAACATGAGATATCGACAATAGGAGGTTATAAACCATGCGGAAGGGGTAATTGTAAGTGCTGCAAAGTCGCCAACATCGAAACCCAATTCGTCAGCACAGTCACAAAGAAAAAATACAACATATTTATAACATCAAATTGCAAAACGCAAAATTGTATTTATGTTCTAACGTGTGGAATATGTTGGTGAAACAGAAACACCAGTTAACATCCGACTAAATAACCATCGGTCATTCTATACAAAAGAAAGAAACTGCCCAATCACAAGACATCTTTTAAGAGCAGGACATGATTTTGAAAACGTCACATTTCAAATCATTGAGAAAAAACCAAAATTGGGATACACAAGGAAGACAAGAGAGAGAGAGAGAGAGATTTTGGATGCACCAGTTACGAACTCTTGAACCTGATGGACTCAATGAGAGAGACGAAAAAAGATTTTAAAAAAATTCAAAACAATAATCTTGAAATTATACAAATTAATTTATAGAAATTCATACAATTTATAGATATTCATACAATTTATCGAACATCAATAAATATGTTAAACTTTTACTCCAACTTTATGTAGTTGAAGCTACAAACATATATTTTTTATAGAACATCAATAAATATGTTAAACTTTTTCTCAAATTTGGTGTAGTTCAAGCTACAAAAATATTTTTTTGTCATGCATCCGATTTCACCTTGAGAGATGCACACGCCTGATGAAGCTAATTTGTTTAGCGAAATATTGCGTATTTCTATTTAAAATCTAATAGAACTTTGAAAACAATATATATATATATATATATGCGTTTTGTTAAAATATACTTTTTCACTTTTTTGGTCTTTTGGAAAATGTTGTTTGTGCTGTATTTAGACCCCTCTAACAAGAAATTTGTTTTGCATGCACACGTATAAAAATTGCGGTTTTTATCCAACGCAATCATAGGTTTGAACGTTGTTTTCAATTTAGACTTGTTTATATATATATATATATATATATATAAAGGACCAACCAGCAAATTTAATATGTACCGGATCGTCTAGAATAGACGATACTGAGCAGATAAGGAAAAAAATTATATAAGTCTAAAGATTGCACAACGATACTAATATAAGATGGTAATATACGAAGATGATGTTATAAAATCGTGTTGACAAATATTTCGGCTTAACAAATAGCCTTCTGGTGTTAATATGTCCTTTGATTGAGTTAAGCTATTTCAGTTGATATTTTATAGTGTGTTTTTCTATGTTGTGATGTTACACTATTGTTTCAGAAAAAGGGTGAAGGTTTGGTACTATTAAAACGTTTAAACCCGCTGCATTTGTTTGCACCTGTCCTAAGTCAGGAATCTGATGTTCAGTAGTTGTCGTTTGTTGATGTGGTTCATAAGTGTTTCTCGTTTCTCGTTTTTTATATAGATTAGACCGTTGGTTTTCCCGTTTGAATGGTTTTACACTAGTAATTTTTGGGGCCCTTTATAGCTTACTGTTCGGTGTGAGCCAAGGCTCCGTGTTGAAGACCGTACTTTGACCTATAATGGTTTACTTTTATAGATTTTAACTTGGATGGAGAGTTGTCTCATTGGCACTCATACCACATCTTCTTATATCTATTCGTCAGTGTCAATGGCATAGTCATCGTCATCTTACCTAAACCACCGCCCATTCCACCCATACCGCCTTCCATACCACCCATATCATCATACCACCGCCAATCCTACCGCCCATCATCTTACCCATACTCATACCGCCTTACATTTCACCCATCATTCCAACGCACACTCAACAGCCCATCATCTTACCCATACCGATACCGCCTTCCATTTCACTCATCATACCATCGCCCATTCCTCCAATTCCTCCGCCTATACCTATATGAAAAAAGAGAATATATATTCAATATCATGTACACTTAACATAATCATAAAATATAAAAATAAGAAGATGTTGTATGATTTCTAACAAGACAACAATCCACCAAAGTTCAAATGAATTAGAATAGCATTGATAATATGCACAATACACATGTTTTTTTATATGAGTATATTACGTTTTTACTATCTTTATCTTTAACATGAAATATATTACATGTAATGTATAACTTTCGAAATTTGCATTTTACTTTGAATCTATACTACTAAAGGAAGAGACCGATTTCATTTAGCCGCAACTCCTCTGAAACCATACAAAGTCGGAAATATTTGTGATATGACGTATAACTGTAGTGTTTTGTACTTCCTGAATTTGTCTTTTTTCCACAGAAAACGCCAATTTTTGAGAATATATCCGCCCATACCTATATTCATTTGTGATATACAGTGCCTGACCATATATCGCCTTGTTTATGACGTTGACAATGCGTTTCCGTAGAGTTTTATTTATGACATCAATAAACAATACAGGTTCGCAGAAATTTTACGTCGTCCGCTTCAAATAAAAAAATGATTGTTTTTACCCTAAATATTTCATTTGGAACAGTAATAGGAGTTGCAGTATATAAAGAATAACCATACATTGTCTCGAAATATAAATTTTATTTGAACTCGGCTCAAAACAGGATAAAAATGCTCGGCAAAGCCTCGCTTTCTACCTGTTTCTAAGCCTTGTACAAATAAAATTTATATTTCGAGACAATGTATGGTTATTCTATATTTATTATTCGTAATCGTATTTATTTGTATGTTTTCAATGTACTTACCTGTATTAGGGGTCATCCATAATTGTCAACCATTTTCCAAAGTGATCACTTTTGACCCCCACCCTCCCTCAAAAAGTGTACATCAACCATTTTCAGATTTCAAGACAGGAATCAATCATTATTAATAAAAAGAAGATCCTGTCTATTACAGTTTAGTTTAATATATAAATTTGCATTGAAAATAAACTGAAACATATATGACTGTTTTATTTGATGACATCTATCTGTGATGATTGTGTTTTGTCAGAATAAAGAGTATAAGGATACCATTTTGTTGTTATCAGGAAATTAAAAAAAAAGTGTACGGTAAACTGTTGATTTTTTAACCCCCTCCCCCCAAGTGTACCTTTTGTACACTTTGGAAAATGGTTGACAATTATGGATGACCCCTTAGCTAGTGGATCTTTTTGTTAGAGGTAATACACTTTAACACATATATGTACTATGTCAGAGCGATTTATGGATAATAAAAACGGGCGACCTTTGTGTTTCTCTCCCGTATCATGCAAAACATTGAATGAAAAAAGTAGTTTTTAGTAAGAAAAAGAAATCAATTCTAATAACCTCCCATATTTGGCATGGACATTGACATTTTCATTGGTTTCATTTTCATTGGCATTGGCATTGACAAAGGTTCAGACATTGGTTTAGACATTGACATTGGCTTATGCATTGAGATAGACATCATCATCATCCTACCAATACCACCACCCATACCGCTTCCCATTTTGCCTTCCATACCACCCATCATACCACCACCCATTCCACCCATACCACCTCACATTCCACCCATATTGCCTTCCATACCACCCATCATACCACCGCCCATTCCACTGCCCATCATCTTACCCATACCCATACTGCCTTCCATTTCACTCATCATACCACTATACATCATCTTACCCTTACTGCCTTTCATTTTACCCATCATACCACCGCCCATTCCACGTCCATCATCTTATCCATTCCCATACTGCCTTCCATTTCACTCATCATACCACTGTCCATCATCTTACCCATTTCCATACTGCCTTCCATTTCACTCATCATACCACTATCAATCATCTTACCCTTACCCATACTGCCTTCTATTTCACCCATCATACCACCGCCCATTCAAACGCCCATCATCTTATCCTTCCCCATACCGCCTTCCATTTCATCCATCATACCACTGCCCATCATCTTACCCTTACCCATACTGCCTTCCATTTCACCCATCATACCACCGCCCATTACACCGCCTATCATCTTATCCTTACCCATACTGCCTTCCATTTCATCCATCATACAACTGTGCATCATCTTACCAATACCCATATTGCCTTCCATTTCACCCATCATACCACCGCCCATTCAACCGCCCATCATCTTACTCATACCTATACTGCCTTCCATTTCACTCATCATACCACTGTCCATCATCTTACCCATACCCATACTGCCTTCCTTTTCACTCATCATACCACTACCAATCATCTTACCCTTACCCATACTGCCTTCCATTTCATCAATCATACCACCGCCCATTACACCGCCTATCATTTTATCCTTACCCATACTGCCTTCCATTTCATCCATCATACCACTGCCCAACATCTTTCCTATACCCATGTCGTTTTCCATTTGACCCATCATACCACCGCCAATTCCAACGCCCATCGTCTTACCCATACTCATACTGCATTCCATTTCACTCATCATACCACTGTCCATCATCTTACCCATACCCATACTGCCTTCCATTTCACCCATCATACCACCGCCCATTATCTTATCCTTACCCATACCGCTTTCCATTTCATCCATCATACCACTGTCCATCATCTTACCCTTACCCAAACTGCCTTCCATTTCACAGATCATACCACCGCCCATCATCTTATCCTTACCTATACCGCCTTCCATTTCATCCATCATACCACTGCCCATCATCTTACCCATACCCATATCGCCTTCCATTTCACCCATCAAACCACCGCCCATCATCTTATCCTTACCCATACCGCCTTCCATTTCATCCATTATACCATAATCACCACCCATACCCACATCGCCCATTTCACCCATCATACCACCGCCCATCATCTTATCCTTACCCATACCGCCTTCCATTTCATCAATCATACCACTGCCCATCATCTTACCACCCTTTCCTTCCATTTTACCCATCAAACCCCATCGTCTTACCCATACCCATACTGCCCATTTCACTAATCATACCACTATCCATCATCTTACCCATACCCATACTGCCCATTTCACCCATCATACCACCGCCCATTATCTTATCCTTACCCATCATCCATCATACCACTGTCCATCATCTTACCCTTACCCAAACTGCCTTCCACCGCCTTCTATTTCACTCATCATACCACTGTCCATCATCTTACCCATACCCATACTGCCTTCCATTTCACCAATCATACCACCGCCCATCATCTTATCCTTACCCATACCGCCTTCCATTTCATCCATTATACCATGGCCAATCACCTTACCCATACCCACATCGCCTTCCATTTCACCCATCATACCACCGCCCATCATCTTATCCTTACCCATACCGCCTTCCATTTCATCAATCATACCACTGCCCATCATCTTACCCTTACTGCCTTCCATTTTACCCATAACACCACCGCCCATTCCACCGCCCATCATCTTATCCTTACCCATACTGCCTTCCATTTCATCCATCATACCACTGCCCATCATCTTACCCATACCCATATCGCCTTCCATTTCACCCATCATACCACCGCCCATCATCTTATCCTTACCCATACTGCCTTCTATTTCATCCATTATACCACCGCCGATTACACCGCCCATCATTTTATCCATACCCATGTCGCCTTCCATTCCACCGCACATTCATCCGCCCATCATCTTACCCAGACCCATACCAACCATCATGCTACCTATACCCGTACCATCCATCATTCCACAACCCACCAAGCCCTCATCGAAATATTGATGTCGTCGTTATCTGTAGTGGTCATGATTTTCTTGAATTTGGGTCAAAAAGGTCAAAGCTAAAATTTCAGGAAAACTCAGTGTCACGATTAGACAGCTGACCGCCCCTACATATAAGCGTTCCCAGCAAAATAAATTCGAATAATTCCAAGGATTATAAATATAGTTTCTATAATTGGGATTAATTTGATATTTATGTTGCCAAATATGATTCGAGATTTACATTTGTACTTATAGGGTGTTCATTTACAATTTTCATTCAGCTGTTTAATAACAGTGACCTTAACCTATTAAAATTTCCAAATTCTATATTTTTACATAAGATTCATTATCGCTATTTTGTGCATTTTCCTTTGATCTTTTTTGTGATAATTTTCATATCATGCTACTCGCTTGAGATGGAAAATTATCGCTAAATATGCAGGCACGTGGCGTTGCTAATGAAATTGACATGAAAGTGACAACGTCGTCATAGGTAAAATAGCGATAAACAGATTATCATTGGTCATCTCAACTCGATTGCATTTCTCGCTTTCGCCGTCCCGGCTCAAGAATTTGAGATGATCAACGATAATCTAAAATACAAGTGATCTCTTGAGATGGTTTTTTTCAGATATTAACATTTATAAGTTGCCTTCCCAAAATTTTATTTTTTTCGTTTTTTGATAGAAGGTGTTCGTAACGATTTTCTGGGTAAATATCCAATTTTCTTTTCGTGAGTGTGGAAGCACATCAAATTGTACTTAGTTACAAAAGTGGTGTAATATTAACCCAGAATGGATTGAATTAGCAGGTCTAAGTATATATTTGCCTATAGAAATGAGAAATACTGCAAACGGTGAAAAAGAGTGAGGGTAGTATCTTAAAGGGATGAAAACAAAATGACAATTAGAAATAGGTGAATAACTCCATCTTACATACTTATGTGACTTATTGAGAAAAAATTGGACTAAAATTGACATGGAGTTAAAGATTATCTACAAAAAGAGGGTTATGTACAGCGTCGATGTATTTTACAAACACTTGTAAACAACATTAATCTAATTAAAACATAAATCTCTGATTTCATCATACTCATATGAGCTTATATATACGAACACTCGAGTTAATATGAATTAGATTTTAATCAGATTGAAACAACATAGAAAATTGCCGAAACAAGTACTAGTTATTACGTTTCATTGTCTGCTGTTAAGTTGAAAACCCACCGACGAAGTCTAGGTCTGTATAACTCGCATTCGACGCATGTCGCATAATGCTATGCATAGACAATACAATCTGGTGGTGACGGCGGCAGCGGCGTAAATTATTTCTGTAGTTTTATATTTCAGAGGTTAGAGGAATTGGATGATTCATACTTTGTATATTCAGATCCATTGTGTTACGAATTTCCCGTCTGTGATATAATCATTGTCCTTGACCTCATTTTCATGGTTCAGTAACTGCTAAAAAACTGTATAGCTTTTTTTTTCGTCATGTGAATGTCTCACTTATCATTCTATATATTTCTATACTACTAAATCTAAAGACCTTTTTTTGTTCACCTAATAAACGTATAACCGAAGAAAGCTACAAGTCAAACTTATATAAGGGTATATATACTTGATAGGGTATACTGAAAATTTTACCCTTTTACATCGATTACTGTTTCAAACAATAAGCAATAAGACAAATTAATAAGTTCCGGAACTATCCGATGCGATTTCCGTTTAGTCATATCATTATATGTCACATGTTACCTATTACCTTATCTGTACGTTCCGTATTTGTCAGGCGCACCACCAAACGGTGTATTTGGGATTTGCTATACACACGGGTCATAATCACAGGGTTGACACTACTAAATTCAATCATTGTCACATTGTTTCCTATTGTAGTATTTTAATCAGCATGACTTTATAAATTGACAATAAGAATACTAAAAATCTAGACTTAAAATAAGGCGTAGGTACAGTTTCCAATTTGTTAGCCGACATGACGTAAAAACGGCGAATCGAAGAATTCAACTTTATTTATAACTAATATAGGACAATGCTGTTGATTATAAATTACTCCATTCCAGGCCCTTTTGTTTTCCAAATAATTCATATTACCAATAATTGATGGGTTCCAGGTCGACGGGTTCAAACAGAAAGATTTAGAAAGCAGAGAAAACTGTGCATCTTATAATCAGCATGACTTTATCAGATGACAATACTAATACTAAAAATCCAGGCTAAAATAAGGCTTACACATAATTAGTTTAATTCAGTCACGGACCCGCGATATCGCGGGTGTCTTCTAGTAGTTACTAATGTATGGACCTTGCATGGTCTACATGTCCGTTAGACATGGTTCACCTGACCTCGACCTCATTTCAAGGATCAATAAACAAGGTTAAGTTTCCATGGTCAAGTCCTTATCTCAGAAACTGTAAGTATTGGGTCAAATATATTTGGTGTATGGAATGATAGCAAAGTGTTCATTTCTTTGTGGCAGAGTTCATCTGACCTTACCTCATTTACATAGAACATTTATCATGTTAATTTTATGTTATACTTGATGTATAATATAAAAATAAGGAGATGTGGTATGATTGCCAATGAGACAACGGTCCTATCAGAAGTCAAATGAAGTGGAAATAAGCAATTATATGCAACCGTAAGGCCTTCAACGATAAGAAAAACACATACCGTATGGTCAGCTATAAAAGGCCCCGATATGAAAACTATGAAACAATTCATTTGAGAAGCCTTATTTAAAACAAAACAATTTACGAAAAACAAATATGACAGACATGAACCAACGTCCACCACTCAAATACCGGC
Organism: Mytilus coruscus; assembly: GCA_017311375.1. Lineage (NCBI taxonomy): Eukaryota > Metazoa > Mollusca > Bivalvia > Mytilida > Mytilidae > Mytilus > Mytilus coruscus. The sequence continues at coordinate 6,295,543 of CM029598.1, read as the reverse complement.
TCGATCCTGACTTGGGACAGGCATATAAAGAATGTATAATCCTTTTCTCTAAGACTTTCGACATAATTACATAATTCAGTCAGTTAGTAAAGCATGCTGTACCTGTAGAATCCAGGATTTTGAAAATGAGTAACTTGGCCTTGTATGAACTAAAAATAAATGACTTTGGACAAGACAGGATGAAAATAAATACTCTGTGACATGAAATGCAGTGATTGTTGTTTGTTGACATATTATTTTTCTGTAAGATAATGTAATGTTGTTTGTTGACACATTATTTTTGTGTAAGATATTGTAATGTTGTTTGTTGACACACTATTTTTGCATAAGATAATGTAAAGTTATTTGTTGACATATTATTTTCTGTAAGATAATGTAATGTTGTTTGTTGACACACTATTTTTGTATAAGATAATGTAAAGTTATTTGTTGACATATTATTTTCTGTAAGATAATGTAATGTTGTTTGTTGACACACTATTTTGTATAAGATAATGTAATGTTGTTTGTTGACACATTATTTTCTGTACGATAATGTAATGTTGTTTGTTGACACATTATTTTCTGTACGATAATGTAATGTTGTTTGTTGAAACATTATTTTTCTGTACGATAATGTACAGTAATTTGTTGACACATTATTTTTCTGTACGATAATGTAATGTTGTTTGTTGAAACATTATTTTCTGTACGATAATGTACAGTAATTTGTTGACATATTATTTTCTGTACGATAATGTAAAGTAATTTGTTGACATATTATTTTTCTGTACGATAATGTAATGTTGTTTGTTGACATATTATTTTTCTGTAAGATAATGTAATGTTGTTTGTTGACACATTATTTTTGTGTACGATAATGTAATGTTGTTTGTTGACATATTATTTTTCTGTAAGATAATGTAATGTTGTTTGTTGACACATTATTTTTGTATAAGATAATGTAATGTTGTTTGTTGACACATTATTTTTCTGTACGATAATGTAATGTTGTTTGTTGACACATTATTTTTCTGTACGATAATGTAATGTTGTTTGTTGACACATTATTTTTCTGTACGATAATGTAATGTTGTTTGTTGACATATTATTTTCTGTACGATAATGTAATGTTATTTGTTGACACATTATTTTCTGTACGATAATGTAATGTTGTTTGTTGAAACATTATTTTCTGTAAGATAATGTTAAGTTATTTGTTGACATATTATTTTCTGTACGATAATGTAATGTTGTTTGTTGACACACTATTTTTGTATAAGATAATGTAATGTTGTTTGTTGACATATTATTTTCTGTACGATAATGTAATGTTGTTTGTTGACACACTATTTTTGTATTAGATAATGTAAAGTTATTTGTTGACATATTATTTTCTGTAAGATAATGTAATGTTGTTTGTTGACACACTATTTTGTATAAGATAATGTAATGTTGTTTGTTGACACATTATTTTTCTGTACGATAATGTAATGTTGTTTGTTGACACATTATTTTTCTGTACGATAATGTAATGTTGTTTGTTGAAACATTATTTTCTGTACGATAATGTAAAGTAATTTGTTGACATATTATTTTTCTGTACGATAATGTAATGTTGTTTGTTGACACATTATTTTTCTGTAAGATAATGTAATGTTGTTTGTTGACATATTATTTTTCTGTACGATAATGTAATGTTGTTTGTTGACACATTATTTTCTGTAAGATAATGTAATGTTGTTTGTTGACATATTATTTTTCTGTACGATAATGTAATGTTGTTTGTTGACACATTATTTTTCTGTACGATAATGTAATGTTGTTTGTTGAAACATTATTTTTCTGTAAGATAATGTAAAGTTATTTGTTGACATATTATTTTCTGTACGATAATGTAATGTTGTTTGTTGACACATTATTTTTCTGTAAGATAATGTAAAGTTATTTGTTGACATATTATTTTTCTGTACGATAATGTAATGTTGTTTGTTGACACATTATTTTTCTGTAAGATAATGTAATGTTGTTTGTTGACACATTATTTTTCTGTAAGATAATGTAATGTTGCTTGTTGACACATTATTTTTCTGTAAGATAATGTAATGTTGTTTGTTGACACATTATTTTTCTGTAAGATAATGTAATGTTGTTTGTTGACACATTATTTTTCTATAAGATAATGTAATGTTGTTTGTTGACACATTGCTTTTCTGTAAGATAATGTAATGTTGTTTGTTATTCATCAAGTTAAATCACTACGCCATGACTTACGATAGACTGGTTCCCTGTCCTTTATTTGTTTCTCTCAGATACCCGTATGTTGCAAGGGAGAGGACAAGCCTACGACTACTCATTGCAATCTATCAGTTTACGATTGAATCTACAAAAGAATGTAACAAATGATTTTTCAGGAAACAGTCGAAATCGTACTGTTTGACGTACAACCGACGTTTTATTAGAACCGAATTACTCAAACTGTAAATAATATACGTACAATGGAACTAAATTTACGCGTACTATACGCGATCTGGAAAACATAAATAATTGTCACAGGGTTAAAAACTTTTTGTGAACTCAATCGTTCCATCTTACATGTATTAAGAATGTTCTTAGGTCAGGTTCTGACTCCTTGATTTTCTCCCTACGATACAGGGTAAAATATTTTGCCCAATAACATCCATTTTTCTTTTCATATAAGACTTCAATAGCTCATAAAAGGTTATTTACCAAAACTTAAGCAGATTTTAGATCTCTTTTCTTCCGATTTGAGAACCAAATACTACCAATGCAAATATAAGGTAAAAGTCCGATTCAGCCTTTTCCCGCCATTTGAAAAAAAAATAAATATCTCGAAAAGGAGCTCCATAACCTATCAATAATTTCAGCTTATTTTGTTCCTTAACTAATGCTCTTCTGACTTATAGTATCAATTCTAAATCCTGTATATTTTTTTTTTAATTTCACCTAAGTACATCCTTAAGAGAAGAATAAAGATGAAAAACAAAACAGATATGGATATAGATGATGATCATACTCTAAAACAACTGGTTTTACAATTGATCTAGATAGCGATAGAATTTCGGGCAAGGTTTAATACAAGTGGCGAAATCTATTATTGGCTTTTGAAATAACCCCAATCCCAATCCTGTAAAAAAAAACAGAGATAAATATTGTGAAAAAAACCCACTTAATCGGAAAATAAAACCTACTCTACCTAATATTTATCCCCTCCGCGCACTGACTATATTAGCCAAATTTGCACTTGAAGGGATGAACGAATCAACATGTACAATATCTATACAACCTCATTAAACAATTCAAGAAACCCAACAATACTCATAGAAACAATGACAGACAAACGACCACTTATCCGTATAGAAATAATCAGAAATACTTTAAATGACTGATATTGCGATGTGATAAAACACAGTTTCTTTGTATTGATTGGCAAGTCCCTTTTACAAGAAACATCTTCTTGTCTTCCTGTAGAAAACTAAAGGATAACGATTACTACGATTATTACAAAAAAACTTTACACAATCTTTACGATAAGTTCATGTAACATTACATTTATAAAGTCATATATTAGTTTAACCTTCAACCTTAAAGTTATAAAGTCAAATGAATGTTTTACCTAATACATGTAAAACATGACATTAAAATAATCAAAGACCTTTAAACATTGTTTTTCTTGTAACTTAACTTTGATTTCAATGTCCGTATTTCCTTGTCATTTTTCTATATAAAAGTCAAACTGACCACCAATCTTTACTCCACTATCTACCGTCATTTCCCAGCGGATCCACAACTAACACAGGTATGTAAATTTTATTCATAAAAAATCGCTGAATAAATAGAGTATTAAATATGCATACTGTAAATTATTGATCGATCTGTAGGTTTTCTTATGTTTAAGAAATCAAAATGTTATTCAAATTACAACTGTTGAAGATAATTTTGATAAATCAGTTTCCACTGCTTTGGGGTTGTATGATTTTAATGATACATTATGACTATTAATTTTCATTCCATAAATTCTTCAATTAAAACAAAGGTTGCACCTTCATCACGCTAACTTGACATCATGCGGTTTAAGCCGATTTAGCTTTGATACCCATAATTTTGTTTGCCCTCAATTTTGGTTTTATAGGGATATCTGATAAAAGTTATTTCATAAACATGTGCTCACCAAATTTGGTATCATACTACGAAAAGATGATATGTGGTACAGGTCAACAGGAAAGCAAACCTCGTTAAATCTAAAGGTCAACATATGGCTTTCAACAAATGAATACTTTTTTACTTTTTGTAAAATATGGCACTGAAGGACATCTTAAAATGATATAATTCGCGTGTTTGAAAGACAAACTTAAAAATTTTGGTTTACGTCTGAAACGTTCTTTCCGGTCACTTATTAGATAAATTAGATAAATACTAAATTTAACCTATCAGAATCTATAATTACAGTTGTGAGCCATAAGTATGATTAAATGATCAGATTGTCATTACGTTGCCGAAACATGTACATGTATGCACATCATTGAATTTGTAATACTGTATTTTAAGGAAAAAAATCACGACTTATAAAATATACCACCTGGGGTAATAAATGCTAGGAAAGTTTTTTACTCCTTTAAAGAAGTTTCTATTCTCACGTAGCTTTGCTGTTTGCGATATTAAGTATTTTCATTAAACTACGCATAAAACGCAGATAACGCCCGAACATTCTGTATATGTATGCTACTTAGGGAGCCTGCAATTTAGTGATCGTAGTTGGTCGATGTCTATCATATATATATTTCATTTATTGTTTTGTACATAGATCAGAATGTGTGTTTTCTCGTTTGAATTATTTATGGGTTTTGTTCGTTATACGGTGACCTATGGTTGCTATATGTAAGCATTTATGATATTGAAAGTGTCGATTAATTTTAATGTCCAAAAGTAGGCAGATCGGACATATTTTGACTTTACTTAAAGACTTCTTTAGTTTTGGGATTAATTGTAAGTATAGTATTATAATGTGACTGAACAATGTTTTTTGTTTGTTAAGATAAACAATAATTTTACCTAGCGTAGCCGTGCGTTAAATGTATTTCGGCATTTCTCTTCGAAAATGATTTATTTAATGGGGAAAAAAACGTCTGATTTGTAAACTTTCTCTTTTTTCTCCAGAATAGGCTTTTAAAAAGTAATTTATCTACTCTATATGTGGAAAATTTTGTGAAAATATAAGAAGCAGCAATTCTTACCTTTCATACCTTTAGTTTCATTGATAAAAATAATATAGACTCGTTCAGTGTCCAGTTTGAAGGTCATTTAAGTTACTGTAAACATTCATGTATGTTCTGATTTAATCAATATACATGTATGAAATAATAAACAGTTTGAAGGTAAACTAATAATAACTTAATCCAATCAAATTGCCTAAGATTCAATAACAATGACCGGTCCATATCATAATAAGTAATGGAGTAAACTGGGTAGGGAGAAAATGACAGATATTCTAAGTTCATTTTGTGCAATAACTAATAAAATTTGTCAACCAAAAGTTTTGCTATAATTTCAAAAACATGTCGTTCTGTACTGGTATAGTTTTCGGATCTTTCATTTGCGTATTTAAGGCAATAGAAAGTTTGGGCTTCAAAAGTCTACATAATTATTGACTTTATACGGAAAATTCGCCCTTTTAACACATCTGATTGTTTCACAAATAATACATTGATACAAAGTAAATTAATTTATTAAAACACTGCAAAAATTACATTCTGATTGGTTACGTGGTATTGTCATAAAGTGCGTTCAAATGAACCGTGGTATATCAAACATCGAATTCCCTCACAAAATGTTATCACGCACTATGAGGAAGAAACATCTATTGAATAAAAACGATAATTATAATATTATGAATTAAGTTATGCGCGAATTTATTTATCTAATACTCAAAATATAACTCTGTTAAATAGCCTTACTAACTCATTTTCCGACTAAATGCAATCATTATACACCTCATTCATTAGAAATTGCCTTTTCCTTCCCGAATTGAATGAGATGGACTCGTCCAGAAACTAGGGGATTATTGAATTTATGATTGTTGCTTGCTTTACGTCCAGTGGCAAATATTTCATTTATGTTTCGGACGAGAACGAATTAACTTTTAACAATAGGTAGGTCCTTCAATATTGGGTCGACCAGAACGAATAGAAAGAAATTGAAAATGACACTGGAAACTAAAGGTATATTGGATAGGGACCGCAATTGAGCTTTGCAACAAGCTACCTACAAATCCCCCCAAAGAGTTATGCAAGGGTCCGTAACTGCACTGAGTATGATGACACTCTCTCTTAATGGGGAAACGGATTTAACTCCAATTCTGATCGGACGCGACTGTGAATTTATGCATCCCGCATAACCATAGATTACTTTGACAGTTCTTCTGCTGGTCGAAAAAAGACCAAGGGATGAATATATATTTCTGTACCAGAATCAACCCTTGGCGTTAATAAATTAATGACAACAGGGCCATGTGCAGAACCAAGTTAATAGGATATGCAGTAAAAAGTAAATACAGGACCAAGATTTTTTTTAAAAATCAATCTATAGAATTAATGTTGCCCCCTTATTTTCCATGGAAACAATTTATTTTTGTAACGTCCGTTCTAAAACAGTTTATTTTTGAAATGCAACAAATTCTAAAATTTAAAATGACAATCTGAAAATGGCCTCAACATATTAACAACTATTGGTCACTGTGACACAAAAATTCAACAATGAGTAAAACCCATACCGCATAGTCAGCTATAAAAGGCATCGAAATGACAAATGTAAAACAATTCAAACGAGAAAACTAACGGCCTGATTTATGTACAAAATAATGAACGAAGAACAAATATCATATACAGCAACAAACGACAACCACTGCATTACAGGCTCCTGACTTGGGACGGGCACATACAGATGTGGCGGGGTTAAACTAGTTTAAAGGCGTACATGTTCATGTTAGTATTTATTTATTTTTGGCACTATTCTTTTTGTTGATATTTATTGATACTTATCCTACGAGTGCGCAGCAGTTAGTAATCATCATCAATCTGATGGATAACTGGATACCATGATAAGAAGAAGAATGATGAATAACGTCTACCTGCAGTTTAGGTTATAAAAAATACCATATTTTTTTTCTATTCAATTCTATGCAAAGAACATTTACGTTATTCCTACATGTAGTTTACTCGTGTGAAAAAATCTCATGTACAGGTAATTAAAACCGGTGTACAGATGAGAATACATTTAATGTTAAAACAGTGTACATTACATGGAACTAATTGTAAACGGGTTTACAGTACTCGACGTTGGGTGGGACACGACCTAAGTTTGGTGTCATAAAATTGAGAATGGAAATGGGGAATATGTCAAAGAGACAACAACCCGACCAAAGAGCAGACAACAGACAACATACCTATTTTAATGAACAAAGACCTTTTCACTATTGTTGATCGCTGCTTCAAATAACTTGTAAAATATATCACGAAAGTTGCACTAACTGAATGGGGTCTATAGGTATTTTGAACTTAAATAATTAGGAAGGAAATACAATGGTAAAAAATGATGTTGAATGAACATAGCTAAATGCATGTATTTTTTTTATTCAGAATGAATCCTCTACAAACTGTTATTGCAGTATTTGCCGTATGCTTTGTGGCGGTAAATGCCGCCGGATATGGTAGAGGAATGGGTGGAGGAATGGGCGGAGGTATGGGTGGTGGAATGGGCGGAGGTATGGGCGGAGGTATGGGTGGTGGAATGATGGGAGGTATGGGTGGAGGCATGATGGGAGGTATGCACCGAATGATGGGAGGAATGCCCGGAGGAATGATGGGTGGGATGCCTGGAGGAATGATGGGAGGAATGCACACAATGATGGGTGGCATGCCCGGTGGAATGATGGGTGGCATGCCCGGTGGAATGATGGGTGGAATGGCCGGCGGAATGATGGGTGGTAGGTTTTACTCTTAGTCAAAATACATTAAACAACTCTATAGAATCAAGGACAAATGTTAAACAAGAAATACATAGGATGGAAAATATTCTGAAAATACATTTGTCGGTACAAGCTTAAGTTTGTGAGAGGTATGAGTTGCTCAATAACTTACTATCCGTGCAATGGTTGTGGATTATTGTTCGTTTGCTGTACTTTTTATCATTGTCGTCTTTTTCCTTTCTTCGACATTTGACCTTTGTATCTTATTATAACCTAAGTAAATGTGTTCTTTGCAAATTTATCATTTTATATGTATAACATTGACTATTCAAATTACATATTCGTTATCCTTTCCTTGTATACGTACAATAAAATCTCCTGGATCCGCGCGGCCGGTGATACATATTGCTCCACATCCTTGGCAGTCTGTTCGGTTCAAACTGAACTGTAGTATACAATCGTTCTTTTTTCAATATTAACTATTTCTAGAAGGGATGTACAAAATCATCGGACTTCTGAAGATATCAAAACTAGAGTTTTCCTAATTTTGGATATACAACTCTTAAGGGTGAAATTATACACTAAGAAGAATTATGAAATCAAAGAATGTAATGAATTTGTTATCACAATATTTTGCGATAATTGGTTTTATGATTTTACCAAAGTTAAGCCAAAAGTCTTAGGTGCGCGGTTTCAGCGGACTGCACTATATGTTAAGGTATGATATGTCGAGAAGATGAAACCATTTCCGTTGATGAAAGTGTCATGTATACGTTACCTTTGTTGTTAATTAAATGTTGCTGTTATTTATCGCACGAGAAGATTGTATATAGATGCTAGTTCAAATGTCTCAGGCAAAGGTACAAAAAGGAAACAAAGGAGAATAAACAAACAAACAATACCCGACGAGGTCTGTTGACAGGATGATTATCTCTTGCTATGCACGCATCAACGATCATGCTACTTATTCTATTTAACTTCGTACCATGGCAGTATTAAAATACTTCCATGTTTGGAAGTATTATAATACTTCCATGTTCGTACTTTATCTGACTTTGTTTTAACTGGTTTGACTCGAGCGTCACTGATGAGTCTCATGTCTCGTTAAAACATCTTTAACCATTGTCGTGACGTCAGACTATTCATTTACCGTGGATTCTTTTTCTAGAATCAACACTTCCTAAATCTGTCGCTTAAATGGACTCACCACATTATATTCAATTGTTTCCTTTGTGTGGCTAATTTCATTAAGTTTGAATTGGCCAATTTACTGATTTCTGTTCACTTATGGAATTAATTTAAAAACTTACCTTTAATTTTTGTAATTTTTATATACCTTCACTGGGAATCGAACCCCTCCTTGAAATCTGCTATGTGTGACTGACATCAATACATCGACGAAACCTCTCGGCTACCAATGGGTTGCAATTTAAATGTCTAGTTTATATATATAAATGAACATATGATACACATCGGTACAATGGACACACAGGGCTTGTACCTTTACATGTATGTATACATAATAGACAATCGTACAGTATAAGCTGGTAGCCGCGAGGTTAACATGGTTAATACCAATGAGTTAAACAGTCAAGTTAAAGGTAGAGACTTGTCGGTATAGGTTCGAATCCCCCGTATTCTCTTTGTTGTCCCTATTCTTTAGTTGTTTCCGTTTTTCTTATTTTGGATGTTACTGTGGATATTTTTGTAATAATACCGTGTTTTCCCCTTCTTTTTTTTGGATTATTATTGGCTATTTTACATAATTGAAAAGAAAATGATTACATTCAATTTGTCCATTTTTGTTTTATAAATATAGTTTACTTTCATCTGTTTTACTACATATCTTTACAAATGTTATTCGCAAATCCCTTTGCGTGTAAATCGTGATGTGTCTAGAATAAGGCTTTTTGATAGAATTTTCGGTAGCATACTTATTATATGTACTTAGAAATAATATCGAATACGTCTTATTTTGTAAATTACGGATGATATTCAGATGCCTGATTTTTTAAAGACAGACGTGTTATGTTATCTTTGTATTTCACTAACCAATTAATTGTGAACTTAGATTTATTAATGCATCAGTGAACATGATAACATGGTTATTTAAACTCACTTACAATACCTTCTAATTAAGAAATGGCTTTAATTTTGAAAAGATATCAACACAATAGTTTAAGTTAGAGATACAATGAATAAGCGTTGATTGTATCTATATTACTGAATCAGTTGTACATATACTAAAGTGTTTATGATACATATATATTTTTTTTCAATATCGCACACCGTATCAACCCTTAACCAATATAATCCATCGAGCAGAGCTCTTGGGATTATATTTGTGTCTCGGGTTGATACATGTGTGATATTTAAAAGCCATATAATATTTTCTATTTATCAACTTTACAGGTATGGGAGGCATGATGGGAGGAAAAAGACGTAAGTAGAAATCAGACATATTTAACTGATCTAATAATTGTCAAATCCATGGTATATCAATACCCCGCATCAAAGACGAGATTTAGATTGATGCGCATGTCCGTCCGTCCGTCACAATTTAGTTTCTGGATGATAATTAGGGTTAATTTTAACAAATGTTTTTGTTGAAATTCCAACACAATGTCATGGACTACGAAAAACCTTTTAAATTTCATTTTTTGAATGGTTTTGTCATTTACCGTTTAAGTGTTATTATGAATCTTAGATACTTTATTCAGTTTCCGAAGGGTAATGAAAACAAAGCTTAACCATACCTCCGAAACTTAAACATCAAGTAATGGACTATAAAATACAGGTCATGTTCGATTTTGACATTTATTGCTCAAGGGTAAAGCATCTTGGTTACTTTTAAAATTCGATTTTTTAAAATTTCCTGATTATAATTAAAGTATCACATTACCAAATCTTTCTTTTCAAGTTTGAACAAAATGTTATGGGTCATAAAATACAGATCGAGTTCGAATATAATGATTTTGACATATTCCGTTCGATAGTTAATCCCCTTAGTTACCATACAATCAATGTGTTATGTGACAGAAAAAACCTTTAGTATGCATTATAACATAATACAGGTCATATTCAATTTAAATTCTGGTTTTGCATTTACGTCAAAGAGTTTGTTTGCAAGCGGAGACAAAAAAAAAAAAAAAAAAAAAAAGAAAAAGACCAACAGACAATCTACAGTCTACAAAACACAACATATTACAAAATTACACCCATTAGAGTCAAGGAATAACAAATAAAATACATACATACAAGAACGCAACTTAACTTGAGGTTATTTTGGACAAATCATTTGTGTAGGCATATAACATGAATAAACGTTGTTTTTGTTGAACATTTGTATATATTATTTAACGATCCCGGTATAGTTTTTAACTTTATTTTTGATACAATAATAGTATTGCACTAATAGTTTAACGCTCACTTGATCTCTCCTTTAATATTACAGGTTATAGAAGAAATGCAGGTAAAATGTGTAATAATTTAAGCTTATGTAGTAAAGTACACATAAATGACTTATATCTTTCCGGTAAATACTGGCAAACTTTTGGGTGAAACCATCTTCTGGCTTTCTTGCTTCACCCTTACGTAATAAAAAAAAAAAAAAAAAGAAATGAAAAGCATTCAATTTGGTAACACTTTTCTATTGATACTCAAAATACAAATTGATGTCATAGGATATTTGTTGATTAAGATGTACACATGGATATCAGTTCTGTTTAATGTCAGTAACACGACGATCGGTGATAGATGGTTCGTTAATAGGCAGATTACTGAGAACAGATAAACAGAAAGCTGAGAAAAAATAATGATAAAAACAATTCCAAAAATATTGTACCCATTCTTTTCAATAGTTTATCGTGTCTTAAAAATCATCATGTAAAGAAGAAATGATCTATTCGAAATATAAATAAGAAGATGTAATATGATTGCCAATGAGAAAACTGTCCAACAGAGTCCAAATGACTGGGATGTGAGCAACAGTGGTTGTCCTACGACTTTCGACAATTAGAAAAACCCAGACTGTATAGTCAGCTATTAAAGGATATAGTATGTGGCATGGATCACAATTTTGGTGAGCACTCAACTCTCTCCTAACCTTGGAGAGTGATGTAACAGCACAACATAAAAACAAACTGTATAAATCAACTGGAAATAGTTTGACTCAACAGATTATTGACATGAAGGAAAAAAAAAAACACCAAACAAACAAACAAAATAACATAAATGGAGTCAAAATACACAGAGTACTCGCAGAGTTACTGTAAGATAGTGCAAAGCCAATCACAACTACATTGTAAAAAAAATTAGGTTCTCTTCTGAGTATCAATTCGTACGCATCTAATAAATTAAAGCCTTTGTTGTCAAGCATGCATTGAATATAGTATCTGATGGCTAAAATGCATAACATTGTGTCGTGGATTTCCTACAAATACTGCCATTCGATGCCATACATTACACGATTATAAAATCACAGCAGTCAATAAAAAAAATGACGTGAATTTTATTCTATAAGTTCTGATACTGGAAATCAACTTTAAAATTGATTATTTATGAGATAGTAACTTTACCTTATATAAACATTTTTTTGACAATTTTGTATGTAACTTTTGTTTTCCCTTTAATTCCAGATTACAACCAAGGATACGACTACTAGTTACTGGATAAGTCAGGAACTTCAATAAATAACTTTCAGAAAGACTAACTGTACATCTTTTTAACTCATCTGCACATATTATAGCTTATATTTTATCAGTTTACTCATTGACCTTATGCCTCGTAGTGAGTGGGTGGCAAGTAAAAGAGAAATAATTTACTATGTTAAATTTCCAAATTTGCCGTCCCCCCGTTTTCTCTTGTATACTCTTTGGATAAAAGAAACAAAACAAAACAAAAATCAATCGCTCATGTCTTAACCCATCCCATGTTCAAATGTCTGTCCCTTGTCAGTGGTTAATTCCATCTGGATGTGTTTTGTATAGTCTATTGGAAATTTGGTGGTGATGGCAGATCTTTGATAGTGTCTTTAAATTTATTCAAAACATTTCTAATCCCTGCACGACTTAGAGCTAAACATAATAACTAATACGTTAATACAGGTATACCGAGGAACACCGTTACTGAATGTTTGTCGTATATATGTGTATAGGTCCAGAAAAACTAACCTATTTATAATTTAAAGTGGACGGATATTGCATTTGTTAAGGGTGATGGAACATTATTTCTAACGCGGAAAAAATCTAAAATGAAAAATAACTGCAATGATTCCATCGCCTATTACAAATACATTGTGAGACCAGAGATATTAACTATACTATTACCAAAATGGAAGAACCCTTCCAGTACAACGAAATGAATTCAGATTTTCTGGAAGCGTCAAAAAACGTTCATTCAAAAAAAAAAAAAAAAAAAACTGCATCAAATGAAGTCAAAACATTTGTAAGACAGGAAATAGACAAGTAGTCATATGACTTTTATTGTAATGTTATATATAATACAAGTTTACAAAGGGACAAGCTAATATTGGCATGTCTCATAGATTTTCATCTATATTGATGGTGAATATGATTATGAGGATGATTATAATGATATGATAATAAAGATGATGACATCAATGTATCATAAACCTCGAAGTAGTACATTAGGAGCTTTGGAGGAAACTAGGAATAAAAATAAAAGATACAAAGTAGCTGTTTGATTATAAAATCTTCAAATCATCTTGAAATAAACATAATGGTATATGTCTGCCTTCAAATGATCTTTTCATAGAACTTATTTGACTGCGCAATTGCATTATTATAATCGTAAACAGGCGTATATCCAAGTAATCGTCTTGCTTTATCGTTTGTTACATAAAATGTGGTATTCAAATATGCTATGCTTCCGAATGTGAAATGAGACAGTGGTGAATGACCATCTGTAAAAAATCTTAACAAAAATGTCGAACAGGTTATTAGGAAAACCATAACAATAGCAAGCCAGTACGGAATATACCATGACGAGGGCTTACTGCTAAAATGATCAAGGAAAGGCTTAAAAACACCAGGAACAGTATCAGGAGGTGTGTCATCTACGGAGAAGAAGTATTGACCGCCTAATTTCGGATCCTTTGGTAATTTCTCCACTGCTTTTACAAACATCATAGCCACATTCCCGACATAGCTGTATTGTATTTTAGCTTTCATTTGTCCAACTAGTGGAAATGTTCTGCCTTTGAACGGTCGAACTGCTGCCGGAATATTACCATAATCTAATTCACCATACATTCCAAATGGAAGAAGGGCAAGTGTCTTCAACTGCTTTCCTGAAATAAAATCGTGATACATAATACTATAAAACCTAACCAGCTACCTAATACAAATTTGTGTTAAAAAATCCTTAACAAGGTTCTACCAAGAAAATGTCGCAACAAACTGTGAACAACATCAATACTAACTATAACGTTTAACATTTGAGTAAAATTACTATTCGCTAGTGTGAAATGAGTAGCTTGCTAAATTAAAACAGGAAAAAAGGCATATTAATGCGTTTACTGTTTCAAATTAACCCTGAAATTACCCTTCTGGTTTAGTTCAGTTAGTAATGTCCCTTATTTTCTGTGCTCTTTTTTTATATTTAATTTTGAATTTTCTGTCGTTTAAAGGCAAACAACTGTTTGTGTCTTCATTTCAAATACTTTTATGTACGTTTTGTTTGTTCACTGATCTGAAACTAGTTTAACCCCGCAACATATTCATGTGCCTGGCCGATGTCAAAAACTTAATCATAAAATGTCTTTTGGTCACATCTAAATTTTACCTTTTTTTTTTTGCTTTCAATAGAAACGATGTCCTTTGATTATTTTTGTATATGCTTGGGGACGATATCCTAGATGTCCTTTGACATCCCAACGTTATCTTATAACATGCACTCTAGGCTTTTGAATTGAATAAATGTCTAAAGGTTATTGTCATGAAAAATCAACAAATGAGCTACTGTATGATGCCTGAAGTTGTCACTCATTATGAATTATCATGGAATTTTAACATAGGAATGTCACTAGTAGAGGAGAGGATGTTTATCCTTTCGGGTCACACTCAGGGCGTGTCATATCTCCCAATCATTAGTTATTTTTGTTATTTTTGTGAACTAATATTTGTCCTATGGTCTTTTTTTCTTTTTGTCATTGTACTATCTGTCTTTTTTTTTCAAATCATAGTTATTGATAGTGTTCACCTTCTCAGTACATGAGTAAAAGATTCCAAGGCGGAGATGGCACTACAACTGATAATTCCTTGTAACAGTTGGTTAAATCTCAATTGGAATGAAGAGAACATACTGACACCATAGTTTTGGAAATCGTATCTAGTTTAAATTGTCTATACTTACCATTTTGTAAATAAGAATCGTTTGCGGATAAAACCATATTCTGTGCTTCTGTTTTAGTTTTCGCATACTCCCCAAAACATAATTTAGATGGAGTTTTTATGGTAGTCTCTGTTGCTGCTCTTGCTTCTTCGCCACCAAAATATATTGAAGCTGACCCACAATAAATCAAATATGGAACGTTTCCTCTCCAACACGCATTCAATACAGTTTCTGTTCCTGAATAAACAAAACAAAAAAATCATTTGATTATCTTACGTGTACGTATAACATGTATTTAATTTAGATTAAAGCATCAATTTGTATTTATACATATATATATCAAAATTTAAGAGTCTATCCTAAATTGAGGTAAATTGTATGGCTTTCCAAATACCGTTTCGGTTCCTAACATCACTGAAGAGACACTAATTGTCGAAATCCGGATATTGTGTACAAAAACCTTTGCACCTTTTGTTTCCTGTATATCATCTTTTCCGCAAGTTTATGCTGTATTTAGACCCCTCTAACAAGAAATTTGTTTTGCATGCACACGTATAAAAAATGCGAGTTTTATCCAACGCAATCATAGGTTTGAACGTTGTTTTCAATTTATAGTTGTTTATATTTTTTCGTTTGGGCTTGTATTATATTTGTCTTCGGGTTTATATGATCCGTTCATCCGATTTTGACTCCTCAAAATTCAAGAGTCTATCCTAAATTGAGGTAAATTGTATGGCTTTCCAAATACCGTTTCGATTCCTAACATCACTGAAGAGACATTAATTGTCAAAATCCGGATATGGTGTACAAAAACCTCTGCACCTTTTGTTTGCGGTATATCAGCTTTTCCGAAAGTTTATTGTTTTCTGTTTAGTATTAAATTCATAATTAAGATCCATTTATTACATCGGTGATCTGTTTATTTGTCAATCGCCTATGGCAGTCAGCAGGGTTTAAGAACATTTGTTGTTCGACCTGTTAGTCAAATGCGTTTTGTTAAAATATATTTTTTCACTTTTTTGGTCTTTTGGAAAATGTTGTTTGTGCTGTATTTAGACCCCTCTAACAAGAAATTTGTTTTGCATGCGCATGTATAAAAATTGCGATTTTTATCCAACGCAATCATAGGTTTGAACGTTGTTTTCAATTTAGACTTGTATATATATATATATATATATATATAGCCTTTTTGTGCTAATGCGGCATAAAGCAATCAACAATCAATCAAGCAATCAATCAATCAATTTATATGTTATTTGATTTTAGTATCATCGTTAATGGGTATACATGCTATAATAAACATTTTCAAAAGGTAGAGGAACTTACTGACGAGTATATCTTCAAACAAGCAAGACTTAATTTATCTTAATCGATTGTTGGGGTTTTAATAGTTAGTTATAATCAGTTATCACCACAAAACTTATATCGAGAAAAATAAACTAAGAAGTTCAATGCTAATTGAGATGAGAACAGCATATGCCACAGCGTCATCGGTTATTGTTACTCCATTTTTTAATCCAACTTAATAGATAGATCGATAAAAAGTGTTGGTGTTTCATACTTGAAACTCAAGAAAGACGAGAAGTATATCGGGAACAAAAACGCCCCATCTTTGGATTCACAAAAGCAATTACGTGTTAAATCGGCATATCACATTGGCTAGAAATATAAGGGGATGGTTGAGAATTAACAAAACATGTTGAACCCCTCGGCACTTTTGGGCCTGTCCCAAGTCAGCAACCTATGGACTTTGTTAGTCTTGTGTGTTTTTTAAATTGTGGTTCATTTAAATTTCGGAGTTAAGGGTGGTGTCCATTTCGCTGAAATAGTATACATAATTGTTTAGGGGCCAGCTGAATCTCGCCTCCGGATGCGAAATTGTTTCGCTGCGTTGAAGACCAATTTGGTGACCTTGGGCTGTTTTCTATTTTTTGGTTGGGTTGTTGTCTCTTTGACACATTCCCCGTTTCCATTTTCAATTCTATACATATGACTGTGTAATTTTTAACAGTTATAGCCCGAAAGGAAATACTTCGGTTATGGCAAGAAAATACGGATATTGTTATATAGAAATTTGCTGTTACAAAACTTTTGGAAATAATTTTAAATCAAGTATCGCATCTTCTTCGTGCATAGCTCTGATTCCTTGTATGTGTTTGGTTTTACGTTTGGTCTTTTTTGTTGTTATAAGCTCTTCGACGTTTGTATTATTTTTTGATTTTCATATATTTTGGTCACCCGCATCACAGAAGAGACATTAATTGTCGGAATGCGCATCGGGTGCAGTATAATTGATACCCCTAATGTTATTATAAACCTGGATTATCAAAAATCTGCTAGATTTGTCCCTGTTTCAATCCAATGGATTTTGTTTATGAATAGTTTCTCGTACAAATTGATATATTTTATCGGTATTGATTTTTGTATGACATTAGCGCTGAATAGTGAAGATGTCATTACAGCACCATTGGTCCCAAATTGTATTTAGGAAATTACTTGTTTCTTAATTATTTGCTGTTCTTTTGTGTTGGGGTTTGACAAGTAAGTGTACGGAAAACGATTCATGAATAAATACTCCTTATTCATGTTATTATTTTCCATTTTTATTAATTAAAAAAGTCTCCAGTGCTGTAGGGAGTACACAGAAAGTTTCCACATGCTAAATGTCGTATTTGTTATTGCGATTCTTTGACATTATTTTTAAACTTGAACTTCTTTATTTTTTCCCTTTTCATTTGTTTTTATTGAATTTCAAATGAAAATTTAGGAAATATAGTAATATTTGTTAGATGTTTTTTCCGTTTAGTCAGTAGTTTGATACTTTTCCCCGGCATCAGTATTCTTCAGTGCACAGATATACCGACAACTAACAAAGAATTCCACTCAAACCGATGATATGGGTCGCTTAGAATATGAACTGAGTCGTGAGCCTTTTGAAGAAATAAAACGTTGGGTATAGTTGGATTCTCCCCTATTCTTTTCGATGAATAAAACCATAGACCACAACAACTTTTTGAAATAGCTAGACCTGTCCCTGTTTCAATACAGTGTATTTTGTTTATTAATAGGTTGTCGTATAAATTGAATACTTTTATCAGTATTGATTCTGTAAGTGATCATCAATGAAAATAGTAAAGATGTCAGTTTTTAGAAGAAGGTATAGGGATTATGATCATAGAATAAATAATCCTTATTATTTGCGTTAAAATGAAAATTTTAAATTAATACACAATATTATTATCCGTTACATTGGATATTTTTTTTATCTTTATTGATGTGGGTAGTCCATAGAAAGATACGGATGAGTAAAGTGTTTGGCCTTCTATTTTAAAAAAAAATCGAAATGATTCTTAAGATTATTTGAGACAACTAGACTCATGTGTACTCATGTGTACTACTTTTATCTTTAGCTTTTGTTATATTTTTAATTCATATTGATTCTATATTTTACAAATGAATATTTCGGGCAAGTTTCTTTATATTTTTCTAATGCACAGAAGTAGCGTCATCAAAATCTAGAAAAGAATTTAGCAAAAGCCAGTAATAGGTGCTGCCTTTAACTTGAAATGTGAGCTTTTTGCACCGTGTTTAAGGTTTCTTCGTGAAATTGAAATGAATTCAACAAATAGTTGCTTATAAGATTTTTCAACGGTTATAATCGAAGACCACCATGATTTTTACAGTTGCTTGACCTGTCCCTGTTACAATCAAGTGCATTTTGTTTATCAATAGTTTATAGTACAAATTTATCCATTTTATCACTGATGTTTGTATAGGTCATTATCAATGAAAATAGTGAAGATGTCAACGCCCCCATCGGATAAGCTTGTTAAACTAGAAATTACGTTATAGATTTGTTAGCTTCCTTTCTTACCTTTAAGGTAATGCAGCCGTTTTCTTGATTGATGCAGACATTATAAGAATTATACGGCAAAAAGAAAACAACATTTAAGAGTTTACCAGTTTTACATAAATAATTCGAATTTTAACAGTTAATAATAGTTTTGCAATTCTAGTTTCATCATATCTTAAGTTGTAAATAACGATTTTTTTAAAAACAATCTATGATCATAGAAAGTAAAACATTTTAAACAAGAAATTACCAAATTTCCATTTGTTAAATAAATTTTAGAATATTAGTCACCTGCTTTAGACATTCGTGATTAATAAAGGTTGGCATTGAACAACTGTAAATGAAATAAACATATATATGTCTAGTTTTGTTTTTTTGAATAAAATCCAAAATACGATAATACTAATTTTGCACTTTTGTCCATCTAATTATTATCTATTTTTTGAAGAAACAATCATTCTTATGAAAATGTTCAACCTGCATAAAATGCATTGTGTTATGCAGTTGTTGTCTAATTAAAAAGATGATTGGCCAGCGTTTCCTCTTTTACTCATGATTTACATTTACTTTTTGTCATATCCCCGAAATATAATTTAAAGGAAATATGAAATATACTCCAGAAAAGAAGCGTACGAAACTAAAGTCTAGTAAAGACAACCACTGACGAGCGTCATGACATGGGGGCAGGTACATGAATATATGGCAACGTTATAGTCTTTTGTTCTTTGCTAAATCTATCCTACCCTTTTTTTTTATATCATTCAGTTGAATAAGACAATGTACAATACAAATAACAATTCAGAAAAGTCTCTTAACGCGTTGAAACCGGTAAAAAGACGACAAGAACTTACGTTATTTGTTAAAGACCATTTTAGGAACTTGCATTATGTTAAGTAATTTCTATTTACTGCATATATATATCATATTATTATTATATAATGCACATCATGTACATATTCCACCATATATGTTAGTTTTTACACTTTATCAATTAGGACTGCTTTTTTTCAATTTTGTACGTTGTTCGAATTAGAATATTATTGCTCGTTTCCATTACTGATTTCAGAGATGAATTACTCACGTACCTTTTATGTTCACCTCTTGTAATGCTTTCTTGTTGGGGAAATTGGAATAATCTATTTTGGAAGCAATATGTAGAACAATATCGGTCCCACGACATGCCTCTCCGACTAACTTGCTATCCGTTATACTTCCAGCAAATATACGCAAAGGTTTGCTTGCCTGGAAGTCTGAAAATTCAATTAAAGTAAGTTGGCGATGCACGAAGTATGATTAAAACAATTGTAATAAATACAAAATGCATTCAAGCTATTTTTGACTGAAGTGGACACACAAATGGCGCTTGGGGATGGGTTTTTATTGTAGTATAAAATTACCCCTTTAATATGTATACGTATGTCTCATTCAATGGATAAAGTATTCCTTGCATATTTTTTTCGAATGATTAGATGTAGATATTGAATTTTTCTTACTGTTTCTAGTTTAAGGTGGATGTATATATTGACATATCGTGTGGATCCTAATCTTATCTTCAAAAACAATATGGTAAACTAAATATTTTTATTTAGTAAATTGGTATTGTTAGGATGCAGTTTGACAAATATGTTTAGTCAACTTACCTAATTTTTGTTCGTAAGACACCATATCCAATACCCGAATTTCACGAACATTTTCAGCATAGATCTGCAAGTGTTTTATCACATGTTGACCAAGGAATCCACTACCTCCTGTTACCAAAACAACAAATTTCTTCATCATATCCTTTGCTGTAGAATTATGTTCTGTCAATTGGGAAAATATAAAGATCAATAATAGAAATATTTTTAGTGTTAATATGTTACAGTGAATTTGTACATTCAGGGGTTATGTAGAACCTAAATTTAAAGGGGGAAATGCATAATCACTTAATCATAAGAGATAACATATAATCCATGAACATGACCAGTGATTTTACATAATCACTGAAAATTTTAATATATATATATTGTTTAACCAATTTTTTTTTTTATATGATTTCAGAGATTATCAATTATACACAAATCATATTTAATTGATAAAGGTAAATCAGATATACTTTTAATGTTTAAATTATGTTTTTACTCCCTATCCATTTGTCGCCTTTTAATATGCAGTTTTTCCAGTGAGATGTAATTCAACTGTGATGAACCTCATTAACTCATAAAAAAACTAGGAAATTAAAATTAAAAGTACAAACATATCCACTGATAGTGATAACTGTACATGAATTGTTCACCGAAAAACCAAAACCAGAGGCAAATTGCCCATTCAGTTTGTTTGGCACCTTCAGATGTTTAAAATTTCATATTTTTTTCGATGTGAAGTAAAATCAGATTAAATATGTGAAGGACAAGTTTGTTTTTAACATGTGGATGTTGTGGCAAAACCGATGTGAATAATAGATATCTTTGTTGAAAATAGTGGATGTAATCCAAATAATATTTGTAACTATAAATTATTTGTCGTAGAATATTGTTATTAACGTTTTAATGTTGATGTTTGTAACTATATATTATTTGTCTTAGAACATTGTTATTATACAATTTTATCGAGTAATATTTTCTTTAACTTCTTTTTCTTTATAAACAAAACTATCTCCTCATTCCAGTTGTTAGTTATAATATCTGACATTTTTCTAGTGATTGTACATCATAAAAAAAAAAAAACCCATTTGTTCTAATTATGTATAATGAAAAGTGAAATGCGTATATGCAATCCCTTAACAAACAGTAACTCTGAATAATAAGGATGTATATATCTCTGAACTTGTCAGGTAGTATGTATAACCAGTGATTATACATACTACCTGACAAGTTCAGAGATTATATATACATCCTTATTATTCAGAGTTACTGTAACATACATTATATACATGTTCATGAGTTAACAGTTCTTTCTCAAACGAAAAATTTAGAAATGATAATATAGTCTTTAAGTCAAATTAAATTACATCGCTATAGTCTAAATGTAGCAAAATTCTATCATTTATAAACATTGGCGGATTTTCACAGAGATTTATTGTTGGGAAATAACAAGCGCATGCAAGTACCAAACTCATTTACGGGAAAGTTCTTGTTCATTTAGACAAAAATTGTGGTACATTATTTTGTTGGTTATTGCAAGCGCTTTATATTTGAGGGTCCAATAACCATTCATTTCGTGACGTCAAAACAGCATTAAACGTGACGTCATGGGAAAAAAAAACTCTTGTTATTCTAATGTTGCCACACACCGACATTAGAACAGACATTAACTGAAATCTAAAATTGAAAGTTCAAATTTAAGTAAAAAAGTTAGGCAAAATAAGGCTAGTATCTTACTCTGTCCTTTCAAGATTTTAAGTAATATTTGTCAAGACAAATTAAATCAACGTGTTTAAATTAACTCATCATAGTTACCAGGATTAAAATTATGTACGCCAGACGCGCGTTTCGTCTATACTGGATTCATCAGTGACGCTCGAATCAAAATATTATAAAAAGGCCAAATAAAGTACAAAGTTACTGAAGTAAAATTCCAAGTTCTTGTTATACATAAGGCTGTATTTATTTCATTTGTTCTGTTATAAGTGACTTTGCTTGATGTTGAGTATTGGACGAAAAGGAGTAGAACGGTGTCTTAGCATTAACGAGTTCAGTTAAACAGACAACTCCTTTTTTGCCAAATCATTTTTATTCAAAATAGTGTTATAATAAATTAAAATGTACAATATTCGATGCGATCTATGAGCATTTACGAATGAACCTTTAAAAACAATTAACGTTCAAATCCTAAAGATGAAACAGACAAATGTGGAAAATACATTGAAACACTGTATAATAGGACCTAAAAGAGTTGCCAAAACTATTTAAGTTCAAATTTGCGTTTTGTAGTCGCAAATTTAATTGTTGTCATAACCAAATGTATCAACTATAAATATAATAAATGTTTATAATAAACCGTGCATCCGACACGCAATTTTCAATTGATCCTCATCGACGATCAGAACAGACGTTTAGGAAACATTATATGGATAACTAGTCGTGAAGCTCTATAACGAAAGGGGGATTGGCAACAATAGACAGCATAGTCTAACTCATTTTTTTTTATGGGAGTTGCAACCTTAGTTTTTAATGTAAAACCTAAATTTGCCAATTCATTATTATTATTGTTTTTAAATAAATTAGATATAAAAAAAAATATCATGGGTAGGTGGTTTTAAATTCACTCTATACAATGATTGTTTTACTGGTTTAAGATTAATACTAATTTATAACATTTAAGAAAACATATCAGCTTACTTTTTCCTTTTTTTCCTGACGTCGTATGCAACTCACCTGCTTTGAGTTCTGTAAATTTGATGAATAATCTAATGAACATCGAATATTCAAAGTTTACTAATCTTCGATTTTAACATTATCAGATTAAATCATTATAGTCCAGACTGTATAGTCCAGACATAATGCACACTAATCGGTCAACTTTGTTCAGTACACATATACAATATAGACAGATAAATTCGGTTACGAACTTGTCCAAAATATGATTCGCTATTTACGTGCAAAATGAAGATATATGTTAATCAGTATAGTATGTTTTAAAGGTAATATATATTCATGGATTATATCCCATGAAGTACAGTGTTGCAACTATTCTTATATTTTGTACCTGCAAAAGTTTTAAAAGGACGGAAATGAATTCTATCACTACGAAACAATTGGTTCTTTTTTGTTTGGCAAATTTACCACGTAATGTAAAAGTCAAAATGGCCAGAATACCGTAAACATTAATACATTCATTTTTTTTAAATCTTTCGCGGCTTATGCCAGACTTTGTGTTCAATGCACAAAAAGAGCCGTAGATTCTCTATCAAAATTTGATTAAGCAGTCAGTTTGATGATACAAAAAAAATCTTTAAAAAATTCACAACTGGATATAAAACACCATGCTAAATCAAGTAGATAAATGTCTTTTGTGTAAAGCCATCGTTACATGTAAATTTTCTATACCCGAAACTTGATCGCGTGTGAAACAACTGTCATACAAATGGCAGGTTGGGTTAGCTGTAAAAGACAGTTTAGAAAGGCGGATTAAAATATACAGGACTGAATATTTGCCTTGCAGTTCCAGAATTTACGTAACATGTGATGTTGAATGGCCTTGTCCATTCTGGTGTAAATATTAAAAGAAAATGAAAACAATAACGATAATAATTTTCTTTATTTCAGCAGAATAACATATTTAGTCCAAAGACAAGTTTAGACCAAAGACTAGTTTATTCATATTTGTATTTTAATCATCTTTCAAAATACACCACCAGAATTGCTAACATGTCTACAGAATTATGAAGTACGCAAACTTAGGTCACTGACCAACTCAATGTAAATTGGTTCAAAAATACATGCACACCTAGCATACCTACACACATGAATACATTTGAATAAATTAAATATAAAAAAAAGATGCCATAGGTAGGTGGTTTTAAATTCACTCTATACAATGATTGTTTTACTGGTTTAAGAAAATTAACACTGTTTTTGGAAAGGGTATTGCGTGTGACAGTAATTAGAGAGGAGTGTGTGGGGGTTAATCCGAAAACGGGTAACCACATTTGCAGTACAAAATGTAGCATTGTTGAATTGCAACGCATAAATAAACATAATATCAAAATTAAATCAAAGGAAATTTTAAAATGTATCTTTTTGATCAGTAACTGTTCACCCTTAACAATCACATGAGTTACTCACCCGTAGATTATTTTTAATTTGGTTCTAGTAAACTGTTTGATTGTATTTCCATGTTGTATTTGTGTATACTTTTTTTTAACATTTGTGTTATTTCCATTGGTCTGCCCTAAAAAACTACAAACTTTCAAATCGGTCATGATTGAGATTCGTAGAATTTACATTTACCAATTTCTTTACAGGACAGAAACAACCACAGTCAAGGTTCCTGGCTGGAGAAAGGCGCATTGACATGCATATAAACCATTGGTAAAAACATATCAAAGGTACCAGGCCTATAGTTCAAAAAAATGATCTTATCAATTATAATTCATGTCAAGTGCTGACTACTGGGCTGGTTATACCCTCTATGACGAAACTTCTGCAGTTGCATCGACCTTGTGACTGTCAAAGATACTATACGTAAAATATGAAACGCCAGATGCGCATGTCCACTACATAAGACTCATCAGCGACGCTAAAATCAAAACAGTTGAAAGGAACCACAAGTTCTCGTTTATATTATTCTATAGGTAACTTCTCTTATTTGTTCTTCTTTATTCTCTCTCTTTGATCAATTTTATGAAGACCATTTGTACTGCTTATTCATAAGTCCCCCCTAAGGTATCTAACATTCACCTTAATTTGCCCCGTTGTTGTCTAATTGTATTGTTTTGCAGGGTGATTATCGGGCAATTTAGGACATTTTATATTGTCTGGTCCGTAATAGTTTATTATCCAAATCTGTGTTCTACAATCCACAGATATCCAACTTACATTTTATATGAAAAAAATCATTTGTGGGCTTTATATAGTTTACTATACGATAAGGGTTTTTTCATTGTTGAAGGCCGTACTGTGACCAAGAGTAGTTATGATCTCTGATGGAGAGTTGTCTCATTTGCAGTCATACTACATCTTCTTGTTTTTATATACATATAAAAAAAACTTTAAATATATGCACGTTTAGACCATAAATTTAATTTATGACATATTTATCTGTCTCTTTTATCCAGATTTAAACAACAGTATTGCAACTTGTCCCATGTAAAAATAAATGAAATGTTTGGTTTCATGTGTAACATAACTTCCAAAATTTCTTCCAACGATACAATGCCATGTCGGGTTATATTTCTTGTCAAAATCCTTTTTGATGAATGCGGCAATGTCTTTTTCAATATTGAATTTTTCCAAGGCCTGAGTGGAAGATTCAACAGCATCTTGTTGCATATCTTCCGACATGTCAGCATTCTTAATAACAGCTTTCCTTTCACTCATGGTGTTAGCTGAAGTAAATAAAAACATCAGTCCATACCACGTGTATCTCAATACAAACATGTAGCTCGATATCGAAAAATAAATATGGACAGCATTGATATTACCTTAACTATTGCTTTTTCTAATATTTTTGATGTTTACAATTACTAAACAGAAAACTTCAACAATAGTTTAAAACTAAAATGTCATTATCCAATAACGATTATAACAACACATGTATTTTAGATTTGTGAATTCTTAATCCAAACGAAGAATTTGTCCTATATGTTCAAATGCTACGGTTAGATAATTTAAACGGAACATTTCTTTCTTTATTTTTATTATTCAAAATCACTACGTGTGAACCATAAAATATGCAATGAAGGTTATATAACATCTCTTTCTTAACACATTCACTGTATATGGCTTTTTTTTCAATTATATGCTAGAGAAGCATTACCATGTCGCATGACTCACATTGTAACTGTATTGCTTGGAAACAAAATATTGATACTAATTGTATATGTTGATGCAGAATAAAAATTCAGTCTGTCCCTTTAACACATATTTATTACCTTGATTGGCATTGCATGATTGGTTTAAATTGATATCCATCCCAAACACTCGTTTCCCAATCTTAAAAACATATGCATCGAGTGTGATGCGGTACGTTTTATTAAGAGACAGTTGTAGTTCAAATTTGAAACACAAGTCATGCCGAGCTTTTAATAATTTAAAATGTTTCTCGTGGTCGTTGAGATATAATAAGCCAATGGTTATCGAGGAAATACATATATGTATATATATATATATATATATATATAAGTGCCTATAAATAGCAGCACATGACATACAAATCTATGGGAGTGTGGATTAATCAGTACAGAGATTAATTCAATTACACAAATAAAATTATAGATTGCCTAACAATGTAATTTTAACACACTATTTAGTATGTAAATATAAGAATGTTTAAAATATTTACAAAATGATGAAAATAAACGCAATATTTCGCTAGACTAACTAGCTTTATCAAGCGTGCATCTATCCAGGTGAAATCGGATGTAGATGATAAGAAACTTTGCAGCTCAATGTATATGTTGCACTTGAATTTAGCTGCCTTGAAAATAATACATAATTTGGATGAAGTTCAAGATTTTACAAAATTGGTAGTTTAAGTTAGCAACGTCCATTGGCCAATATTACAAGATAAAAGGACGATGCTGTGTACTAAATTATTCTTTATCTTTCCTGTATCTTTTCTCATCTTTTCGTTAAGACCATCAGGTTCTAAAGTGTGGAGTTGGTGGATCCAGAAATTTTCTCTCTCCTTCTCGCCGTGGTGTCCCACTCGGTGTTGACTTCTATGATTTGGAAAGTAACATTATCAAAAGAATGTTTCGTTGAACGAAGATGTCTTGTGAGAGGACAGTTTTGTTGGTTTTGTACCATGAACGATGGTTATTGAGCCGAATATTAAATTTGTCCATTGTTTCTCCCACATACTGAATGCCACAAGTGTCACATGTTAATATATAAATTGAGTTCTCCGTTTTACAGTTGGAATTTGAGTAGATGGTATAATTTTGTTTAGTAACGGAGCTGATGAAAGAACTGCTTGTATTGGCAGCTTTACAACACAAGCAGTTCCTTCGACCACATTGTTAGTAGCAACCGGGAGATGGAGTAGGCTGCTTTGCTAATACAGATGTCACTAATTTGTCACGGATGTTTTAGGTCTTCTGAAGGCCATGACTGGTGGTGAGGAAAATACTTTTTAAGATTTGAATCATTTTCTATAATTTTCAATGCTTCTGAACAATGGAAGACACATTTTAAAATCAGGATGGTAAGTGAGTACAAGGGTGTTCTGTTAGCTGCTTTATTCTTCTCTTTGTACTCTAGAAGTTCTTGGCGACTAGTTTTGTTTGCTCTTTCGAAAGCGCTATCAATGATGTTGTTATTGTGTTATATATATAAAAGTCTAAATTGAAAACAACGTTCAAACCTATGATTGCGTTGGATAAAAATCGCAATTTTTATACGTGTGCATGCAAAACAAATGTCTTGTTGGATGGGTTTAAATACAGCACACACAACATTTTCAAAAAGACTAAAAAAGTGAAAAAAGTATATTTTAACAAAACGCATTTGACTAACAGGTCGAACAATAAATGTTCTTAAATCCTGCTGACTGCCATTGGCGATTGCCAAATAAACAGATCACCGATGTAATAAATGGATTATTAATTATAAATTTAATACTAAACAGAAAACAATAAACTTGCGGAAAAGATGATATACCGCAAACAAAAGGTGCAAAGGTTTTTGTACACCATATCCGGATTTCGACAATTAATGTCTCTTCAGTGATGTTAGAAATCGAAACGGTTTGGAAAGCCACGCAATTTACCTCAATTTAGGATAGACTCTTAAATTTTGAGGAGTCAAAATCGGATGAACGGATCATATAAACCCGAAGGCAAATATAATACAAGCCCAAACGAAAAAATATAAACAAGTCTAAATTTAAAACAACGTTCAAACCTATGATTGCGTTGGATAAAAACCGCAATTTTTATACGTGTGCATGCAAAACAAATTTCTTGTTGGAGGGGTCTAAATACAGCACAAACAACATTTTCCAAAAGACCAAAAAAGTGAAAAAAGTATATTTTAACAAAACGCATTTGACTAACAGGTCGAGCAACAAATGTTCTTAAATCCTGCTGACTGCCATTGGCGACATATATATAAGGAACTTAACATAATGTTTATCATATATGTCGACAAACATAATCTCTCTTTTTCAATATTTTGCAAGCAAACAAGATTGTAACTTACCTGGAAGTCAAAATATACCATGACTTTTTTTAAAAGTTTTTACGAGATGTTAAGTTCCAATTTTTTTACCATCCGATTAGGAATGAATTTTGATTAATAAAACATGTTATATTTTGCAATAGACTTAGTATAATTTTTATTGCTTTAAAGATTCTTGTGTTTCGTGGAATGCGGAAAATCTATTCTAATGATATTTACAAGCAACTATTTTTAAATATTCGCGAACATTTCCTATATATAGAAATCTTTATATTTCAGTTGTACACGATCACTTTTGGTATTCCTTAAGACCTTATATTCAATTTACAGCTCACTGATGTTAGGAACATCTAACAGTTCGAAAGGAAATATTATCAAATCATGCAAAATAATTATCGGTTTCTGCATAATAATTAATAATAATGAAAATAACGCTTAATAAATTTTGTAAGTCCGAAGCACTTTGATTCACCAGGAACACTTGAACCAAAATGGAGTTGAAAGCAAAGGATGTACCAGTACTTGAATATGTTATGAGCTATATCACTGAAGGGACACAAAGAATAATCAAATCCATATCAGGGCAACTTTGCCTGAGGAAAAAGGAACCTTAGTTTACAAAAAAACATTTAAATAAATCAACGAGTTATTAATCGTGTTAGTACCAAATCACTGACTACTCTGCTAATGATATCCTTAGGGAATAGGATATGAGGATTGTAATAAGATAGTATTTGCCCCTACCCTTTAAACATATCGCAAAGGATTGAATAATTGCTAGACATACTGATAACTAACTATAAAAATATTTTTAACGTTTTGTTTTGATATTTCTGCTTGTGTGCCTTTTTTCAATCATTTGAACAATTAATATACAGACAATGTAATACACTGATTTAACGATTTCTGACATATTATTAAATATTTTATGAATTGTGTGATAATATGCATGAACCAACTGTCGCCTAACAAACACATACTTACAGTCGTTTAACTATCAATACTTTTTATTGTATTTTATCAATATTTCACCTGTAACAGAAAACAGTATTCTGATGATGTATAATAAAATTTGGAATGCATCGTATAATTTATATTCAAATATTTAAATTTTTTGAATAATGTTATTATTTCTTACCCGCAAAAGTCCGTCAACATGCAATGTATGTATATGTTTGTAAGTATTGTTATTAAGTTGCATATTGATTTTAATAACGTCATTTTTCACGGTCTTGCATATGCCTATCGTGGGTTTTCACTGGTAGACGTAACAAAATATCTTGGATTAGTTTTTCATCCCAGCATTCATTGGTAACGGATATCTAGTAATAAGCAATTTTAAAACGCTTTGATGTGTGAAAGACATTAAAATTCATACAATCTATAAATAGCATTATAAAGTAAAAAAGTATAAAATAAGGTAATAAAACTAAACATATTGATTGAAAGTATGTCGAAGCATGTATTAAATGAGTAAGAGTTTCGATTATGGCTGTCGAAGACCCACTGACGATACAACTGAAATTTGCAATATGTTATAACTATGGGATATATTGGATTACTGGCCATGATTGTTAACATTACTTAATTTGATGCTATTATATTACAAGATCTGGTGTAATCCTTCATACCTTTTTACCTATTATATAAAAATAAGATGTGGTATGATTGCCAATGAAACAACTCTCCACAAGAAACCAAAAGAAATTGGCAACTATAGGTCACCGTTCGGCTTCAACAATGAGCAAACCATACCGCATAGTCAGCTATAAAAGGCCCCGAAACCATAGAAGGAGGCAAGGATAAAATACGGTAAGAGATATAGAATATTAATATAATGGAATATGTAGACAGCTCTCTCACAAGCAAAAAGCCCTTACTGTAAAAACATAAGGGCATACACTAAAGGCACGGGGACACATTCTACTGCATCCACACAGCACGAGTAACAAACCCTTCAGTAAATATAAAAATAAGAAGATGTGGTATGATTGCCAATGAAACAACTCTCCACATGAGACCAAAAGAAATTAACAACTATAGGTCACCGTACGGCCTTCAACAATGAGCAAAACCCATACCGCATAGTCAGCTATAAAAGGACCCGAAACCATAGAAGGTGACAGGGATAAAAATACAGTAAAAGAAATAGAATATTAATATAATGGAATATGTAGACAGCTCTCTCACAAGCAAAAAACCCTGTAAAAATATAAGGGCATACACTATTATGTCTGTTTATTTTGCTCACATATTGTTGTAAATATAATAGAATTTTATGCGACGGTCATACAAGTGAGAGGTTAAGCTAGCTATACAACCGGGTTTAATACACCATTTTCTACATAAGGAAATGCCTGTACCAAATCAGAAATATGACAGTTGTTTTCTATTCGTTTGATGTGTTTGAGCTTTTGATTTTGCAATTTGATACGGGACTTTCCGTTTCGAATTTTCCTTGGAGTTCTGTATTTTTGTTATTTTACTTTTTCCATAAAATATACTTAAATGCATTTGTTGTTATATATCAATATAGATTTCAAATAAAGGCAACAGTAGTATACCGCTGTTCAATGGTCATAAATTGAGTTAACTGAAACAAATCCGGGTCACAAACCAAAACCGAGTGAAACAAAACATCGGAACAACATAAACACTGAAGTGCTACAAGACAAACGCCAACATACATAGAAACGGACTATTTGATAACAACTGCCATATTCCTGACTTGGTACTGGACATTTTAAGAAACTCTGTTTTAAAGGCAAAGGATAGGCAAAAGTTTATTGGATTTACAGAAAGACATCTAAGTGCGTTTTCAATCGTCTTCTTTTTTCACAATAATTGGGCTTGTATAAGTTTTTATATTCTTTAAAAGAGAGGCGAAATACACCAAAGGGATATTCAAACTCGTTAATCGAAAATACACTGACAATGCCATGGCAAAGAAAACAAAAAAAGACCAAATAGAAAGCAAACAGCAAACAAACAACAACATAAAAACTAAAGACTAAGCAACATATAAACCTCTTTGATTTGCTTAATATTTTGTTATTCAAAACCCGTTTATTACTTATATACAGTGTCGGGTTTGCTCATTGTTAAGAGCTGTACGATAACCTGTTGTAGTTTACTTCCATTTTTCTTTAGTGGATAGTTGTTGATAGTTGTCACATTGACATTCATACCAGATTAGTATATTTATAGGTACAAACAATGATTACATTGTTTATAGTTATTTTTAGTTTAATACACCAGTTTTTCACACTTGTGAATAAGTATCTTGTTCATATCTAAATTTTGTCATTTAAGGTATCTGGTATTTAAATGATGTTGATACAGGAGCGTCATATAAGATGTAAATAGGCTAGCATTATCCTTCAAAGTCATATTACGTTAACTAAAAGGATCACACAGACAAATTCTGCTTCATATCTTGACTTAAATTTTCCATTTGTTAGCTTGCAAGTTCAATGTAGCAACATTATGTCATCATCTGTATATGGAGTATGTATCTTACACATGTTACAGTTAGTACTTCATGACAAATACAATAATTGGATGTACGCTTTTGACTACTACTATGCATTCAGTAAATTTGAAAATGGGAGGTCTCAACATCTTTTAATGAGCTGGGTATATCATTTATTGATACAAAATATTTTTGCCAAGATGATTGACAAAGTTGAATATTGTCGCTTGCGTTAAAATAACTGGTATCAACACAACTAAAAGTGTTTTAGGGTTTTATCAGATAACATTTTAATCTAGTTTGTTTTTAATGGTAATACATCTTATGTTGAAAGAGATTAATAGAATAGGTAGAAAGAACATAGCTGTTGAAAAGAGACAGTACATGGAGTCATATAAAAGTACATGCTAATTGTTTTACACGTCGCTTTATGTTAAAAGGCGTTTTGCCATTTTAAGAAAAAATCAAGACAGTATGATGACCTGATGATTGACTTTTGGAAAAGGGGTTGCATTAAGATGATGGTATCAATAGACACCATTGCATGCCATATATTATCTATCACTTATGACAATGATGAAGTTTTTATTTGAGAAATGCCGTTACCTGGAAGCAACACAATAGCTTCGGTTTTAAAATAGTACGCTCGCAATTCCATTTACATACTATATTTTCCATTATGTCATTTTGTAAATATTTTCAAACCTTTTTTTCAAGCATATATTTTAGAAATTCTTATCTCAAATTCCTTTTTTTGAATTTTGGATATTTTGGTCATGCATAATGACGCTTGTTTTTAGCAATGAATAGTGTACGATTTAGTACACACTTTTTATCCATTAATAGACGAGAGACATATCACAAGTGAATGTTAGCATTTCTGGTGAAAGTTCAAACTATCATTACCTTTTTATATTTCATAAAAAAAAATAGTAATGAGATGATAATCGGCCCTAACCTTTGACATACAACAGGACTTAGTGTGAGCGGAAAAAAAGATAGCAGTAATGACATGGTGTCGATTTATTTTAATGACCTATTTTCAATTAGTTAAAGAATATACTGATCAAATGGTACACTAATTTCAATGAATACAGACGAGATGCATGGACCAATTTACCGCATAAAAAAATACATTCATGTAGTCAATAGTTGTACAAGAACCATTGCGTACACACCACGGTTTATAATTGGGTTCGAACCACTCAATGTTTTCGTATCTGTGTAGTGTTCTGTATACTGTTGTTTGTCTGTTCAGTTGTTTCTTTTGCCATTGTGTTGTATTTTTCTTTCTCTATTTATGGTGTTTGATGGCCTCTTGGTTTATTCATTATTGTTTTTTTTTGTACATGTTATTGCATTTATTATTTGATTGTATGTTAAAACAAATCCACGTAATAATGTTTGAACCTCCTAGTACCCACAAACTATTGTGCTACTTAAAATAGATTAAAATGACAGGTGTGAAACAAATCAGGGAATTTGGACCTATATCTGTCAGTCTATTAAAGCCGACGAAATTGAATTCGCCACTAAAATAGTTTCCTCTGAATCAAATATTGCAATTTTGTTTACAAACATGTGTCACATTGCCTTAATTTAGTCTACTTGCTTTATGCATACCATATTTTCACTACCTACTTTTTGATTCATATTTGATACTGGTAAAACAGTATGAAGATCAAAAGATTGAATACATCAATACCAAAGGATTTAAACCTTACTTACTGTAAAGACTTACCAAAGAAAGTGGCGAAATAAAACAGGTCTTAAATGTATTTAGATCATATCTGAAATTATTGATTATCAATGCTTTTTAACTCCGTCCTTGATTTGGCTTTCCAACTGATTCGAGCACAATAAATTAGTCATATGTGAAACGGGCGTCTGGCGTACCAAATTATAAGCCTAATATCTGTCATTAGTTTGTTCTAAAATCAATTTGACCGTGATTTATTTTGAATACAACTTGTAGAGAAACACTTTGAGCTTTACCTAGATTCTTACCTTAAACTGATGTTTGTCATAAGTTAATATCAGTTGTGTTTTAATTTTCATTTCATTACCTCTATTTGTATGTGCGAAAAAAGAAGATACATGTAATTTATTTATCAAATACCAATGATAATACAACACAATAGTGGCCAGGGATTTGTAATGTTTTCTAATCTTTACCAATAAAGCTTTAAATAGGGGTGGAGGTTATTCAGAGTGTTGATATAAAAGAAGTTATCAAATTTACGAATAAAGCAGTACCAAAATACTATATACTGGAATCATCTTATCTGGTATATCAAGTGGCATCGACCATATTTTGTCATTCGAATTTAAAGATAACTAATGTATTTCTTTAAAAATGCGTATAGTATTTACCTTTTCCATTAGTAACATGATACATTTAATAATCAATATTTTTTGCGGATGGGTAACTTTTTCTCCTATGCAATCTTCATAAATATAAAATAAGTATGAAAATATTTTCATCCTTGTCAAAACTGTTATGTGTGACGACATCAAAGGAATGTATTTACAACATTATAAATAGTTTATTCATCTGTGAAGGATTTCAATAGCAGTTACCATGTATGCAATTTTATTTTATATACTATTTAGATCGTTTATTCAGGGTGTAGGTTTGAAAGACCTATTACTTTGTGGTTGTTGGTTTAGTTACTACTGTTAAAGGTGAAATCATGATTTTGGGGGCGGTTAAAGAATCGTTTGGAATCTAATTGCGTCAAAATGAAAAAAACAAAGGGAGAAATTTTTGGAATAAAAAAAAAAAAAATTGAGTGTCACTTTTGATATAAATTGCATCTCAAGCACTGCCAAATGTACATGAATTCATAAACACGAACACACAATATTGCTATTTTAAGATATGTTCAAAAATATATCTGTGATAATCATCGTTTCATTTGAAAAATATCTTTTTACATTTTTTGTTTGCTTGTTTTTTCCCTTTTTTTTCAAACATGATTTAATATACTAAAGTCTGCTTGGTGACTCTTCCAAATTATTGTTAATATATATTTCCAATAACATATAGATTGTGTTGATATACAGGTTTCAAGGTATTTGAATAACTGATGATTAATTGCTTACATACTTAAATATAATACTAGTATACATTTTGTAAATAACACTGTACATATGTATTTGCTCATAAGTTTCATTCACTAATCCACTGTAGTTCTACTATTTTAAGTACAGTTGTTAACATATGAAGGAGTACATGTACATGTAATGTGGAGAGAGCTTTTATAAATTGTACCTGTTGCTCAATGCTTTTCATATCTTTATTAATAAAATAGGTTTAAAATTAAAAAAATCTATAAACAAAACAATGCCCAGGAAGGTCGTAATGATCATGATAATTAAACTACAGAAAATAACGTTTTTGTATACTAAAAAAGTACTTGTAACCCTCTTTAATGTGTCCTGAATCTAAACAGTGTCGCCCCAAAAAAGACCAAAATAAATTTAGAAAAAAAAGTTTATGCTTGACGCCGGTAGACGACAAAAGGCACTTTCAGCAAAACATACAAACAGATCTAGAAGATTGGATATATGATCATTTGCATTGCCGAAAAGTGTATATTTCCACATTTATTTGTAAGGCGCATCTGAGTTTTCCATTTTGTTTTCTCTGATATTTTGTTCTTCATTGTCCTTGTTGTCTTTATTAGTAATGATTGTGCATGTCCCTTCGACTATCATCTTTTGTGTCATTTATATATTAAGTATAGAGAAATAGCATGTAATGATTGTGTAATAATCAGATGTGTCTTAATGTTAGACAAGAGCTATCAACTAATTTGCGATTGTATCATTTAATCATGCATTTGATAAAGACAAACCCAAACTGTGTTTGTGATTGGCACATTCACACAGGATTAAACCATTGTTTAGTACTAAGCATTCCATCATTTTATATAGATCAGAGGAATGAAAAGTGTAAAGAGGAGTTGTACAACAGAACTCCATTCAGAAACCTTTTTGACAGTTTTAACATTTAGATGGTTCTCTCTTTTTGCAACATACGGGTATCTAAGTCATCTTACCTAGCGACAAACAGATATAAGGACAGGAAACCAGTCTACTCTCGTTTTGCAACATACGGGTATGTAAGTCATCTTACCTAGCGACAAACAGATATAAGGACAGGAAACCAGTCTATGAGAGTCTTGGTCGATGTAAATTCCAGAAATGCGCATCAAACGCAGCACAGAAGAGCGAGGATTAGTTCTGTTTGTGTTATTTGTTTTATTTGTGTTTTGTTTTTATATTGTTATAGTTTAACTTCAAATTTGATCTAAGTTCAAACAAGTTGTGCGAGTATGACGACGATTCCTTATGCGTTTTAAATATGTTTAATTGTTAACTTAATTTCATTTATTATCTTTATTATCTTTATTATCCAGATTTGAACAACAGAATTGCAACTTGACCCAAGTAAAAATATATAAAATGTTTGGTTTCATGTGTAACATAACTGCCGAAATTCCGTCCTACGATACAGTGCCATGTTGGGTTATACTTCTTATCGAATTCCTTTTTAATGAATGCGGCAATGTCTTTTTCAATGTTGAATTTTTCTAAAGCTTGTGTAGAACAGTCAACAGCATCTTGTTGCATATCCTCTGACATATCAGCATTCTTGACAACAGCTTTTTGGTCACTCATGGTGTCAGCTAAAATAAGGAACAATATATATATATCCCCTTACAGTTTCAATTAGCTTCATATAGAACAAAACATACAGTTTCACAAAAAAATGTTTCATGACAACACTTGTTTCATATTTTCAATGCGTGTAATTGCAAACATTTTATAAAAACAACTCAATTATTCTTTTAATTATAAAACGTGTAGATAACCATTGTCTATATCATTTTGGAACGTCACACAAACAACACCCAATCAATCTACCTTAAAAATTTCTTTATCCGGATGGGTTATATTTTTGTTATATAAATTCTTCGGGTAGATAAGTAAAATATATGTCTTTTGACATTCACCCCCAAAAAAAAACCTTGATAAACCTTTAGAATGTAATTTAACATTTCCTTTATTTTAAAGTATGTCACCGATTGTCTCGGGAATATTGTTTAATTTACAACCATCTGATTTCCCTTTTTTATGTATTAAGCACATCGATATGCAATGATTTTGATCATGCATTCCATTATAGATGGTTTCTGTATACACGAAGGCTATATAACCTAGAATATAATAGTAAAGTTGAGGTTTTCGTCCACATTGTGCTTGCCATAAGCAAATCGAAGGATGTTTAAAGTTGATTTTGGTGCTATATAGTTTTCAGGATAACTATAATTAAGAACGAAGAGTACGCTTTCGAAATTATTAGGAATTCATTAAATTTTCAGATGGTGAAGTATTAACGACTTTTACTATATACTCTATATTAATACAAACTTATTATTTATAAAAAAACTCAAGTAAATCATAACGTATTTTGCTGGAAGTTCAAAGATGTTTTGATATGTTAAGACTTAAATCAAGACAATATAACGACTACATGTCTGGATGAATTGCATTCTGCGATATTTCAGAAAAGGGTTGCATTAATATAATTTGTAGGTATCACCAGACTTCATCACATGCGATTTTTCATTCATCAATTGTGACGTTGCTGAGAGCAGTGTTTCCGGTTATGCCGTTTCCAGAAAACGACATAATAATTGCTACGATTCACAAATAGGACGCGCTCGATTCCATTGAATGAATTTTTATATAATATAGTACATGTTCTATGTACTCAATACTTTCACTTGGAAAATATAATCAAACAATAGAAAAGTCAGCAAGGAATTGGACAGAGTGTATTTCAGAATACAAAAGTCATTATGCATCAATAAACTATTAAAAATTCTAAATACAGAATGTCAGATACAGTTTCCTATAGAAATACATTATTAGGGACTTTCCTTTTTGAATTTTCCTCGGAGTTCGGTATTTTTGTGATTTTACTTTATATGTCCAATTCTTCGCTCACTTTCTTATGAATATATGAGAGACAGATTTTAAGTATATGTAAGCATCTCTAGTGGAACGAAAATTTTTCGATAATCGTTGCATCTGTCTATTTCATAACAACCTATCAATAAGATGGTAATTGGCCTTAAACGTTGCAGATATCAAAGTACTAAATACAAGCGGAAAATAAATAATAAAAAATGGGAAGCAGCTATGACATGTCAATGTACGTTAATATCTCATTTTCAATTACTTTAACAATAGCCAGAGCATATGGTAGACTGATTTAACTTAATTATGACGATATGAATGAACTGGTTACCCACCTAACCAGTACATACTTATAGTAATCAATATTATAAATTTCAATGAATGTTTACTACATTTTTTATGAAATTGATTCCTGTTTCAGAAAAAAATTCTTCTGATGATATCTGCATGGTTTATAAAATGAACAGGATATGTTGGATTTAGTTAATAATTCAATATTTGAATATTTTAAAAAATTGTCAATATTGCTTACCTGCAAAAGTCTATTAACATACAATGTACGTATATGTTTATAAGCGCAGTTAATATGTAGTTCATAACTTTTTATTTCATGTTTTTTTCACGGTTTTGCTTTTGCTTATCTTGGTTTACAACTGGTTGACTTAACATAAGTTGCTTGGATTAGTTTTTCATCCCAGAATACACCGGAATCGGATATATTAAAATTTTCAATTCAAATACACTTTGACCTGAATCTTCGAATGAATATCAATAGAATAATTTAAAACAGCTTAAACTTTAAATGATTTTTTGGAAGCGTATATCAAATAGCCTTATTCGAGTCTTTATAGCAGCTGGAATAGACCCTTCTAATGAACGATTAGATTGGCAGCATAAAAAATGTTACATTGATTAAAATAATTAAAAGAAGATTTACAAGATATGAAGTATTGATTTTGTATTTAAGAAGTTATACATTAACATGGAAATATTATATGAGGTGTGTCACATAGTCAGACATGAATTTACAATACTTTGTTTACTTTTTCTGTAAAACAAAACCTGGTCATTTTCTTTACAAATTATCCTTAATTGCTGAAATAGATTGCTGTTAACTGCCTACGGATTCATATCGCTATTAAATATGGAGTATCAAGGAAAAGATTACCTAAGCTGTATTTGGCAAAACCTTTAGGAATTTGAGTGGCAAATGCGTTTCAACTTATACAGCAATAAATATAAATGCCTCAAGGTCTTTCTTTTTCCAAAAGGGAAAGACCTTACTGTATTTCTTCTGGTTATTATCCTTTTTTTCCCGCCAACTTTGACAAAATTTCCCTCCGTAACCGTAAGACATGTTGCTTTCAGGTTCACACTTTGT
This sequence comes from Mytilus coruscus, assembly GCA_017311375.1. Lineage (NCBI taxonomy): Eukaryota > Metazoa > Mollusca > Bivalvia > Mytilida > Mytilidae > Mytilus > Mytilus coruscus. The sequence goes on along the minus strand of CM029598.1, from coordinate 6,255,709 downwards.
ATCGGTGTCAAAAATACCTATCCGGAACTCACCCTGTGAGTCGTAAAATTTTTTCGGTCCGGAGTTATCTGCCGAAAACCTAAAAACTTTGTTATGGGATGAACACCGTAACCGTAATAGGTAGAAAAAAAAAACCAAAGGGTGAAATTAGTTCAGGACCATATACTGGTTCTTCATTACATTTTGATCAAAAAGATTCAAAGACTTATTGATAGGGTTATGCCCCTTTGAAAATTAACCGATATCGGTTGGCCACTAAAACTCAGAAACCGTCGTAGCCACCTAGGATCTTCATCAATGATTATCAATTCATATGACCCTGAAAATGCCTCAAGGTCAAATTTTTAATTGACCTTGACCTTTGACCTTATACCTTGTTATGGGATATCTAAAAAACCATTACACTTACAGAAATTGTGAATAGTGAAAACTGTTTGGGTCATTAAGGCGCAACTTTGTTACATTTTGACTGAAGAGATTTTACCACTCTGTAAGGGGAATATCCCCCATTAACGGTTTCTGAAAAGACAAAATTAGCTTTAACATTTTAACCAATGGTTTAGGACCAATGGGGTCTTTTGCAATGACATCAGTGACCATTGACCTTGACAAAAGTCAAAAGTTCAATGGTAAAGGTCAAGTGCTAGATGGCGAATTTTGTGTTTTGACCCTATTGTTAGGGTTTCATGTGTGTTTTAAATGTATTCAATGCATTCTACGTCTATTTAAACATATATTTTACATTATGAAAAGGAAAGACCTCTCAATAGTTCACTAACAATTGACATTTTAATTATTATTTCCTTCATTTCAACAGGATAACATATTAAGTCCAAACACTAGTTTACCTTTCAGAATTTTGGGTCATCAAAGCTCTTCAATTTCGTTCTTTATTTGGCCTTTTTAAATTGTTTTATTCGAGCGTCACTGATGAATCTTTTGTAGACGAAACGCGCGTCTGGCATATAAAATTTCAATCCTGGTAATTATGATGAGTTTATTAACGTAGCAAAGGATAGTCGTGTGCTTATTTAATCACATAAGGAGAATGTGCCCGAGTGGTCAGGAGCGTTGGGTTCCAAGTGGCGATTGAATTGATGCCTTAGTCTCATGAGATGAGGTTAAAGATCCATAGATTACATGATTATGTACAAGTATTCCTATTATGCCAGAAACATTTATTGTTTACTTGTTACTTAATAACAAGATAGATATATTTGAATACAATCTTTCATCTGATTATTAAGGTATTTTGGAATGATATATAACTTTAATGAGTTTGTCTGATATTGTCACATGTGTTGAATACTGGTATTAATACTATATTTATTAGAGGAAGATATTAGCAAGCAAAATCGAGAGAAAACATGATACAAGCATGAAAATTAGCACGAAACACAACAACTGTACCACTCTTCATCTCGCACAAAAACTGTACCCCTCAAAACCACTTACAAATATGAGACTGTGGTGTAACAGGAAATTGGTTCAAATAAGTTATCAAATTTGACTTTACATATCACAATTGACTCTACAATTAAACCTATTAAATAATATGGGAGACAAGACTAAAACATCGGAGGGTACTCGACCATTACGAAAAGTGATTCCAATCCAAGTTCAAATGCTAAAAAATCACGTTTGTCCTTTTTGTATATTTAATATATAAACTTAAAAATTAATGTTTGTATTTCTTATTAAGAATTAATTAACAAACTGCGTGTTTACGCGTTAGAATACTTTAAAAATGTATAGTTTCATATGAAATAAAACTTCCAAAATTCCAGCATGTTGGATACTTTTTATGTATGCAGCATCGACATTGAAATTTTCCATAGCTTTCATGGCATAGTCTGCACCATCTTTATAATGTCACCTGACATGACAGCATATCTTATGACAACTTTTCTTTCAGTCATGATACTATCTAAACAAAATTACAAAGTTGATTATTCTTCTTATATACAAGATAGTGCCACTAGTTGAGGAAGATTTACGTCCCCTTCCGAAGCACTCGAGATCATCCCACAATTTTGGTTGGGATCGTATTGTTCAATCTTTACTATGCTTTGTATTGTTTGTGAATTTTTATGTCTTTTTTTCGTCTTTCGATTTTTTTTTTTTTTTTGCGTTCAGTAGCTCCTGGTTTATGTTTTTGTTTTGTTTCGTTTTAATTGATTTTTATATGTTTTAATGGTGTGTTATGTCGATCTTTGTTTGAATGTTCTCCTTTCCAACTTGACCATTGTTTAGTCTGTTTTTCTTTCACTTAATCTTTTTCATTGCCCAAGTGCAACATCTTCCTTTTTCACATAGGTAAGAATACAGAACGACAATATTAAAGAGCTCTTATTGCTTATTGTATGATACTTTAGATTGTTTTGCCTTGGATGCTTCTACCCAAATCTGTGTCTGATAAATAAAGACTTAACAGTGAAGATTACAAAATAAATAAATACGTGAATTCTTGGATCTGAAAGTCTAGTTTGGACCGCATTTAATGATAAATCAGCATCGATAGCACAATCAGATAAAAATTAGATACTGGCAATGACATTGAAAAGTAACCACATTTCTTTGAGGAGTTGTTCATAGCCAATACAGCTGAAAAGAATGGTCAAGGTAAGACCGAAACCTTTATACGGAGTCGTACCCGTCGTTGCATGATTTACTGAAGCATTAGAACATACTCGCCCATTCTCGTCCAATGAAAAATCAGCATTTTCCCTTCTATTCTTCATAGTACATGGCTTTCCATGCACTATAAAATGCTACACATGAATGACTTTTCATTGTGGATTAATTATGAAGGTGAACTCTTAAAAATTGCACTAACGAAGCGTAAAACTCCCCAAGGCAATGTCCAAGGGAAAAGAGAAAAAGAAAAAAGTCATGAGTACTGTTGTTTGTCTAATTTCGGTATTATAAAAAAAATCAGGAGAATAGAACTACAAAAGCATTTTTAGTTGTTTTTTATTATTGCCCCTGCTATGGTTTTACTAAGATTTCTTACAACCTCTGTTTTTGCCCTGTGTTTGTTATATATGTCAGTTTTGTTATAATTAAGTCTTTACGTCGGGCCTTTTATAACAGTTTTGTAAGAGTTCTTTACTGCATTCCCTATTATTCCCTATTCCGTAACTGTGATCCTCATTCAATGTCATAACCTCCGGTCTTTTGTATTGTTCCTATACCCTATTTAATAATCATGATTTTACGTAATAAAGCTTATGAAAATAATGGTATTAATTATTTTGGAGTGTTAAAATTCTTTAGAGGTTTTAGATAAAATACATGCTTTTGATGGTCCTTATAATTCTGTTGACAGTTATGATTTTTCTACTCTGTACACTACACTTCCACACAATCTTATAAAGAAAAAGTTTTGTATTTGATAAAATGGTCTTTCGAAAATCTCATTGTAATTTTATTTGCTGTAACTCGTTTAAAGCCTTTTCTGTAACGAAAAGCATTTATTGGTACATATACAGACCCCCGGAAAAAGAATTGAAAGGGGGGCAAAGGTGTAGGTGAAGTAAATGTAATATTTCATTCTTTTTTTTATACCAGACCTCAAACTTAAGAAACAATGAATGTTGATGAAAAATAAAAAGAAGATTTTGAAAAAAACCAATACATTCATCAATAAAAAAAAGCCAGTATCTGATGTTGAAACGATTGTAAATTAAAATCTATTGATAAAATTATGTCCTTATTAAAACATATATATACAATTCTAGAACAGCTGATTTATATAACATTTTGTGCTTTTTAATATGAAGGAATTTTAGATATATAAGATAAAATTGTACCTAAAGCAGAAGAAATCTCCATGTTTGAATAATATATCCTTTTATTGTTATCACAAAACTATCTCATTCCTCTTCCTTCCCATCTGTTGAAATGACCATTAAATGATTTACATTCCTTTTACTTAACATGTTAACACTTAAAGTGAGCTAATATCAAAGTTTGATTATTACAATGAGAAGCTAATTTTGTTATGTCACTCGAAGGTGTGAATATGTTCTAAATTGGTAGACAATACTTGGTCATGTTTTATGAACATTTAAAACCCTCGGCTACACCTCGGGCTTTAGATATTTACATGACCAAGTATTATTTAACCTATAAATATATTTACCTTTGCCAGTTAAATCATTGTACATTTTTAAATCATTTTTTTTTTCACGGATGGATAACATCTATACAAACATATACTGAAAATGTAAATACTTTCAACTATGTCGAAATTGTAAAGTGTGACTGCATTAAAGAAAGTGTTGTCATCAACAAAAAATATTTATTCATCTGTGAAATTACAAAATATCAGTTAACTTTTATACAAGTTAATTTTCTCTAAATCGGTGTCTTTGTATGCAATATATATATATTGGTATATAACAAGTGTACGTTGTAATCGTTGTTATGCTTAACTTGAAATCATTAATTGTTTCAGCGTTTAAGAATATTTGTGTCACTTACATGTAAGTTTTCAATACAATTACGTATTAGGTAAATCGATAAAAAAGATTCGGACGCACGAAATTTATGTAGTGTTTATTTCATTTAGTAGCACTGGTTGGATACCGCTGCTAGTGGACTGTTATTCCCCATAATCCTCAGTCGTCTGTGCTTTTCTACTGAAATTATTTTAACATATAATTATTTAGAATTTCCCGATCATAAATTGAGAATTAAAATAAAACAATGATTCAATCTCCTCAGGTAAATTTTACCTTAGATGATTTGTCTAGGTAGTTAAGGTCCTTTTTTTAATAATGCTCCTAAGGTTGTAGAGTATTGGGGACGTTTGTTTGGCTGTGCGGGATGTACAAGTACGCAACCACGTCCGTTCAGACTAGGGAGTTAAATCCTGGCTTTCATATGTTTATGTTAGAGCGTTCCTGATGAAGGTTAATCCACTATAGCGATTCAGACGCACGCAATTTAGTATTGTATTTACATACTTTACATTTATTTGATGTCCTAAATTTCATAACATTAATTTGCAAACATGTCATTTAAATATGAATATGTAAAATAATTTTAGTTACCTGGGACGAGGACTTTCCTAAGTAAATTAATATTGGTAAGACTAATACACAATATAACTTAAGCACTTAACTTAAGAAAACTTAAGTATGGATGTTATCGGAACCTGTATTTAATAACCGTTTGATATGATAATTCATCCCATTTACTCATCCATGAAAATCTGTTTTGAATATTTACAATGAATGAACAAAGCGATCCTTTGTACGGAATGTAGTAAACTTTTAAAACTTCTAAGATGGGTACATTTGAATTTGACAATACTTCAAAAACAAAATGTCCAAAGTCAATGCAAAAATAAGGGAAAAGAGAAAAGTCTGTTCGGATGGTGGAGTATATCTAAAAGTACAATGTTCTTCTATTGTAACTTTGCGGGACAATACAATAACCTGTGAGGTATATACACATATGATAAATACATTTATCGGTAATTTGTACATTTTTCCTTTGATGTGTACTCGCTGATAATGTCAGTATCAGTGGACTGGTCGTGATAAAAAAATTATTGGGTCAGTTCGCAATTGACATGCGCGAGTGCACCGCGCAAGGATCTACTTTCCCTTTTATTTTCAAAATCGCGCGTGATTTTTTTCGCAGAAACGCACGAGTTTTTTTGTGAATGAACCACTTGTCATTGTTTCGGTAAAATTAGTTTAGCTTTTTTGAACGATTTTGTCTAAATTGTGTGAAATTTGAACAGAAAATGTTTACGAAAAAACCGATAAACTTAAAATAATTGCGTTTTCCGCAGTATCATTGATAGCCTTACTAATTACTATTCCAATAGATCTGAATGTTAAATAGTCTGTGTCGTTCCAAGGTGTCTTCTATTTCTGTTTCTTTAGAAGGATTTGTTCAACCTGTTCAGTCACTATTAAGTGTTACAATTTATATTTGGACGCAACACATAAACAGTGACAAAAAAGGTACCGCTATCGCATGAGAGAATCTGAAAAAAAAAAATAAAATATACACACTTTCGACTTTTTTTGTTGGACCATCATATACAATTAAGGAGATGTGGTTTCATTGCCAATGTAAAGACAGCTATTCATAGACCAAAGAATAAATAAGCGAACACATTACAGGTTACCGCAGGGCCTTGAACGTTTCATATTTCTAGTCCGAGTTGAAAAATAAATGACATGACTTTGAAAAAACCACGAAAAGCGAAAGTAAATAGACCAAAGTTGAGTTACATTTATTGAAATGTTTGAAATAATTATGAGGTCGACAAGAATTGAGCTTTCAAAATGATTTAGTCAGGCTACTCGTTGCTCACACCTGAATATTTTTTTAAAGTGTTTGCTTACACAGTGCTTTCCTAAAAACAACCAAGTCTTCAGGATGACGCTAAGCATACAACGACAAAACAAATGTGATTTCAAGCAATTAATCCGATATAAATAAGCAAGGATAAAGTCAAAGATTTTACTTAAACTTCTAAAACAATCTGACAATGACAATCGTATAATCATACCATGCTATATGAAAAATAAATTTGACTTACCGGTATGTTACCATTATATTCTGCATAAATAATGAAACGCAAAAGCAATAATTCATTTGCAATACTTTGTGCAAGAGAACGCCATGTTTACTGCACTGTGACAAAATTTCAAATGACGTAATGCAGCCTGTGACGTCAAGCGTGATTCGCCGTGATTCGACTCGATAAAGTAGTTCGTTTGTTATTTTCTCTATTATTACAGTGATTTTCATTTTTTCATAATTACCGATAAAAAGAATAAAGGACTTTTTTGTTTTTGATACTGACTTTTATCACTGTAAAATATCAGGCTCGCCCTTCGGGCTCACCTGATATTTTACCGTGATAAAGTCAGTATCAAAACAAAAGTCCTTTATTCTATATTTATTATATACTTAGTAGTAAATACAGATAAATTGTATGTGTAATACAGTCATTGGCAAGCGTGCTGTATCAGCCACCCATGATGATATCGATATCAGCACGGTTGCAAAGGCTTTATCACACCTTTAATCTGAATGACGTCACGTCATCGATTGCAGTCACTGTTGCAAAGGCTTTATCAAACCCCTAATCTGTATGACGTCATGTGTGAAATTACAAAATATCAGTTAACTTTATACAAGTTAATTTTCTCTAAATCGGTGTCTTTGTATGCAATATATATATATTGGTATATAACAAGTGTACGTTGTAATCGTTGTTATGCTTAACTTGAAATCATTTATTGTTTCAGCGTTTAAGAATATTTGTGTCACTTACATGTAAGTTTTCAATACAATTACATATTAGGTAAATCGATAAAAAAGATTCGGACGCACGAAATTTATATAGTGTTTATTTCATTTAGTAGCACTGGTTGGATACCGCTGCTAGTGGACTGTTATTCCCCATAATCCTCAGTCGTCTGTGCTTTTCTACTGCAATTATTTTAACATATAATTATTTAGAATTTCCCGATCATAAATTAAGAATTAAAATAAAACAAGGATTCAATCTCCTCAGGTAAATTTTACCTTAGATGATTTGTCTAGGTAGTTAAGGTCCTTTTTTTTGTAATAATGTTCCTAAGGTTGTGGAGTATTGGGGACGTTTGTTTGGCTGTGCGGGATGTACAAGTACGCAACCACATCCGGTCAGACTAGGGAGTTAAAGCTTTCATATGTTTATGTTAGAGCGTTCCTGATGAAGGTTAATCCACTATAGCGATTCAGACGCACGCAATTTAGTATTGTATTTACATACTTTACATTTATTTGATGTCCTAAATTTCATAACATTAATTTGCAAACATGTCATTTAAATATGCATATGTAAAATAATTTTTAGTTACCTGGGACGAGGACTTTCCTAAGTAAATTAATATTGATAAGACTAATACACAATATAACTTAAGCACTTAACTTAAGAAAACTTAAGTATGGATGTTATCGGAACCTGTATTTAATAACCGTTTGATATGATAATTCATCCCATTTACTCATCCATGAAAAATCTGTTTTTGAATATTTACAATGAATGAACAAAGCGATCCTTTGTACAGAATGTAGTAAACTTTTAAAACTTCTAAGATGGGTACATTTGAATTTGACAATACTTCAAAAAACAAAATGTCCAAAGTCAATGCAAAAATAAGGGGAAAAGAGAAAAGTCTGTTCGGATGGTGGAGTATATCTAAAAGTACAATGTTCTTCTATTGTAACTTTGCGGGACAATACAATAACCTGTGAGGTATATACACATATGATAAATACATTTATTATATACTTAGTAGTAAATACAGATAAATTGTATGTGTAATACAGTCATTGGCAAGCGTGCTGTATCAGCCACCCATGATGATATCGATATCAGCACGGTTGCAAAGGCTTTATCACACCTTTAATCTGTATGACGTCACGTCATCGATTGCAGTCACTGTTGCAAAGGCTTTATCAAACCCCTAATCTGTATGACGTCATGTCAAACCTATAATCTCTATGACGTCATTTCAAACCTCCTTATCTGTATGACGTCATGTCACTTAAAAAAAAAACATCTACGTGAGGTATATGTATATAATAAAGTGTATATGATATGGCTTTTTCAATATCACACACCGTATCAACCCTCAACCAATGTAATCCCTCGAGCAGAGCTCTTGGGATTATATACACCTTATCGCTTATCCCGGCTGACCCGGCCGCTTGAACTTTTGACGCATACAACAATCACTTTTCCATTGTGGCGTCAGATATTTTGTTTTATGACGTCAAAATTTTACGGGAACCTGTGTGATATCCAGTAATGGCGGACAAATAGCGATAAGGTGTATTGGTGTCTCGGGTTGATACAGATGTGATATTGAAAAAACCATATGATATTCTCTGTATGCAATGGACATCGTGAGGAGAGATGCTCAAAGGATATAAAAGAAGTTGGACAACATTTGCATTAGATACTAAATGGGTCGTTTAAAATAGGCTGACTGGACAATGTTTGAAAATTTTGAAATGAAAAAAGTTTTAAAGTAATTACAACTATCATGACCGGAGGTGTTGTAAAATTACGAAGGGTTGAACCCCCTAAATCATTTTATTGCTAGTCAAAAAGCTGTATAATCGTATGTCGTCAAAGTCTTAACCCTCGGGTAATTTCAAATTATTGTATAATTCAATCGGATTTGTCCTGTCTCCAAAAATTGATTACATATATTCCTCCTTACAGAAATATTTTGTAATGAACACACGAACCTTCAACTTTATTTTATAGGCATAAATGAATAAACGATTTGAAAGTAATACAATAGCACGAATTTCATTTGTTCAAAAACAAAGAGGGCTATTGTTGTACAGTTTGTAGAATGAGCAAAAGGTATAACCACTTTTGTAAGCCTCATGTATTGGTGATTGTAACATAATTACAAATTAAAATAAACTTATAATTATTTTAAAATACTAAGCAATAAACAAACGAAATATGGTAAGGTTGGATCAACTGATAAAGAAAGATAACTGTTACTCATTTTTTTTTTCTTTTTCCGAATATGTTGATCAATATTCACCTAAAGACTGTATTGTAAATTCAGCGAGTAAACACATAAGGCTTATTTAAAATACTGTATATCAAAATATTTTTTTCTTGCTCAGCCAAAAAGGTCTAAAAATACCCCGATCTTTGCGAATAGTAAGGAACAAAATTTGGATAAATGAAAACGTACGAAGGCCTGATCCAATTTATCTTTGGTAACATTCTTTGTTATTCATTGTTAGCTGATTCCTAAAAGCGTTTCGTCTTTGTATAATTTCCGTTAGATTAGATTCCAGAAAATCCAATTCCGAAATAGATATGTCTACAAAAAAAAAAAAAAAAAAAAAAAAAAACTCCGCTGATTGGTTGGAGCACTATTAGGGTCCGAACAACTGCCCGCCGCACGAAGGTTTTTTCCTTCTTTCAAAAAGTAGTCCGTAAATAAATCACTCTGATTAGGTTTTAAGTCAAACTTAATATACAAATATCTACGATTTATCTAGTACATATTTTTGTTATTAGTTGTTATTGGCTTTCAACAAGGTTTCAGTAATTACGATTACTCACAGATTGGTAATTTGTTTTTTTTTGGTTATGTTTTGTATGTTTTGTCTATTTGTCTAATTCATCGAGCCCTATTCAACTGATTCTACAGTTTGTTCTTTCTTATGGTGTGCTATTCCATATCAGGGGTGCATTGAAATGGGGAATGTGTCAAAGAGACAACAACCTGACCAAAGAGCAGAAAACAGCCGAAGGCCAAACATATTTTGTGAGATCCCATTCCTCCAACTGTACCTCTAGCCGATATGGAATAAAAAAAAAAAAAAAAAAAAAAACACACACAGCAAAACGCACACTGAAAATCAGTTTAAAAGTAGTGCGAGTGTGATGAAGAGCTTGTCATTCAGTGAAGTCCGTGTGTGATGAAGAGCTTGTCATTTAGTGAAGTCCGAGTGTGATGAAGAGTTTGTCATTTAGTGAAGTCCGAGTATGATGAAGAGCTTGTCATTCAGTGAAGTCCGAGTGTCATTTAGTGAAGTCCGAGTGTGATGAAGAGCTTGTCATTCAGTGAAGTCCGAGTGTGATGAAGAGCTTGTCATTCAGTGAAGTCCGAGTGTGATGAAGAGCTTGTCATTTAATAAAGTCCGAGTTTGATGAAGAGCTTGTCATTTAGTGAAGTCCGAGTGTGATGAAGAGCTTGTCATTTAGTGGTTTGTTGCTTTATATCATATGTGTTGATTATTTTGTACATCATTCAGGTTTCTGAGTTTCTCATTTAACTTGTTTTACATATTGTCATATTGGGACCCTTTATAGCTAGCTATATAGTGTGTATTTTGCTCATTGTTGAAGTCCGTATGGTGATCATAAATTGTAGAAGGGTTGAATTGGTTTATAAAATTTAGATTATAACAGATAGAACGCCGTTGTAAATCCTTGACCAAAACTGATAAATGGAATTTGCACAATTTAAAGTATTTCAGAACCTTCACATTTCGATTTCATGATATCCTGCAAACTTTTAGAACCTCTACAATTCGATTCAGGTCCTCAATTATTCTTGAAATCAAATTATGGAGAAGGGAAGACACCAACGCTTTATGGGCATCCTGAATTTGATTTATGGAGGTCCTGAAATATTTCAGAATCTCCTTAAATGCAATAATGTTTTTAAACTCCGTGCATGATTGGGCATAAAAAAAATCACTACAAATAAAAGCTAAATTTATTTTAATCTTCTACCAAACAAATGATTGATAGACGATTTGTTGATAATTTTTTGACAGGCTATCAAGGATAAAATCTAGTTCAGGTGATCAAAGTTTTATTTTCAGAACAAATACACAAACTGCCACTGCATACATGTCTGTCTGGTTTTTGATCTTTATTCGGTGATGTAATATGATAAAACTTAGCCTTTTTCATTTGTGATCTCTAAATGTCAGATTCCAGATTTCTCAATTCTAGTACCTCATATCACAAACAAAATATGATCAAATATACATAATTAAAATTAGATATTCAATTTATTCGCCAAAGGCGCACTTTTTGTTACCGTCCACCTTTTTAACTTTAAATTTGGGGCCGGATCGACTTGGGCCGAATCGACATGAAAGCATCGAATTGTATCGCAAATGAATACAGAATCAAGCCGGAATTTTCTTACATTGGTTACCAAAGTAACATGCTATCAAAATATATCATACAAAAGTACAACTGGAAGCGCTTGTAACTAATTATGATACAGCATTCCTAATTATGCAAATCACTTTACATTTTTTTTCTGTATGGTCAAATCATATATTTTTAATACGTTGCTTCAGTCTCATTAAAAATAATTTGAAACAAGTGAAACTGCGAGCTACTGCTCACTGATGATACCCCCAGCCCAAATTTCTGACGGTAAACAGGAAGTTGTTGAGTGATTAATCTGAAAACGCATCACACGGTATAGCTGACTTATATAACCCTAAAACCAAATTTCAGAAATCCTTGTAATGTAGTTCCTGAGAAAAATGTGACGAAAATTTTTAACTTGGATGTTTGGTGTAAAATGATGTAAGTATTCGGTAAACAGGAAGTTGTCGAGTGATCAATCTGAAAACGCATCACACGGTTTGGCGACTTATATAAACCTTGAAATCAAATTTCAGAAATCCTAGTATTGTGGTTCCTGAGAAAAATGCGACGAAAAATTTTCATGGGACGGAAGGACGGACTGACAGACTGACGGACTGACGGACTGACGGATGGATGGACGGACAGAGGTAAAACAGTATACCCCCACTTTTTTTAAAGCGGGGGTATAATAACAAAAAAGAAAACAACTCATTAAAGACTATATTGAAATGGTTTTCTTTACTGTTGAAAGCCGTACGGGATCCTAGTTGTTTACATCATGGACATTTGGTCTCGGGGAATGGTTTCAATCATCAACAAATCACCTTAATTCCATGTATGTGGACGTAACAATTTTATTTTGACATGGTCGAAAAAGTAATGCAATAATAGGAATACTGTTTAAAAAAAGGGTTTTCAATGCAATGTTTATGATCTAAACAATTAGTTGTGTCTTTGTGTTGATATGTTTTTGTCGAGAAAATAAAACAAGGAATTTGTATGAAGTTGCCATCAGTTTTAGATACAATATGTTGACCTCTTATCTATTTGTTCTATTAAAGACGTACGTATTTGTATCTGTAGTCGACGAACTGTTAGGAGTATATTTGGAGTCGACAAAAGAGGCTATACATGCTTGGTTTTTCATTTTGGGGCCCTTTATAGCTTGCTGTTTGATGTGACCCAAGGGTCCGTGTTAAAGGCCGTACTTTGACCTACATGTATAATTTTTAACATTTTATGCATTGTGACTTGGAAGGAGAGTTGTCTCGTGGGCACTCATACCACATCTTCTTATCTATATACATGTACTTATAGAAAACATTATATATATAAAAAGAGCGATTGTAACCATGATTACAATATATTTTGTTTGTAATGATAATACTTAGTTTATTCCTAAAGCAATACAGCTTATAGGATACATACACATACTAATTATAATTTCATATGCACCAATAATAAGAATTATAACAAAATATTCTTGAGCTGTCCTTTGTTGTCAATGCTGTTCCCATAGTAGTTTGCTGTAGTCAAATATCTTATTTAATTATATAAAGATACCTCGGTGTCGTAAAATGGTTACAGCACTATGAAATGCGTCACTTAAACACGCATGTACAAACCTAAAGCGTGTTCGTGTTATGTTCGTTTTTTTGTTTTTGTTTATTTGGGCAAGGATCAGATAAAGTGTAACATTTGTGTGACATAACGTCCGTCACATTTAAGCCCATATATTAAGATTTTGAATATATCAGAGGAATCTTCAACTTTTCAGAGTTGACTTTTGTGATTATAGAGATGGTTCAATACTTGTCAACAGACATTCAAACACACAACTTTTGTGATGGACGTTACATTGACAAGTTTGACATTCTAACTTTAGATTAAAGAAAGTTTGAAATGTTTTTCAAATTAGTTAAATTATATGGTTTTCATTCTTGTTCTTAACTCATGAAAATGCAAATCTTGGAAGTTTAAAGTTAAAAAGAATAATGGGGTTAAAAAAAGTAACGGACGTCACAAAAATATGATGCATATTTGTTTAGTTTCCATTCCAACTAATCACTACTGGACACCAGGAGAGTCAAAATGGTTAAAATTATATAACTGGTAGTAGTGAAAACCTACAGAGCCAATGGGAAATGGATATTAATAATGGTTAATTTGCATAGCGTGATGGAAGTTTTGTTTGACAGTTTGACATTTTATAAGTCACATGTCACATCCGTGCAACGGGCGTAACAAAAATATGCTGTATATTTTTTTTATTTTTTAACCTAATTTTTCACAACTGGACACCTGTAGAGTCAGAACTGGTAAAATACTTCAAAATGTGTGTAGGGAAACAAAAAACATCAATAGAAATTAGATACTAATAATAATTCATTTGTATAGTGTGACAGAAGTTTTGTTAGACAGTTTGGCATGTAGGCCTTATTCAAAACTACTTTCGTATGGAATATCTGGTAAACTATTAGACTGGGTTAAGGACTATATCAGCAACAGACCGCAAGTTTTTTTATAAACAATGAAACTTCAAATCAGGGCGAAATCAAGGCAGGAGTTCCGCAGGATCTGTATTGGGTCCTGTACTATTTCTTTTATATATTAATGACATTACAGATAATCTACATAACCTAGCCCGCTTATTTGCAGACGACACCTCTCTCTCATATTCTGGTAGCAACTTTCAAACAATTGAAAGTGATATTAATAAAGACCTTTTTAGTTTAAATGAATGGGCCAAAAAATGGTTGGTAGATTTTAATCCAAAGAAAACCAAAGCATTGGTGATTGCAAATGTTAAACCACCAATAATGAATATTTTATTTAATGGTGAAAACGTTGAAACTGTTAAATGTCACAAGCATTTAGGTGTCACACTTTCATCAGATGGAAACTGGACCAGCCATATAGATAATATTACAAAGTCTGCATTAAAACAAGTAAATGTACTAAGGAAACTAAAATTTACACTTTCCAAAAAAAGCTTATCCAATATCTATGTCACTTTTATAAGACCACTATTGGAATATGGATGCGAAGTATGGGATGGGTGTTTTGAATATGAATCTAATAAACTAGAAAAAATACAATTGGAAGCTGCAAGGATAGTAACAGGGCTTACAAAATTTTCAAGTTTAGAATCCTTATATTTTGAAACGGGCTGGGAAACTTTAGCAGAAAGGCGTAGACAACGAAAATTAACAATTTTTTATCAAATGCATAATAAAGTTTGTCCCCAATATTTAATCGACTGTCTACCTCCAGTTACATCTAATGTCAGTGAATACAACCTAAGAAATTATGATAATTATATATCCCCTAGATGTAGACTACGAATAACTGAAAAGTCATTCCTACCTTCTACTGTCAGAATATAAAATAATTCAAATCCAACTACAAGAAACCCACAAACTTTTCTACAATTTAAACGAAAATAAAGGGTGGATAATTCAGACCTCCAAAATATTATAGTGAAGGGTCTAGACAATTTAATATACTGCATACAGGGCTACGGCACCAATGCAGTTCATTAAATGCAGACTTATATAAGATAAATGTAGTGAATGATTCTAAATGCTCCTGCGGTTCTCTTGTTGAAGATGCCATCCATTACTTTCTAGAATGTCAATTATATTATAACCAAAGAATATCTCTGATTAATGATCTTACAAATATGAACATACACATTGATATTGAAACGCTATTGTTTGGAAAAGATGCATACAATTACGAAACTAACTCTAAAATTTTTGATTAAGTTCGTTATTTCATTAAACAGTCAAAACGATTTTAACGTTCTAAGTCAGCAGCTTTCTTTTTCTTTCTGTCCTATTTGCTTTTTGTTGCCATGCCAATGTGTGACTCCTTCCTTTATTTTCTATAACTGTCGCTATATAATGTATGTGTTTGCTGTCATCATATATGTGTATTGTATATGTAAGGAGAGGACTTAATATAAGTTGTTATAACTTGTGTCCAATCCTATTGCTTGATAAATGCAATAAAATATTATTAAATTAAATTTGACAGTTTGACATTTTACAAGTTAAATTTTGCAATCATGCATTAGAATTTTAAAAGAAATGATGTACTCAAAACCTTGGTACTTAATCAAAGATGTAGAACCAGCATTTCTTGCATACTACTAGATAACATTGCATATATCAACACAGTTCAACAGGAATTATAAACTAATTATTTTACGGAATATTGTCAAAAATAACACCTGTTCTATATGATTGTGCAATTTGGAACTGAATGAATCAACTTTGCTTTTCTATTGCACAATTTTAATGTTAGGGTAGAATAATAACAGTTCACTGGTATCATGATATTCTCTGTTCAAACCAATGAGATAGATACTTGCAAATGTTCACCCGTTACACAGGGAGGCCAAACAATAATAGTCGTTCGTTGATTAATTGTCAAATAGTAACTGGCAAAAATAGTGTCCTTGTTTTCATTGAAATATTTCATTTTAACAAACAATTATTGTCAATAACTGTCACAATATCGATGTTAAATATAACCATAACATGATATTTAGTGGTTGTATCTCATATGAGACGCTTTGTACAATCATTAAATATTAGAACGCCCGTTATTCTTGAAAAAATATTTGACCGACACTAGACTTACCCTTCTGCAAGTTACACTATCTATTTTTGACACATAGATCAATGACATAGTAATCATGTGTACCCAAACCAATTACAAAGCACATGATGTGATGATGTATACCACTCTTTCATGTAAATATAGACAGTTTGATCGCCCGCTACTTTTTGACCGACAAAACTTTTTGAAAATTTGAAATGCTATCTTTTGAAATAACTATGTCTGAACGCAATATTTCTTAGAAGTTTTAAAGGATTATTATTTGAAGGTTCCTGAACATTTGTAGGGTTATATTAGACATTGCAGTTCAACAGTAAACAAAGTTAAAAGTTAGGTTATATTTTGACAGACAGCATAATGAGCAAACAGTGATTTTTGAAGAGTTTTTTCTCAATAAATCTGCATAAATTATTCCTAATTATAGGTTTGAAGTGTTCCTAGACATGTTATTTCTCAATAATAATAAAGCTGGAGAACATGCAATTTGACAAAGTAATATTCTAATTCAATTTTCTCAAAGGCCTACCAAATGTCACAAAATGGCAGTCAAAAAACATTGACATTTCAGGATAAAACCCAATAAATGATTTTATTTATTATATATATACACAACAAACACCACATTGTATTGGTTTCTGACCCTTATTTACACACATAAGTAAAGAAAATTTTCACAAGAAATGTTCGGGCGTTACTTTTTACACTTTATCTGATCCTTGCCCATTTGTTGTTGTTGGTGTTTTTTATTTTTTTTGGTTTATTTTTATTTTTTTTTTTTTTTTTTTTTTGTGCAATATAGTAAGTTATGTAATTTATTACATGAATTAAATTAATGTAAGATGTGGAACAGAGTTATTCTGGTACTAAAAGTCAAAATGTTTTGTCCTGATTTTTATTGTTCGTTCTTCTATATAACATTTTAAATCCACTAATAGAGTTCAAATAGGACGTTGGTATCTTCTGTTGACTCTGTATAAATAATTCATGTCCTTCCATCTTTCAGTGAAAAGACCTTTATTGTTTTTCTTCCGATACCTTTTTCTGTTGAAATGTTTTCAGATTTCTAAAAATCAAAAAAAAATCTTATGGAAAAAGGAAGAAAGGCTTGGTTTAAAATTACAGTATCTTTAGATAATTCTTGCAGTATGATTGAAAATTTATTTGATACTTAAGATGTCCCAATCACTTTTTATGGACGTGAAGTATGGGGTGTAAGCAAAGTGTTCAAAGATTCAAATCTATTTGAACATTTACATATAAAACTTATTAAGGAAAGTTTAGGGGTACAGTGCAAAACAATAGATGTAGCTTGTCTAGCTGAGACAAACAGAACTCCTTTGCACTTAAAAACTCAGCTTTCAGCTATGAAATTTCTAAACCACATTGTAAACTCACCTAATTCATAAGTTTATAAGATATATGATAATGGGTTAACAATGTAAAGACTGGTCAAATAAATTAGGATTTGGCAATCTTACTTTTGACCCCATTAATACAAAATATTATATAAATACTATCCAACAAAGAATCGTTGACCAAGCTTATCAAATTATGAACTGTTCTATCCTTAAATGTGAAAAACTAAATTTCTTTTGTAAAAGGCCCCCGTATATCGATATATGTAAATTAAAAACTGACAGATCAGTTTTCAGTTTTCAGTAAATTTAAACTCAGTGCCCATTCCCTAGCAATTGAAAGGGGGCGTTTTACCAATATTGAAAGAAAACAAAGCATTTTCTTATCCTGTAATAGGCAAGAAATTGAGGATGAATACCATTTCTTCTCTGTCTGGCCATACTATCATTGAGGGATACCTACATACAAAAAAAAAAAATACTAATCTTTCAATTTTATTAACTTGCAATCAGCTATAACACTGAGACATATGATCACACTTTTGAATAGCAGTTTGCCAGTCGTTATAAAAATCACCACAAAATATTAATGATTGTCTTTTATTGAGAAAATCTGTATAAATTTTATTATTCTAATTTTTAAATCTGTATCCTTTTGTGTTCATGGACATTAATAATTGTTAAACTCAGAGGCGTAGCGTCCAAATTGTTATTGGTACGGGAGGATTCCGTTGGTTCGCGAAGCGAACAATCCCGCCTCGCAGAGGCTGTTTTTCGGCAGGGGTCCGGGGCTAAGCGGCCCCGGAAATTTTTGGATAAATGGTGCAAAATCCTGCATTCTGACCCTCTCCTGACACCTATATTTCATTCTTGAAAACCTTATTTTTATAAGCAATATTTTGACCTATGACACTTTTTTTTGAAAGTCTACTTCAAAATAAAATAGAATAGAATAGAATAGAATATTTTTATTTCCCAAATTACAGAGCCCATAAAGGGCATAAAATCAGATACAATTGATTGACATAATTGGTAATTATAACAATAAAAATCACAGTATACATGTAAATATATATTTAGTATATTAGCATTGGTCAGAACCAGAGCAAAAAACAATATACATATTGTGAATAAAAGAATTTATTCCAATATATGCATTCATTCTCAAACCATTTATTTAACTTCAGCTAGTGTCAATTCCTTAATTCAAAACTGTCATCAATATAACAGCCCATTTTTTCCATAAGAGATACATTTTCTTGGGTCAAGAGCCATAACAATTAGTTTTGAAGATTTATGACAACTGTTAGAAATGTATTGAAAGAAAATCTTCCCTTTGAATATTATAAAGTGGGCATTCTAACAAAAAGTGAAGCTCATTTTCAACTTTACCAAATGAGCAATTTAAACAAAGATGCTCAGATCTTTCTATATGTTTTTTGAATATTTGTCTGTGTCAATTTTTAAAGAGTGAGCGCTTATTCTCAACTTACAAATTGACTGTCTGTTTTAAAACCATATAGTTCCTAATGTTTTTTTTTTAAAAACAATTTTTTATAGAAAAATAAGTACCAAGCTACCCTTTTTCTGAGTTAATTGTTTGATACTTCAGTCTATTCCAAAATGTAAAATAACTTTCACATAGTTTATTTTTAACATACTTACAAAAAGTACCAATTGATTGGTCAAAATTTGGTAATTTAATCTCTCTGGATATAATCGATACTAGAGTACCCTGTATTTACATTAGAAATATCATTATGTAATTGATTACAACATATGAATGCATCAAGTTATAATAATCGTGTGTTTTCTATGTTGTGATGTTATACTATTGAATCTTCCTGTCCTAAGTCAGGAATCTGATGTACAGTAGTTGTCGTTTGTTTAGTCTATGGCGATATTTTAGTATTCAGTTTGATAAAATCATAGCAAATTAAATAGGAAATCTACCAAGCTCTGACATCACAGCTATGTTACTGGACTTTCTGTTTAAACCAAGAATATATTTCGTAAATTTATTATGAGCTTTTTCAGAAGATTCCTGACCCAAAACTTTTTCTGATATATAATCATTATCTTTTTTACATGCAGCTGAATCAGTACGAAACATTCCCCATATTTCAGTGCCATATAATAGTATGGGTTTAATTGTATGATCATAAAGATGTAAAAATGTGGCAATACTAGGGTTAGATGATGACAAGCATCTCTGTAGCTTAAAACATGCTTTTAAAGATTTGTTGTATAATTCATCTTTACACTGCTCGAATATACGACTAGATGTAATTGTGGTTCCAAGATATCTATATAATTTTGTACATTTAATCTCTTTACCTCCAAAATGTAAACAGCATTTTAAAAATTTTCCTGGTTTGTTAAAAATTATACTTTTAATAGATATAAGAAAATGTGGTATGAGTGTCAATGAGACAACTCTCCATCCAAGTCAAAATTTATAAATGTAAACCATTATAGGTCAAAGTACGGTCTTCAACACGGAGCCTAGGCTCACACCGAACAACAAGCTATAAAGGGCCCCAAAACTTACTAGTGTAAAACCATTCAAACGGGAAAACCAACATTTGTCTTTTTTAGATTAACATCAAAACACCATTCTAAACAATATTCATGTAACATATTAATTCTCTTTTGCAAACCTTCCTGTGTTTCTGAACAAAATACTACATCATCAGCATACATAAGACAATTTACTCTACGGTTATTTATATTTACCGGATCAGGACATGATAAAAACTTGATAGGTAGATCATTTATAAATATTTTGAAAATATTTGGCTTAAAAAGTCACCTTGTCTATAATATAGAAAATACAAGCAACGTGAAATGTGTCAAAAAGGCAACAATGCAACAGGATAGAAAAAGATGGTATATCTTAGCTAAAATTAAAAGTTTCACTTTTTGTCGAACACCTTGCTAGGGGCTTGGTATGCTCCTCCTTGGAAATTTTTAGAAAGAAAAATGCGTGCAATTCTGTATACCGGATGTAGGACATTAAGAAATAAATTTAGACGATCAAATCTTCGCTAACCAAAGTCACGGGGTTACCCGTAAAAGGAACTATGATCAGTTTGAGAACGATGAACAGATTATCAAAATTCCATGTACAAAGATTTAGACTGAGAAATAAAAGACCTGTGGAATTTCTCATACAATATCAAGTCTTAGTAAGACAAACGAGCTTTTAAAGCGATGACATGAAATAAAGCAGCAACATAAAAATGTTCAAACAACTTATTGGAATGAAGGCTTGCAAAGTACACAAAATATCAATTTCTTCTGCATGTTTAATTTCGAATCAATTTTTCCTTTAAATTTGGTTGTCATTCAATGTTGCATCTCATTCTGTTAAGGTTTATGACCCCTTCAGTAGGCATGTGAATTACTGCAATAGTATCAAAACAGCATGGATAATGAATAATAGAGATGGACCATTTTGTACATATATCAAGGGTGAGCTTCGTGCAAAGCATTATTATTTATTGTATTTAATAGAAAAAAGAGGATTTTGTGGTAAATAAAACCAAGATTTTTGTAGAAATCCACAGACTTTAAAAAAGATATCGTTTGTTTTAAAAATTTTAAACACAGGTTACTCACTTGTTTTTCTATAATGTGCTAGCATTTATTGACTACAAAAAGTCCTGAACAAACTTTAAATTCCAAAAAAAATCTTGCTGAGACACTAAAGTCGAGCTAGAAGGTGTACTTGAATTGGTCCATATTCATATTTGTTTTAACCAATATCTAGATTTATAAACCTCTTTTAATGAAATAATTGCTAGCACTGAATGCAATAATCCTCTATCTATCAAGCACTGAATTGCCAAATGTGAGAGTACAAGGAAACTTTCTCCTTGTACTCTCAGCAGTGCTAGCAATGATTTCATCAAAGGCTGTGGATTTTCTATAAAATTTCCATATGTTTAGCATTGAATCGACACAAAGGTTCATAATCCTTAACAAATACAACATTTTCGCCAAAAAAGGTTGGAATTTTCCGAAAGTGTTGTATCTGCTTTCTTTGAATACAAATTCCTTAGCCACATCATGTATGTTCAGTCCATCAGTTTTGTCTTTGTGTACATTTAGAAACATTAAACTGTTCAATCTCTGCTGTTTCATAGTAGAACGCAAGTAGCTTTTCATTCTACGGAGGGAGCTAAATGATCGCTCGCTTGTTGCGTTTGTCGCTGGCATCACAAGAACAAGCTTAATCAACTTTACCACTTCGTTTAACCAAACTTTCTCTCCCTTTGACAAGGATTTGACGTACTTCACAATGTCAGCAAATAAAACATCCTCTCTTTTGCAGTCGGACTCAAAGTTAGCAGAAACCATCTTTAGTTGGCATCTCAAATTATCCTTTTGGAAGTCATCCCCGTAAAATGTCGTAATGGCATTAAATTCATCTTCAAATTCGTTCCCTCTTATACACTGTATCAAAGCCTGTTCTGCATTGACGTACATGTCGAAGTCAGGTGTGTCGAACCGATCTTTAAAAGCATTTACCAAGTAATCTACGGCTTCTAAATAAATCTGCCGAAAATACCCTTCCGGTGTTTCATGGTAATGTGGTTCTGCATTCCCGGTCTCCAATCTAGTAGGCATCCTTTTCTGTCTAGGTAGACATGGCTCGTCTACACCTTTTAGCTGGGCAAATTTAGTGACTTTCTGTCAAAAAAGTTTGTATGCATCATCATTCCTCATTAGGGAAATTGCCTTGACAGTCTTAAGTACCATTACCTTTCCCTCAGCAGCAGATAAATCCTTGGTTTGAAGACCTGCGCTCAGATTGTCTGCGGTTCTTAGAAGACATTCCCCGAGACCAAACTGACTCAGACCAAAGAAAAAGTCAAATCTTTGCATATGTGCCTCGACGCCTCTCACTCTCGCCTTCATAACAGTGTCCTTAAGTTTGTAAAGTGACCATTCCCATAACTTTTTCAAAGATTCATAGTTGTTAATGATTGCTATCATAGCATCGGCTTTGACGGTCCATCTGGTAGGACACAGAACGCGTATTCCAGCATACATGTAGTCATCTTCAGACTCAAACAGTGCAGCTTTTCGGATTTTTTAGAGCTGCGTGTCACGTTGGGGAGACTTCTTTACAAGCTTGGTAATTTCCTGGGTTGTATCTAAAGCATCACACACAATCTCTCTTTATACTATCCGAGCATGCTAGGTTGAGGCGATGACCATAACAATGATTGTACAGGGCTTTTGGTTGCTCGTCTTTGATTCTCTTCTGAACGCCGCTTTTTTGGTCCCGATATAGCGCTGGCTTCATCGTATGTCTGGCCACGACATTGAGATAGACTTATATTAAGTCTCAAAAGTACACCTTGAATTGAATCAGATATTGTTTTAGCGCAAGTGTCGTCTATCTGGTACAACCCTATAAAATCTTCATGAACTTCTAACTGTTCATCAATCCATCTGATGCAAACTACTAATTGTTCCCTATTGCTTACATCTGTGGTCTCATCTGCCATCAAGGCAAAATACAAGGAGTTACGAATGTCCTCGGAATTACCTCTAACAAGAATTTGAGACATTATTTTAAGCAATTCATTTTGTATTTCTGGCGAAGTGAACTTCTCACTTTTTCGCACTAGCCATTCTCTAAAATTTGGGTTGTCTTCACATCTGAGTACATTCAGTTGATTGGAATTAGAGTCCGAATCATCAGCTCTCCCTCTTAACGGTAAGCCTTGTCTACCTAGAAATTTCAGATTTGATATGATGGTCAGAAGACAAGATCTATTTTTCCCTCAAATCACTGACCTGTTCTGTAATAGCAATACCGATATCTTTATTTGATTTGTCTAAATTTAATCTTTGTACAGACTCTAAGTGACAATCTGATTGTTCGTGTTTCATAAAACCCCTATTAGCATCGTTCCAATTGGTATATCCTGTTGCTATGAATATTTGGCTAATTTTTGATGATGTAGCAAGACCCTTTCTGGAAGCAGTTTGGCATAAATGACAGTAAGCTTTATCTAGGGCTTCATCATAATGAATCCATTTAAACTTATGAAACCAGGTCGGTTGAAAAGATCTGTTCCACAGTACTCAATTGACTTTTCTAAAAGGTCTTTTTGGAAATTTGAAGTTTTTGGGTTGATTAGGTTGTTGATTTTCAAACGAGTCTTGATTTCTTGGAGAATTTAGTGTTTCATGCCTAGTCGGGATAGTAGCTGATTCAACCTACAACATAATGAAAAAGAAATGACAGATGTTGGTACAAACAGTATTACACATTGCAGGAAAAACATATGCGTCTATGGTATTACATAATTTGTATCTCATGTAGGGATACTAGTATAGAAAAGTTAAACAAAGCGAATAACTCAGGCTTGATATCAAACATTGACCGAAATCAAATATAATAGATATAGGAAGATGTGGTGTGAGTGCCAATGAGACAACTCTCCATCCAAATAACAATTTATAAAAGTAAACCATTATAGGTCAATGTACGGCCTTCAACACGGAGCCTTGGCTCACACCGAACAACAAGCTATAAAGGGCCCCAAAAGTACTAGTGTAAAACCATTCAAACGGTAAAACCAACGGTCTAGTATATATACAAAACGAGAAACGAGAAACACGTATAAATTACATAAACAAACGACAACTACTGTACATCAGATTCCTGACTTAGGACAGGTGCAAACATTTGCAGCGGGATTAAACGTTTTAATGGTACCAAACCTTCTCCCTTTTTCTGAAACAATAGTATTACATCACAACATAGAAAACACACGATAAAACATCAATTGGAAGGCTTAACTCAATCAAAACCGTAAATTAACACACTATGAACGAATAAATTCGATCTGTGATACCTGAAAGTAAATACATAGTTAATAAAATATTAGGGACAAACATTCAAGGCCAAAAGCAAACAAACAAGTCCAAATAAAGCCATGGCAAAACACTACCGCGAAATATTAAACCCTTAGAAAATAATCACTTTTGAAAAACCGGTTTTCATAATATATACAGGTAAATGAAAATAACTTTGTCGTTTTAGGTATACTTTTCTGTCTATATAAAATCTTCCAATAATTAGGAATACCAAGAAAGGTCTGTCATATAAATACCTAATTTAACACTAGATACATAAGGGTAAATATCAACAATAAAACTTCCTGTACAGATTAAAGGAGAATAATCTTGATGTTAATACAAATGTAGTACGAAGAAGTGAAAATTAGTAGATATTCCAAATAATCAAAGCTGGTATACAGACAAGATCCATATTAATATAAAATAACAAAAAGTATTAAAAATAGTATCAACAGGTCGAATTAACAAGAAAGTACGATTTGAGAGTACTCGCAGTTACTGACAGCTAGTTAAAAGCCAAAACAATTAATGATAAAAATCATGCATCAGAGACTAAAATCAACTAAAACACATCCCAGGGATTTAGTATTTTAACGTCATGAACAGTCAGAGAAGACATGACTTGTGCAATGCCAAAATAAATGTATCGACAGGTAGTAGGATAGTGAGGAGCTACTTCTTAAGAGATAAAATTAACGTGTGTGTGTCTCTAAACATCCCGCCTCAAAAGAAGATACAACTTAGTTATGTTTTAATTTGCTAATGACAAAATCGATATTAGTGCCAATGTAAACTATATTCAGAGATCTAATTACAATATTGGTACGATAACCCTTACTTATAAGTTTGTTTAAAGGTTCGATGAGTTTACACGGATCACATAGTGATTTCCTCGCTTTAAGTACAATATTACCGTAAAATTTAGGATGTGAAATACCATTTTAATAAGTTTTCTACAGGTACAGCCAAATTTACTAATCAAATCTTTGTATCTATGAAAGAATTTAGTAAAAGTTTTAAGTAATTTATGGTATCGAAATCCCTGACACAATAATTTCCCAGTGATGCATTGATTACGTTCGTTAAAATCTATGACATCAGAACACACACGGGCATACCGAACGAGTTGGGATATATAAACACCGTATGATGGAGCCAAAGGCACATCGCCGTCTAAAATGGAAAATTAACAATAGGAAATGAAAATCGTCTCTTTTGTCGTAAATTTTAGTATGTAGTTTCCCGTTAGAAATTGAAATGTCTAAATCTAGAAAAGGGCAACTGCTGCTGTTTATGTTAGATTTAGTTAAAGTAAGTTCTTTTGGGTAAATTTCGAAGTATATTTAGAGAACTCTGGATTATTTAACGAAAAATATCATCCAGATAACGGTAGGTATTGTTGAATGTATCAACTAAATATAACAATGATGGGTCTTTACTGAGTTTGGTCATAAACTGAGATTCATAGCAATATAGAAATAAATCTGCTATTAAAGGGCACAGTTAGTGCCCATAGGAATACCTACTACCTGACGATACACTTTATCGCCGAAACGTACATAAATGTTATCTAGCAGAAAATTTAAAGCTTCAATCATATCCTCACATTTCCAGTAAGTGTATCTAGCATACTTTCCTTTTCGTTACAGAAAAGGCTTTAAACGAGTTACAGCAAATAAAATTACAATGAGATTTTTCGAAAGACCATTTTATCAAATACAAAATTTTTCTTTATAAGATTGTGTGGAAGTGTAGTGTACAGAGTAGAAAATCATAACTGTCAACAGAATTATAAGGACCATCAAAAGCATGTATTTTATCTAAAACCTCTAAAGAATTTTTAACACTCCAAAATAATTAATACCATTATTTTCATAAGCTTTATTACAAAAGTTAATAACCAGTTCTTTGATAGTAGTAAGGGAGGTAGTTAGAAGAACTGATAGATTAGTAGTAGAACACTTACTCGATGCGGAGATGAAACGGAATTTAAATGGTTTTTTGTGTAATTTCGGTAACCAGTACATGGTAGGGACTTTCAAATGTACGGAAGATGCTTTAAGTTGGGTAGTGGCAGTGGTATGCTTGTTAACGATTTGACTCTCTGTGGTGCGAACGGACCTGAATGTAGAGGAATTGATAATTTCGTTTTGTAGAACTTCCGTGTAGTATATGCGTCACACCACCACTACATTATTGGCTGCCTTGTCTGCCGGTACGAACACAAACCGCTCTGCGAGTACCTTGAGTTTATTTTTTATTCTTGAAATGGGAATATCATGGATCCTATTATTAATTTCAGAATTGTTTTCTAAATGAGATATTCGAATATTAACAGTATTCATAATTTTATTCAAATAACTGTCTAAAGATTTTTATCCGATTTTCACGTTTGCACCAATTTTTACAGTAGGCAGACAGAGCGTCTTTAATGACCTGACGACACTGTTTCCAATCTATTATAGATGGAGGACGGTATTTCGGTCCTTTCTTTAGAAAAGTTATGACCTCACGGTCTTCGACGATGTTGAGGTCTCCTGTAATAACATGACCATAGGGAACATATATAAAACTAGATGTTTCGCAGTCTCAAGTGGAAGGAACATTATTTTCTATATTGACGTCTGATGTAATTGACGTATAATTAAAAATCAAATTTCTGCTCGGTTTTTATAAGAATACGAAATAATGGGTTGTTCTATATTATCAAAATATGGAGGTATTAAGTTATATACGGAAGAGTCATTGAATATGCTAGACAAATTAATAAAATCAATACCTCTATTTATATATTTTAATTTAAGAAAATGTCGTTTATGATTTTCAGGTTTATCAATACTAGGAAATAGCCTGTGATGACAAAAGGCTGTAATAATACGGTGTATTCATAAAACGGCTAAAAAAGAAATTTTATCACACTCCAGAAAAATAGCATATAATTTACTTATAGGTATCTGACCCAGTTTGCATAATACTTGATGTCTACCATTATTCTTTATTATAGATAACAGATCAGCAAGTGTATAATTTATACGATGTTTAATACGTTGATTACGGTTTTGCGTTTACCATGAGACCTATTATTTCTAAGTCGTTTATCAACAATATTAATGACATCGATAGAAGTTTTAGATATGTTCCCTTGCCCTAATATTTTGTCATTGAGACCGAGAGGATAAGCTGTTTGAAGTCTTTTATCCAAAATAATTCGCGAACTTCGCGTGATAAGCCTGGTACAGTATATATAAGACTCTTGTATGGACTTGGTTAGTTTAATTGCTCCAGGATTGATTTAGTCAGTAAAATTGAGAATGGAAATGGGGAATGTGTCAAAGAGACAACAACCCGACCAAAGAGCAGAAAACAGCCGAAGGCCACCAATGGGTCTTCAATACAGCGAGAAAATCCCGCACCCGGAAGCGTGCTTCAGCTTGACCCCAAACAAAAATGTAAACTAGTTCAGTGATAATGGACGTCATACTAAACTCCGAAATATATAAAGTAACTAACATTGAAAATAATACAAGACTAACAAAGGCCAGAGGCTCCTGACTTGGGACAGGCGCAAAATGCGGCGGGGTTAAACATGTTTTTTGAGTTCTGAACCCTCCCCCTATACCTCTAGCCAATGTAGAAAAAACAAACACACAACAATAAGCACAGTAAAACTCAGTTTAAAAGAAGTCCGAGTCCGATGTCAGAATAGGTAACAAAAGAAACTAAACAAAATGACAATGATACATAAATTAACAAAGGACTACTAGCAGTTACTGACATGCCAGCTCCAGTTTAATTAATTCGCAATTTGCTTTACATGAAATATAAATGTAGAAATTTTAGTATTAATGATTGTTTTTAAAAGTTTATCTCATTAACACGGTCGTCATTCAGTACAGCGAGAGTTTGGCTCATAAAGGAAAACCTGGTCCTTCCCTTTTAGGTGTATAGCTCTTCAACATTTTCCGTCCTTATACATCTTTGGCTTTCAAATATTCGGCTTTGAGCGTTCCTGATGAAGGTAAATCCAGAAGACAGAGCGCTTCGGACGCATGAAATTTATAATGTGTTGTTTTCATTTTTTTCTGAACGACTGCAAAACTTGACAGCCGTTACCGGTTTTGTTAAAGCACTAATCTTGCTATGCCGAATGATGGCTGTGAATAATGAAAGAACCTTAGTGAGCGCGCTCACATACCCCACGTCCCCACATTGTCATTGGAGAAATAAAATAAGTGTAAGAAAAAAAAATTGTATCAGAAAAAAAAATTGAATCATAATTTCCTGTCAATATGCACATCTACATAGTATGTACTTATTATCTACACAGTTTCATGAAATTCTGTTGTGTGGTTTGAGAGGAGTTGCGATGACAAAAGGTTG
Source organism: Mytilus coruscus (assembly GCA_017311375.1). Classification (NCBI taxonomy): domain Eukaryota; kingdom Metazoa; phylum Mollusca; class Bivalvia; order Mytilida; family Mytilidae; genus Mytilus; species Mytilus coruscus. The sequence goes on along the minus strand of CM029598.1, from coordinate 6,226,789 downwards.
CAGTAGTATATTGGACAAATAAGTTCAAAGGGGCGTAACTCCTGGAAAAAAAATTGAATCGTAATTTCCTGTCGATATGCACATGTACGTAGTATGTCCTTATTATCTGAAAAGGTGTCATGAAATTCTGTTGTGTGGTTTGAGAGGAGTTGCGATGACAGAAGGTTGCAGTAGTATATTGGGCAAATAAGTTCAAAAGGGCGTAACTCCTAGAAAAAAAATTGAATCGTAATTTCCTGTCGATATGCACATCTACGTAGTATGTCCTTATTATCTGAAAAGGTTTCATGAAATTCTGTTGTGTGGTTTGAGAGGAGTTGCGATGACAAAAGGTTGCAGTAGTATATTGGGCAAATAAGTTCAAAGGGGCGTAACTCCTGGAAAAAAATTGAATCGTAATTTCCTGTCGATATGCACATCTACGTAGTATGTCCTTATTATCTGAAAAGGTTTCATGAAATTCTGTTGTGTGGTTTGAGAGGAGTTGCGATGACAAACTGTTGCAGTAGTACATTAAAGTAAATAAGTTCAAAGGGACGTAACTCCTAGAAAAAGAATTGAATCGTAATTTCCTGTCGATATGCACAACTACATAGTATGTCCTTATTATTTAAAATGGTTTCGTGAAATTCTGTTGTGTGGTTTGAGAGGAGTTGCGATGACAAGAAACAGGACTGACGGACGGACGGACGGACGGACTGACGGACGGACGGACGGGTCAAAAACATTATACCCTCCGCAACTCGTTGCGTGGGGTATAATTATAATTACAATTAATTCAGCGCCTGGTGCAGTAGTAGAAGACACCATGTGATCATCAGTTAAGTAATTAACCGACTCCCTCTTTTCTGCCGCATTTTTGTCTGACAGTGGGTCCCCTTTTTCTGAGGCATTTTCGTCTGACTGAAGGGTTGCAGGTTTTGTCCGTTTTGACTACAATAAATATTTATATAAATCAATGAATAAAGTTTGTTGACAACAAAAGTCAAAATGTGACAAGATCCATAAGTCCGAACAAGCAAAGGCAATTCCATGAGCATATCAACACTCCATAAATGAGCCAACCAGGATTAGACAAAAAGTTATAATTTTAGAAGGAATTAAAGTGTTGCATGGTTTCATTTAAATGATTGATAAGATATGAATGACAGAATAACACAAATAAACTTGTACGCGTACACATAGGTTTGTATAAGAATGAACAAAAGATTTTCTCGAATATAAAGCAGTAATTGCTAGAGGACCTACATGTAAGCGTAGCAGTACAAGGCAGCCAGTCAATTTTCGTTGAATTGCTGTCAAACAGATTAAGACCTACCCTAAGTTACCCTTGGCGATACTCAATATGCTTCTTACACTGAAACACTTATTGCAAAATAGGAGGAGAAACATAAATTATATAAATAAACAACATCTCATTTATTTTTCAAAAAACCATGGTTAAAACATTGTTAGTACACTTACCATGAAGTAATCCGTCAAATTTCCTTTACGTTTCTTGTTCTTTTCTGCGAGAGTGTTATTTACAGGGTTATTTGTTCCTAAATGAAATAAGTATAACATAGAGGATGATCATGCGGTATGATTGTCAATGAGACAGCTATCTACTAGAGACCATTGACACAGACATTAACAGTGATAGGCCACTGTACTGCCTTCAACAATCAGCAGAGGCCATACTGCATAGTTAACTATAAAAGGTCCCAAAATGACAAATGTACAAAAATGTAAAACAATTTAAACGAGAAATCTAACCGTCTAATTTATGTACAAAATATTGAACGAAAAACAAATTTGTAACACAGCAATAAACGACAACCACAACTGAATCACAGGCTTCTAGCTGACATTAAGGCATGTTTTAATTTTATATTGATATTTGCTAAACTTTTATACAGCCGCAAACTGTGGTCATAATTTGATAATTATCAATATTAATTATTTATTGGTTTCATAAATGTATATCGAAAACATAAAACCTTCTTCCATAGTTTAATGTGGAGCTACAGTCACAAACTATGTGACGGAAAGAGTGAGACAGACAAGACAAACAGACGGACGGGCGAACATTAAGAAAACAATACATCATTCAACCTAAATGGACGGACTATCAGAACATATTTTTCGCTTTTTACAGCAAAGTTTGACATTTGAAAAAAACTGTTATTTGATACTTACTAAGGCAAACAGATACGAAATGATTTGGAGTAAATGGACCATTAGGTAAGCCAGCATCAACAGACCACAGGATATAAATTGGTTGATCAGAGGCTAGTACTTGACAATCTCTCGGATTAAACTGTTGATGGAATAGATGTCTGTATGGGAATCCCGTCTGAAAAAAAGGAAACAAATATATCAAAGAAGGTTGAAAAGCTGAAAAATAAAAACACGTAATATGTGTATATGTTTCAGGCCATACGAGTATTTGGGCCGTAAACGTACGGTCTGAACCGTATGCGTACTTTTTCAAAATACGCAACTATACGGTCGGACTGTACGCGTACGGTATGCCTAATTTTAAGATGTTGGTAAAAGTATATATTACAGATCAACGTAACTGAAATCTCTAATTAATTTAAAGTTCAATTGTAAATGAAATAAAAACTTAATATTTTAACTATTTAACAAAGTCTCGTTAATTTAATCTGTTAAGCTCCTGTATTTAGCATGTCAGTAATACATAAATATTTAGAAACTTTACTACAAAAATCGTCAAAAATACTGGACAAAAACTATAAAAAAATCCGTCGAAAATACAATGAGAAAATATAATAAAAACGTGTCGAAAACTAATGCGAAGAACGAATAACTTAAGGTAGCTTTGTTATTCTAATAATACCAGTTGCTGATAAGATCTTTCCAATAACCATGGTTTGTGATATATTTCACTTTATTCATCTAATTGTAATAATATTAATTTGTAAATTCAATAAAAGATTTTGATAAATGCTTGTCTAAATTAACCGACATGGTTCAAATACATATATGGCCCACTTCGTCCCAGACCGTATGAGTATACTCATATGGCCCAACCGTACGCGTATGGTCGGACCGTACGAGTATACGCATACGGTCCAAATACTCATATGGTCTGGAACATAACATGCTACCGCTAGGTAATCCCGTGCATCGGATATTATTGAAGATTGCTCAAAACGTAAAATTTATTTGAACAGTATTTCTTTTTTTCTAGTTAAGAGTTTTATTGTCTAGTATGTTATATGTGTATCTAATTGACACCACAGCCATTCTCATACATTAGTTAAAATGAACAAAAATATTTTTTTATTGTGTCATTATTAAATGCTTTTGTCTGCTTGTTTTGTTCACACATCGTTGTCAATATAATGGAATTTTATGTGACTGTCATTCATCTGAGAGGTTTAGCTAGCTATAAAACCAGGTTAAGTCCACAATTTTCTACATAAAAAAATCCCTGAACCAAGTCAGAAATATGACAGTTGTTATCCATTTGTTTGATGTGTTTGAGCTTTTAAATTTTGGCATTTTATTAGGGATTTTCCTTTTGGGTTTTCCTCGGTGTTCAGTATTTTTGTGATTTTACTTTTTGATGTATTATAATAACTATCTACATATACGCTTCTGTGTGTTGTAAATATTCACTGGTTTAGACTTACATTACTAGGATATACAGAATAAACTGGTCTTTTGAGTACGCTTGCCAAGGCTGCTATGTGAATCAAACGGCTCCACTTAGGTCTAGGAATTTTGCAGCAAGTTTCCAGTGCTTCATGGCGTATTGCTGCTTCTCTGAAATTGTTTCCGGTTATTATGTCTTAATTATGGCAATATGCATAGCTTACTTAATCTTTGCACTATAACCTTTAAAATTTCAAAAGTTGTCAATAGATTTTGATTAAAAAAATCTTTATCATATGTGTAAATTTGATTTTTCAGAATCTAAATTTCAACATTTTGAAGTTAAAATCAATTAAAATCTCGACAGAGCTTATATTTGTTTTTTTTTTTTAATGTCACTGACTTTTGATTAAGCTTCTGTCTGTCTGTCTAAAACATGTGCAAACTCTCGCTTGTCGATATTAAGTTACTGTAAAATCGATAATCCAAACCCCTCACAATACGTCTATGTTAAAATTTAGGAATGTATTGATCGGTACCTGTCATTTGTCGAAGTTAGAACATTTTCAGCTGATCCAGTAAGGGACATCCCAAATTCACCATCATTTCTAAAGACATCTAGATTAGTATAGAAACTTGCATTCACGTAAAGTTCAGCTGCACACAAATATCGTAGATCGCTGGCTAATGTTTCATTGTCTACATAAAAAAAGAAAAATATAAAAATAAATAAGTAGAAATGTGGATAAAGGTCTTTTTTATTAAATGGAGAAAAAAATTTCAGGAAAAAAGTTGGTTATGGGAAAGAAATGCAGAGTTGGAATAAAATTTTCATATAGCGTTAAACGGGTTTGTAACTCGAATTAGTCAAGCCCTGGCTTCAGCGACTCTTTCTTTTATTTTTGTTTATTTTTTTTACTGTCAGTGACAACAAAAACTAAGAAATGAAAATGAGTCAATGAGGCCAGGGCTGGTCTATCATTATGTACTTTTTTAAAGAATCAGGCAAAGGTTGGCACATCGACTATACGACTGCTGGATTAACTTTTACGGCGTATATTCGTATTGCTTGCTTTCAGATTTTAGCGTCACGGAACGCTTACTTTCAGATTTTTTTTCACAACCACACAGTATATATGTAGGACTCTAATGTGCGATGGTACTCTAAAGAGCGATGGTCACGCTAAAGTGCGATGGTATACGCTAAAGTGCGATGGTGTCAAACGCTAAAGTGCGATGGTATAACACTCTAAAGTGCGATGGTATGACACGCTAAAGTACGATGGTATGACACGCTAAAGTGCGATGGTATGACACGCTAAAGTGCGATGGTATGACACGCTAAAGTGCGATGGTATGACACTCTAAAGTGCGATGGTATGACACGCTAAAGTGCGATGGTATGACACTCTAAAGTGCGATGGTATGACACGCTAAAGTGCGATGGTATGACACGCTAAAGTGCGATGGTATAACACTCTAAAGTGCGATGGTATGACACGCTATGGTATGACACGCTAAAGTGCGATGGTATGACACTCTAAAGTGCGATGGTATGACACTCTAAAGTGCGATGGTATGACACTCTAAAGTGCGATGGTATGACACGCTAAAGTGCGATGGTATGACACGCTAAAGTGCGATGGTATGACACGCTAAAGTGCGATGGTATGACACGCTAAAGTGCGATGGTATGACACTCTAAAGTGCGATGGTATGACACGCTAAAGTGCGATGGTATGACACTCTAAAGTGCGATGGTATGACACGCTAAAGTGCGATGGTATGACACGCTAAAGTGCGATGGTATAACACTCTAAAGTGCGATGGTATGACACGCTAAAGTGCGATGGTATGACACGCTAAAGTGCGATGGTGTCAAACGCTAAAGTGCGATGGTATGACACTCTAAAGTGCGATGGTATGACACGCTAAAGTGCGATGGTGTAACAGGAATGGGGTTGCGGCAATGGTTTTTGTTTGTTGTTGTGTTCCTATTATTGTAGTTTTTTGTTTATTATTATGTTTATTAATCAAGCCGTTGTCCATGTTGTCTTTCTCTTCTTATTTGTTTTACACTGGACATTGTGTGGCCCTATGTATATATATAATATATAGATTGCTATGCGGCGTAGGCTAAGGCTCCACGTTAAAGGCCGTAGTTATAAGTTGCATATATCAACGACATTTGGTCTTGGGTATATATGTAACACTCAGAAACGTGTCCTTCCCCCCAAACGTGTCCGATTCCCCCAAACGTGTCCACATGAAGTCACTGAACTGCAAAACATGTCTAAATGTAAAAGGGCGCCAAAGCGTGTCATTTGTATAAACGCCTAAACGTGTCCATTTTTTAATAAAAACCCAAACGTGCCCAATCCCCCAAACGTGTCCATATCACGTTTAATTATTTTCTTTTACTGGAACTATCATTCGTGTCCATATTATAAATACGTAGGTTATTTGGTTATTGCTTTTTCATGAACGTATACTCATTTTACTATTTCATAAAATAGAAATAAATTACTTTAGGTCTTTTTTAAACCGGCAGTATAACCTGGGTAAAAGTGGGGGCGTCCGTTCGGCTATGTTGGATGTAAATGTAAGCAGCCATGCTCAGTTAAATGTAGATATTAAATCAGATACCTCGTGTAGGGAGAATGTCCCTTTCTCTGCGCATTAAAACCTATGTAGCAATTCACTCATTCATGGTGCCATCAGTTGTATTTTGAAAGGCAACAGTTTTTTTTTTTTAATTTTTATTTAAAACGGCCTCTATTACATAACGGAGATTGAAGTAGTTTCTTACTGAAGTCATAAAAAGCGGTCTTTACTCGCTCTTAAATTTTGTTAATCCCGAATAACGATTAATTCAACTGTACTAAAATTATTTGTATGTTCGCTCTAAATGAGCATAAAATACTTGCAACTGAACAATGAGTATTTCTGTCAAAAGTTAATTCATATGTTATAGATTAAATTTGCAATTATGATGATCGTTAACAACCAGTATTGAACAAACTAATGATAATAAATGACCACTTCATCAACTGTGTCCCCATCATAGAATTGCCGTAAACGTTATTGATTTAATTTTTGACATACATGTATTAGCGCTAAAAGTCGTGAGACGTTCTGGCGTTTAACAGTGGACACGTTTTGGCGAATAACAAATACCGACACGTTTGGGGAGAATAGACACGTTTGGGGGAATCGGACACGTTTGGGGGGATGGACACGTTTGGGAGTGCTACATATATGTGTCTCATTTTTTTATTCAAAGTACGATAGTTGTCAAAAAAGTGTAATGGGTACATTGCAGTTGCTAGTATATACGTTGAAGTTAGAATACTATGAGGTGATAGCCAATGCTCCGCGTTAAAGGCCATGCGGTAACCTATAGTTGCTTACATTAATGACATTTGGTCTATCTGGTCGTTAGGTTACTGTCTAGTTGACGTATATCCATATCTTTAACAGATATAACGAACCATATTGTAAAAAATGTTTTATAGAATGATTCCATTAGAAAGTAAAAAGAAGACTTTATTTCACTCAAGTTCATAACATCTGATTACAAACATAGAAGAAGCTGCTAAATTAAAATTGGACGAATTTAATTCCTCAACATCCAAGTGAGCCATCTCCAGAATCTCCTTTTCCTCTTAAGTTAAATTGTATTTTGTAACCTTAACATGAATAGTAGAAATACTAAAATTATTTCAGAATAAATGATCAAATGATCATGCGTATGATCGTCCTGTATATGCATGTGATATTTCCCACTGTACGTTCAACAAGCAACAATAAGTTTATATTACTTTATCAATTAATTTTACCGAACTACTGAAAAATATGGTTTTCAAAGTGTTTCATACACATCATCACTATTAAGGTAATCCAATTTTTCATTTTTGTTGATTTCCATTGTTTTCGGGAAAACGCACTTTAGCGTATTGAGCCATCGGACTTTAGCGTGTTCCATTTAATAACACAGACCATCGCACTTTAGCGTATCAAACCATCGCACTTTAGCGTTTCAAACCATCGCACTTTAGCGTAGACCATCGCACTTTAGCATGACCATCGCGTTTAGCGTCCCCATCGCACTTTAGAGTCTTACATATATAGTGTAAATTTTTACAGGATGAAACTTCAATATTACGACAAATGTATGCTTCGCGGAAATTTTGCATATTTAGTCTTTTTTCCATAAAAATTACTTTACAAAGCGTTTAAAAGGTGTATTTAAAGTTTTACACTTTTGTTCAACGACGATAAATCCGTAAATTTCCAATCAGAAGAGAGTGCAATTACAAGAGAAAATTATACGCATTCTGTTTTTCGTGTGAATCTGATTTGTTCAAAATGCAACTTTTTTGCGAGAACTCTTTAAACAGTGAAGTTGATGGTGTGCTCTGCTGATGTGCTTATATTCAAGCATTTGATTGTTAAAATTTCCCGATTGATTTATAGTGTCAAGAAATATGTGTTGGACCTGTCAATTCACACATATGTTTTGTCTTCTTTTCGTGTGAATACCACTGTCACTCTAATTATTGTCAGTTTATTATTTCAATTGTACAATACTGTATACTATAACCATTTAATGTAAACGTGTTTGTGCTAATAAATATGTCTATTGTCTAAAAGATTAAAGGCACATCAGATCAAGCCTGTGTAACCGTACACTTTTTCTTATGAAAGTTATCTCCCCGTACACTGTTTTTCTTGTGATCGCTTCTCTTCTTCAAGCATGAAATTTATCGATATACTTTTTTTCCAAGATGTTAGTTACATCCTCAGAATGTTCTGTTCCATTTTGACCGAAGCGCTTCAGTGACAACTTCTAAGAGATTTTTACCCTTTTGCATTTGACATAAGTGGTATGTCTATGTAACTCATCAACCGTAGTTCGTAGAGACATAAAGTCTTTTGATATGAGTTCTGTGGTCCATTAGCAGAAAATTGATGTCAATGTCAAAGATCAAGTTCACATTCTAAATATTTGAATGTGCTTGTTTTGCACTCCTGAGAAACCGCAAGAGCTGTCGTCAAAATGTGTTTGCCAAATTGTGAGTTACGACATGACGCAACTTCAGTCATTGCTCTAATGACTTTATGCAGTAGTTTTATTCCATTAGCATTTAAATTAGTTGTTTAAGTACTACTAGTATTACTACTGAACCATACATATAACAGGCTCGGGGTCTTTTAATTTGAGATTCGTGACCCATGACCTTGGCATTGAGGTCAAAGTCATATGTCAATAAGATATTTTATATTTTTGATCTCTGCTATAATTTCAGACTGGTACATGATAAATTTAGCTTCAGTAGGCTAGAAGACACATGTCCTTAAAAAGTCATCCGAAGTGACCGTTTATAAACTACAAGTCGTCATTATTTGCAATAATTTCATGTAAAAGTACCCATAACAATATATTTTTGAATCAATATGAAGTAATATATCATATGATATCGGAGGTGACATTCTGTCAACAGGAAAAGTAAATCGTCTCCCTTATCAGTTTAATCAAAAGTTGATAGAAAACTAACAATTTTGACATCACTCAATTTAAATATTATTTGGCAGTTGAAATAGCTGTGTAACTTCATGTAAAAGTACCCAGTACAATAAATGTTTGAATTATTGTGAAGAAACATGTCATATGAAACGAAACCGGATAGTACAATAATTTTTTGAATCAGTGTGAAGTAACATGTTATATGAAACGAAACCGGAAGTAACATTTTGTAAACCGGACGTAGTAAATGATTTCCCGTATTATAAACAAAATTTAATAGAAAACAAACATGTTTTAAATCACAGTAAAGAGTGCAATTATTTGACTTTCAGAGTAAATGACTTTGTGTAAAACGGAAGTTGATAATTATCTCCTTTGTTAATGGTGTTTCAGCAAACTACTACACATCATGTAAACAATGTCCCAGTTTTTGTCTTTGGGATGATATATGTATCTTATCGGCATATTCCCAGATCATTCTATGATATTGATAAAACCAAGATGAAAATCGTTTGTATTTTTACTAAATAATGAAAAACAACTAATTATTTGCAAAAACAAACAAATGGAGAATGTGTCCCATGACACAGATGATGCGCCCGCTTAACCTTATAAAGGGCATAACTCGAGAACGGTAAAAGTGACGCCACCCAAATTCAAACTTGATCTGTATTTCGTGGTAATAAGCATTGTGTATAAATTCATAACATTTGGTTTGAGAACGGAAACCAATTTTGAGACGTACGTAAAGACGGATGTACGGACGGACAAGGGTAACACTTAATGCCCCTCCGGTGAAGGCGGAGGCCTGCAAATTAGCTTGTAAAATTTATTGTATCGAACATAAACTAATGTCATCACTACAAAATTGTATGGTCACTATCACGAATTAATCGATCGATAAGACTCAGTTGAGTTTGTTGATAAATGACTGGTAGACGGTGTTATCGAAGTGTTCACTATCTTTTACTGATTTTGTGCAAAATTAAAAAATAGGTGATAACTACACAGATATAGTACTTGTTGAAGACATACGGTAGATAGTTATGGAGAGATGTAATATTCACATACATATAAACAAATACGTTTCTTACTTTAAAAATGAATTTTATTGTTTTTTACGGAGCTTTACCTATCAATTTGAACATCTTTACTTGTCGCTGAAGTTATATTTACTGTTAATATAAACGGGATAGTTGCGTATTTTAAATGAATAGATAATTGACAAATATATATTTCACAATCTTTATTCAGCTTCATATAAGATTATCTAGTTTAGTTTCCATCCTGAAAATGTTGTACGTGTTTGAACGTCGTTGCTTAGAAGACGACCTTGATGGTCAGATGTATTTTTCAAATAAACAGTTCCGCCTTCTCTGACGTATTTCATTATGAATCCAGTCGAACAGGAATCATCACCGAATTTTTCTGTGTCTGCATGTACTTTTCCACAAATCCGTCCATCAACAACCAACTCTGTTCCAAATTCTCCATACCCACCCTCATTTATTGCGCCATTTACACAGATTGTCCAGGTAAAGGCATACATTCCGCTAGATGGTGCTTGGAAGATGCCTGTATTGGTGTTGTAGACACTAGCTGTGTTAGTTTCTGTCTGGTCAAAGATCAGCGTTTTCCCCTGTGACAATGATTTACTATGACCATTCACAAAACCGTGAGACATATATGCCGAAAATCCTATAAACTCTCTTGTCTTTCCATACCCTAGATCTAAACAAAATGGAAAATTTAATTTGTATTTTTTTTTTTTTTTAGATTTCATTGTTTTATCTAGTAGATAGGTAAACTGCTTTTAAGCTTTCTTTGAAGTTTGCAAGTTTTTATTCGATATATAAACTTAAAATCAGGTTTCAAGTGAATAACCTTTCTGTTAGTGACTGGCGGTGCGTTAAGCGATTTGTTTGGCCTTTTTTTAATATAACTTGTCCTGTTTTTTGGGGGGTAAGTATTAGATACAATACAAAGGTAACAAAGAAACAGGCCGGTAACAACCGTTGCCGGATAGTTTTTCTGCACGAGTAGTCAGGTCAAGGTCCGAGGCGCTAGCCTCGGACCTTGACCTGACTACAAGTGCAGACAAACTATACGGCAGGTTGTTTCCGGCCTATTTTTTTTACCTTTGTTTTGTATCTGACTTGTACGACGTTTCAGGAAGGAAGTAGTACATTTTGCATTTAGAAGAGGTAGCAAAACTAAACATATTAGAAACTTCAATGGCCATATACCAGTTAAGTAAGTTACAGTTTAAACACATTTTTTCACTTCCTTAAGCCGAGAATTTTTTCTAAAAATTTCAATAATTTGATAACTTTATAAAAAAGAACCATTTCAAGGAAAAGATGAATGTTGTTTACATTTGAGACTTTTAGAATGCAACTTCGCTAGTGAGTAATTCATAAAAAACAGAGCTACCATTTGATTTTTTATTGTGGAAAACGGAAGGAAAGCCGGGGGTTAATCCATTTAAAATAAACAGAACTGATATTAAGTGAATGAAATGTTATGAAAAACTGGATTCTGTCTTGTTATTTGATATATATATATATGTATATATACAACTCGTCTAAACATCAACCCAACAATGTTAGATCTGTAAATTTGCTTTCGCAAATTTTTTGTTCTTCCCTCGCCGGGATTCGAACTCATGCTACTGAGATATCGTGACACCAAATCGACTGCACTGTAGCCGTCCCGCTAGACCACACGACCACCTGGGCTTCAAAATGAAGCTTTCGGTGGCCGGGTGTTACCTTTCCACGTCAGTTTTAATCTAGCGTCGTACTACAGTACATGATATATAAGGCATGGAGATGTTATTTTACAGATCAGCTAAATTATCTATAGTAAAGGATCCTACAAATTAATGTAAGATACAGTCACAGAAAATAATTATATTTATAAGTACGTCTGAGCCAGTGAAAACTCTACAACAGATTTATCCATCGGATCACCAGCAGTGATGGTGATACATGGATGTGTATTATGTATATACAACTCGTCTAACCATGTTTAGACGAGTTGTATATACATAATGTGATCCGATGGATAAATCTGTTGTAGAGTTGTCACTGGCTCAGACGTACTTATATATTTTTATATGTCTCTGATAGTGTTGATCAGGATTTAACACGTGTCACTATATGATCCAATCGCAGCTTACCGTTCAAAATTGATGACATTAGTTGAATGATTTTTCTTCACGATTTGCTGCATATTTGAACATGTATTACATTTTATTTATAGGATCAATCGAGCATTGGTGAGTTGATAGGATTTTATCTTTTGATTAGATTTGATTTTTTATATAGATTTCCTGTCTTTTTTATTGAAATATAAACGTTGGTACCAGCATTTCTTTACTTTCAGCATTGTCCAGAATACTATTCATGTCCATATGTTGAAGGAAAAAAAAACACTTACGGACCGACCATTTAGCTTCAAAAGGGGGTATCTTCTTTTCTGAGTAAGAACATTATTTATTTTTTCAACGCTATCACCCAACTATTTTCATTTTTTTTTCGAAATTAGACGATTATATACGGTATACGGAAAATCGGGAATCAGAACATTATTTTGTCATCTGCTTGACCACAATATATTTTTTCTCATAAAATTGGGTATCAAAATATTTTTTAGAAAAAAGACATACCCCTTTTTTAAGTTAAATGGTCAATCCCTTAGTGTACTGATATGAATAGTAATTTACTGGAATTGTTTGAAATATAGTTATTGATGCTAACGTAAATATTTTAATCAAAAAGACAGGAAATATGTCGGTGAAACAAAAAGTTCAAATCTAATTGAAATTTAAAGTGCCCATGAACTCTCTGATTATGCACGAGTGATTCTATTCATAAAAAGTGTCCGTGTAACAACTAAAAAGTGTCCGTGTATCATCTAAAAAGTGTCCGTGTAACACCCGTTAATGTACTGTTTTTCTATAGCTCTGCTGGGGGTAAAGTCGTACAAGAATTCATTATGCTTTCTATTTGCAGATGCCACTTTGTAATTATCTCAAAACTGAAAGCAAGTAGTCCACGATCTGGACATGTAGTCACTGATTACAACTCATAACTAAAAAAAAGTGTTGTCTCCCTTAGCCAGATAAACAACAATTAAGTAACCCATCCAATCGCACATCCTTATGTCGAAAAAAATTCAAACCAAACCGATTTGTTCTTGTTTCGGAAAATACAAGGTCTTGAAGGTAACAACTTTGTGGCACATTTGCTATCAATTCATATCAACCATGATTAAATTAAACTGAAAAATGTCGGGTGTGTAGCAGGATTTGCACACTTTCCTATAGAACCAGTTGAGTTATGTACTAGTACTCCAATCTAATTAGATTATAAATTTGTGATTACGCGACGAGTAAGCGAGTTACGGAAACTCTGTATTTCAATCAGTTTCCTATTATTTAGTATTCAGTCTTTCTGTTTTTGCGGATCCATTTGTCTGTAAGCCTTTGCATACATTTCGTTCTAAATATTTTTTTAATTACTGTTATTACTTTCCGTTTATCAAAATCTTTTCATACTTACCATCTTTATCAGCTCTGGAAAGACGTTCTAGAAACACATTCTGTAGACGGACCAATTCGTTTCTCAATTTTCTCTCACTTGATTTTAACTCTGTAACCTTTCTTGTGCATTCCTCACTATCCACATACACCACCATAATAAGAGATACGATTAAAAGGTATAACATGGTTACCAAGTTTGACTTGGTCAGGAGTGGTTGGGATATATTTTTTTGTTCATTATTACATCTGTGCGTTTAATAGGCCTGAATTTGATCATGTTGTGATATTACAGGTATCGCATTGTAATCACGCAATATGTAACCAAATACACTTATTTTTTGTTGATATTTCCAGAAATCACTTTCAAGGTCGAGATTTTTGCATATGCGTATTTTATTTATCTAGATTAACATCCTATTGAATGGAAATTGGACATGAAATAGCATCAGGAAAGTTTTGAGAAATGTTTATGTTTACTATGAAAACATATTTTCATTTTATTATGTGACCGTTACTCTGCTTTGAGAAATCAACTGTTGACTGAAATATCTCCAGATCTTACAAATAAATGAACTTCTTCCAAAACAAACTTTTATCTTACAACAAAATGCATAGCGATCGAACTTTATCTTGGACTGTGATCGTATCCGAAGAGAAATTCTTCAATTATTTTTTACTTATAGGTGGATCATCGGTATATATATATCGTCAGATAGATATAACACTTTTTTGTGAATAAAAATAAATCTATGTGATCGAATTTTGAAATGAAATATAATAAGAAGATAGGTTTTATAATGTGCTTTAAGAAAATAAAAAGATAAAATGGTGTCACCGAACTTGTTTTCTTGTTACAAGTAAAAAAGAAAATACTTTAAAATTCCTTTATAAAAAAATCTATTTGAGTTTTCTCCCCTTAAATGGCTAAGCTGAAAAATTGAAAAAAAAACAACAAACAACAAATATTTGGTATTTATCAAAAACAGTCTAAATAATTCAATAAATTACTTATGTTTACAGATTTAAGCAAAAACTAGACCGATTGTGTACTGTTATTTTACAATCCAAAATGGCGGTATACAGTTTATTCATTCATAATGTTTGTTGTTTCTTTTTTTCTCTCGAGTATAATGAGTTTCAATTTAACAGTGGATTTCAAGCTTATTTGAGTGTCAATAATAAATAAAAATGAATATTGTATTGCAATGTATCTATTGTATATATAAAGGTTATATTATAACAGACCTTTCAATTATTCACATATAAGGTGAATATTGTTCCTAGCAGCACGAGCTTGCGAGAACAATAAATATTCTGCGAGGGATGATATTCACCAATATGCATTTTGGATATCCCTAAGTGTTTGTGATTAAACTTAACAATAATCTTTCTCAAACTTGCATTTTAGTACAATTCCAAAAATGAGGTAAACTTTGCACTTTGAGGCAGAGGAATCAGAGAAGTAATCATGAAGATACTATACTAACCTTTTGTTAATAGAAAAAGATACTCAAAGGTCAACACAAAATGAACAGAAAAGAAGAACAACATGCATACCTTTTCGGCAGTTGCTATTTGTCTGGTTAGCCAAATCAGCAGTGGTGAGACTATTTTCAAGTAATCCAGTTACATATTAATGCAGTCATTTGTCTGGATAAACCATTATTATGGCTTGTGTAATGATGTATGCCCAAATTTTCTATAGACATACATGTAACAAATCATAGCAACATTATCCAAAATATTGTTTTTTTGTCAAATTGTATCCTCTAATTGTTCATAATTCCCAATAGAAACCAAATCAGATAAATCGATTTGTAACAGCAAAGATATAAGCATATATAGTGAAATAGAATGAATACTGTTTACTGAAAGAGACCTATCATCAAAAAAAAAAATCTTCTACAGAAGTCAAAACAGTAAAAAAAAAAAAGCCAAACAAACAAAATATAACAATGAAAATGTATTATCGTGGCATATACGAAAATAAATATTTAAAGGCGGCAATCTTAGCTGTTTCCCATATACTGCTAATACATTAAATTTTCTGTGCATTAAATACAAGTTTAATTATTGCGATTTTGACAAATATCAATGAAAACTTTACACAACATTTCTGTAAAAAAGTGTTCCATTTTGGCATAATGTGTTCAAAACAAGCATATCCATTTCATTTGAATTTTGGTGGATAGTTGTCTCATTGGCAATCATGTCCTTATTTTTATATATTAAAGTTGTTTTCTTGTTTATACCTATGTGGTATGCTGAATCTTTATCTGACAGGTTTTCATATTTTGACATTTGTGTTTCTAGGTTTAAATAAAGTTTCATAAATCATATGTGATCGCTGAATCAAGAGAAAATTTGATAATCATAGAACAAATGTGCAAAATGAGATATATGCATAGTTCTGGTCGAAGGGCTGTCTGATTCAAATCAAATATTATTTAAATCCATCATAAATATTTCAGTTAATCTGTAAAAGGGCACTTAACATTGATAAATGTACCTGTTTCATTTCATATTCTAACTTTATTTTCTTCAGTAGTGTAGTAAGTAGCTCAAATATATGTCTGAAGAGAATAAAATTACATTAAGTTCTCCACTAAAAAGTGAGATAATAAAAAAACTTTGCATCAGACTGTACTGCCTGCTAAAAAGTGGATTGCAAAATTCCTATTGCATTCAAACATGTTTGAATCATGTCACTTTAGCATAGACATGAGCAAAAAGTGACAAATTTATATTTCCAATAGCTTCTATAGGCATTTTTATATGTATTATATGTGTTATACAACCTAAATTGGTCCAGAATATAATTTCCAGTCTAATTACATGGCCTAATATCATTTTATACTCATATGGTGTACTATAAAAGAGGAAAAATTTAGACAAGCATTTTTGTAAATTAAGGTTTGTTATGATATGTTTGTACAAATACACTTGCTACAGTTTTCAAACAAAAATGCAGTTCCTGTGTTTTTATATCCATTTTACGCTGTCTGATTAGTGGATAATCGATTTCAAATGTCAGTGCAGCCTAGCGTAGCCACTGTTCTCTGAATCTCATGCTGTATAGTAAATAGTTTTATCTAATGCGTCGACCTTGGCATTGTATTTACACAAGCAGCTCTAAGACCCTTGTAAACAAATTTCAAAACAACTTCATGGCCAAAATAGCAAGTCGTTCCTAGCAAAAGTATTTAACGTGAAAATCCGAATCAAAATTTCATAAAGGGTCGAACCGACGAACTCTTGCATTGTAGGACAGCATTCTTTAATAAGACCACTGAGGCGACAACATAAAGAAGCCAATTCGATCCGTTAAACAGAATATAAACTAAGTGTAATATTTCACCTAGAATAATATAATCTACCTTTTTTGTACATCTGTTAACTATGGTCTTATTTGTGTTTTGATGTATATAATCAGTACTTTCTTTCTGTGAAATACTTTGTTAATTTCCCAAGCACTGTTGAGCATATAAACTGACCATTAGATTCTTGGTCAACAACGACGTGTATACTGTGTACATTACGTTCTTCCAAGAACTCAATATAATATACCAACCCTTCAAAGTACAGCAGGAAACATCTTCTGCTGAAAATATGTACACTTTATCTTTGATTTATCTTATGTGATTCGCAATCCATTTCAAATCGCTGCTGTTTTTTTTACGGAGTGTCTATTGTTCCGGCTAGCCGAAAGAACAGTTAAAAATCTGTATTTGTCCGGCCATCCGTTTGCGCATGCTCAAATGTTCAATATCAGCAGCAATGTCCTGAGGCGTTGAAATTTCCCGGATGAGGTGTCGAATTGCAAACGCGCGTTTGCAATGGACGTTTTGAGAATTGGAGATCGCGTTTTATATTTAAATATGTCATATTTTTTTTAGAGATAATGTGATCCTATAGGACTGATTACAGAAGATTAGCGTGAACACGTACACTGAGCGGAATAAAGCGTGAAATCAAATTGAAATTGTTGATTCAACCTATCACTTTTACCAGTATCAATGGAGGCTAAACCAATTAAAAATAATTCACAAAATAACGACGAAATCAAATAGATATAGGAAGATGTGGTGTGAGTGCCAATGAGACAACTCTCCATCCAAATAACAATTTATAAAAGTAAACCATTATAGGTCAATGTACGGCCTTCAACACGGAGCCTTGGCTCACACCGAACAACAAGCTATAAAGGGCCCCAAAAGTACTAGTGTAAAACCATTCAAACGGTAAAACCAACGGTCTAGTATATATAAAAACGAGAAACACGTATAAATTACATAAACAAACGACAACTACTGTACATCAGATTCCTGACTTAGGACAGGTGCAAACATTTGCAGCGGGATTAAACGTTTTAATGGTACCAAACCTTCTCCCTTTTTCTGAAACAATAGTATAACATCACAACATAGAAAACACACGATAAAACATCAATTGAAGGCTTAACTCAATCAAAACGTAAATTAACACACTATGAACGAATAAATTCGATCTGTGATACCTGAAAGTAAATACATAGTTAATAAAATATTAGGGACAAACATTCAAGGCCAAAAGCAAACAAACAAGTCCAAATAAAGCCATGGCAAAACACTACCGCGAAATATTAAACCCTTAGAAAATAATCACTTTTGAAAAACCGGTTTTCTTAATATATACAGGTAAATGAAAAATAACTTTGTCGTTTTAGGTATACTTTTTCTGTCTATATAAAATCTTCCAATAATTAGGAATACCAAGAAAGGTCTGTCATATAAATACCTAATTTAACACTAGATACATAAGGGTAAATATCAACAATAAAACTTCCTGTACAGATTAAAGGAGAATAATCTTGATGTTAATACAAATGTAGTACGAAGAAGTGAAAATTAGTAGATATTCCAAATAATCAAAGCTGGTATACAGACAAGATCCATATTAATATAAAATAACAAAAAGTATTAAAATAGTATCAACAGGTCGAATTAACAAGAAAGTACGATTTGAGAGTACTCGCAGTTACTGACAGCTAGTTAAAAGCCAAAAACAATTAATGATAAAAATCATGCATCAGAGACTAAAATCAACTAAAACACATCCCAGGGATTTAGTATTTTAACGTCATGAACAGTCAGAGAAGACATGACTTGTGCAATGCCAAAATAAATATATCGACAGGTAGTAGGATAGTGAGGAGCTACTTCTAAGAGATAAAATTAACGTGTGTGTCTCTAAACATCCCGCCTCAAAAGAAGATACAACTTAGTTATGTTTTAATTTGCTAATGACAAAATCGATATTAGTGCCAATGTAAACTATATTCAGAGATCTAATTACAATATTGGTACGATAACCCTTACTTATAAGTTTGTTTAAAGGTTCGATGAGTTTACACGGATCACATAGTGATTTCCTCGCTTTAAGTACAATATTACCGTAAAATTTAGGATGTGAAATACCATTTTAATAAGTTTTCTACAGGTACAGCCAAATTTACTAATCAAATCTTTGTATCTATGAAAGAATTTAGTAAAAGTTTTAAGTAATTTATGGTATCGAAATCCCTGACACAATAATTTCCCAGTGATGCATTGATTACGTTCGTTAAAATCTATGACATCAGAACACACACGGGCATACCGAACGAGTTGGGATATATAAACACCGTATGATGCAGCCAAAGGCACATCGCCGTCTAAAATGGAAAATTAACAATAGGAAATGAAAAATCGTCTCTTTTGTCGTAAATTTTAGTATGTAGTTTCCCGTTAGAAATTGAAATGTCTAAATCTAGAAAAGGGCAACTGCTGCTGTTTATGTTAGATTTAGTTAAAGTAAGTTCTTTTGGGTAAATTTCGGAAGTATATTTAGAGAACTCTGGATTATTTAACGAAAAATATCATCCAGATAACGGTAGGTATTGTTGAATGTATCAACTAAATATAACAATGATGGGTCTTTACTGATTTGGTCATAAACTGAGATTCATAGCAATATAGAAATAAATCTGCTATTAAAGGGGCACAGTTAGTGCCCATAGGAATACCTACTACCTGACGATACACTTTATCGCCGAAACGTACATAAATGTTATCTAGCAGAAAATTTAAAGCTTCAATCATATCCTCACATTTCCAGTAAGTGTATCTAGCATACTTTCCTTTTCGTTACAGAAAAAGGCTTTAAACGAGTTACAGCAAATAAAATTACAATGAGATTTTTCGAAAGACCATTTTATCAAATACAAAACTTTTTCTTTATAAGATTGTGTGGAAGTGTAGTGTACAGAGTAGAAAAATCATAACTGTCAACAGAATTATAAGGACCATCAAAAGCATGTATTTTATCTAAAACCTCTAAAGAATTTTTAACACTCCAAAATAATTAATACCATTATTTTCATAAGCTTTATTACAAAAGTTAATAACCAGTTCTTTGATAGTAGTAAGGAGGTAGTTAGAAGAACTGATAGATTAGTAGTAGAACACTTACTCGATGCGGAGATGAAACGGAATTTAAATGGTCTTTTGTGTAATTTCGGTAACCAGTACATGGTAGGGACTTTCAAATGTTCGGAAGATGCTTTAAGTTGGGTAGTGGCAGTGGTATGCTTGTTAACGATTTGACTCTCTGTGGTGCGAACGGACCTGAATGTAGAGGAATTGATAATTTCGTTTTGAAGAACTTCCGTGTAGTATATGCGTCACACCACCACTACATTATTGGCTGCCTTGTCTGCCGGTACGAACACAAACCGCTCTGCGAGTACCTTGAGTTTATTTTTATTCTTGAAATGGGAATATCATGGATCCTATTATTAATTTCAGAATTGTTTTCTAAATGAGATATTCGAATATTAACAGTATTCATAATTTTATTCAAATAACTGTCTAAAGATTTTTATCCGATTTTCACGTTTGCACCAATTTTTACAGTAGGCAGACAGAGCGTCTTTAATGACCTGACGACACTGTTTCCAATCTATTATAGATGGAGGACGGTATTTCGGTCCTTTCTTTAGAAAAGTTATGACCTCACGGTCTTCGACGATGTTGAGGTCTCCTGTAATAACATGACCATAGGGAACATATATAAAACTAGATGTTTCGCAGTCTCAAGTGGAAGGAACATTCAAATACTTGCTATTATAAACACAATCTTACTTTGGGGGCAGTTGACATGTGCCTACCCTTTTCTCTTATTTTCAATGTTTTAAAAATCATCGAACATTTTATATAACAAATATAAAATCGTGCACAATCATTTGACGACTTCATTGTAACAAACTTCAAGGGAATGATAAATCCAGGATCTTTGTTATGAATCATAGATATCCATTGAAGCCATAAATCACTGACACGACTCCTAACCTTGGAGGAAATTCATAAGTAGAACATAAAAAGAGGAGAGGCAATGTTTGCCCCATTCCCTTAGAGAATATGCCGTATATTATGAAATAAATTCATTTGCATTTTGATTTGCTTTAGTGAATGGAAACTTTTTTGTACAAAGGTTTTGTGTCAAGTGACTTTAATTCAAAAGTGTCTTTGCTGCATATCGATGTTGTTGATATTTCTTTTGGTCTCTCTTAACAAGCTGTTTATATTTCCGGATAATCGGCCATGTTCCAGAGAACAGCCAGTAGAAAAATAAAAAGTTGGTATATGAGAAGTTTATTCTCATGGTAATTCTGTCTTTATTTTATTTTCTTTTTCATTATTCCTATCTTCCAGAACGTTTTTCTTGAGCTTAAAATCAGTAACGTCCGCGCGAAAAACGTGCAGAAAAATAAATAGTTCCTATTCTCGGTGTTTGCACGGGAGGAGATTGTTGTGCAATTTATTCTCCACTTGATACTACAATAACAAGACAAGTTAGAGCTTTCTAAAAAGCTATGGAGTGCTTCGCTCTACCCTAATTTAAGGTAATATGTGTGCATGTGGTTATTAAATAGTATTGGAAATGTGGTATTTTTAGATATTGATTGATATAAAATGGATGTACTTTAAGAGTGTGCGTTATACACCCATGCTTTAAAAAAAAAAAAATTCTTGTTGAAAATTAAAACAATTATAAATAGACACGACTCTTGTGGGGTGCCTTGCTGGAGGTGTGCCTAGATTGTCAGAAGTTATAAACTACATATAATCCATTTTTGTAAACATTGTATAGGAACATTGTTTAGCAAAGCAAATCGTGCAAATTGCAGAGTAACAAAGCAAATAAACACGTATTAATAATTGATATTTCAATATTGAATTTATCTGTGAAATGTATGCATAATAAAACGAACATGAATTAATGACAGTTGATCGGAACTGAAATACACAAAGTTAATTTTCCGGCATTTGATGTCTTATCCTGAACGAGAAAAGTCTGTAATTCTTTATCTCATTTAAGCCAATAGCTGTTGCTCTATCTCAGCCGCATCCAATCAGAATCTATACGTGATAAGTAATTTATTCAAGATGGCGTGTATTTCGACCGAAACTAATAGCTCCGCACCGTGATGCGAAGCAATAACAAAAACATATAATTATTCATTGTCATATACGGCCGGGAAAATAGCATAATAGTAGAGAAATCTATTCTTCCTGATGGCCGGAAGAATAGATATATTTTGCTATTTTCCCGGCTAGCCGGAAGAATACCAATTATAAAAAAGAAGATGTGGTATGATTGCCAATGAGACAACTCTTCAAAAGAGACCTAATGACACAGAAATTAACATATATAGGTCACCGTACGGCCTTCAACAATGAGCAAAGCCCATATCGCATAGTTAGCAATAAAAGGCCCCGAAATGACAAATGAAAAACAGTTCAAACGAGAAAACTAACGGCCTAGTTAATGTACAAAAAATGAACGAAAAACAAATATGTAACACAGCAACAAACGACAACCACTGAATTACAGGCTCCTGACTTGGGACAGGCACATCCATACAGAATGTGGCGGGGTTTAACATGTTAGCGGGATTCCCCTCCCCCTAACCTGGGACAGTGGTGTAACAGTACAACATAAGAACGAACTATACAAATCAGTTTAAAAAGACTTAACTCATCAGATGGATACAAATAGAAATACATCTAACAATAACACAGAGTGGACGTGGCCGGGTACTTGTACATCCCAACAACAAAAAAAGACACTAAGTACAGATCTGAGAGTACTCGTAGTTACTGACAGCTAGTTCAACGCCAATAACAACTAATAAAAAAGTCATGCATCTAAGACTAAATTATCAATCAGTACACATCCAACATCCAAAGGATTTAGTCATAAACAGTCAGAGAAAAACATGACCTTGTGCAATGCCAAGATACAGGTATCGACAGATTGTAGATCCATGAAAGTGCATATGTATATAACAATAATATTTAGTTTGCTTTTAATTTACTGATAACAAAATCAATATTGATACCAATAAAAACAATATTCAAAGATCTAATTACAGTGTTGAATTGGTAATATTTTAGAATTAGTTTATTTAAAGGATCGATAAGTTTACCAGACTCGTTTCTAAATTTCCGGGCACGGTAAACAACACCTCCGTAAAAATGAGGATGTGCTATCCCGTTTGAAATAAGTTTTCTACAGGTACAACCAAACTTCAAAACCAAATCTTTATATCTATTGAAGAATTTAGTAAAGGTTTTAAGTAATTTGTGGTAACGAAATTCCTGACTTAATTATTTACCAGATTACGTTCCTTAAAATGAAAAACGTCACAACAGACACGGGCATAGCGAACGAGTTGTGAAATATAAACACCGTAAGATGGTGCCAAAGGAACATCACCATCCAAAAAAGGAAAAATTAACAATAGAGCCTTTTGAAAATATATAACATGAATTGCAGATTTGACATACAATAACACCGTAAGATTCAGATGGAAAATGAATCACTTAACATTGTTTTATAAAGGAAATCCCAATGCAGCGGCTCTTTTCACAAAAAATCTAAAGAGTAAAAATACTCGTAAGTCATACACATTTCAGTATCTTTCTATCAATTTTAATCGTAAGATATTTAGTGAAAAGAGTCGCAGATATCTAGAAGAGTGATGTGGTGTTACTGAATGTTGATGCATGTATAATATGTACGGAATGTCATTTACGGGGCCAAAAATTATTCAAAGTTAACTTCACAATTCGTTTATTTTGCAAATAGAACCTTAGATATTTTTTTCATTTAATTTTAAATCTTTGTTTTGTTTCTGGTAAAGTTTAATCACAATCAAGTTTTGAACACTGCAAATAATGCATGTTTTGCACGAATTACTACTCATTTGATTTTCAACGAGGAAGAGCAACTTTTAAACATTGTCTGTACCGTTGTAAATATTTTGCTTAAACATCTATATTTAGAAATTGACTGTTTTAGGGGTGTAATATTTTAATGGTATTTTGTTCTCATGTCTGGTTTTTTAACTGTATAATTTTCATTCGCCTCATTTGGACTCTGTTGGACAGTTGTCTCATTGGCAATCATACCACATCTCTTTATCATCTCTATTTATATATGTGTGTTCCGGACCACATACGTATTCGGACGATACGCGTATGGTCATGACCATATGCGTATACTCATATAGTTATTAACGGGCCTGAACATATGAATTTTTAAACCATATAGGTATTTTGTTTAATAAATTATAACTTCCTTCGTAAGAGCACACAGCTCGTTCTCCGAACCAAAATGCACCAGACTCAAGCTAGCGACCAATTCCAGCGACCAATCAAGCTAGCGACCAATTCTATCGACCACTAAAGTTAGCAATGAGAATCAACTTGTCAAAGAATCATAATGCGGTATGTGTGAAAACCACAAACCCCCATTATGAAGAAACGTTCTGTTAAAAAAAAAACTGAAATAATTTTTTGGGGGCTAGGCCCATTCGGGAATTGTAGGGGTTCAAAGTTGTTGTAAAAAAAAATACGAGTCCACCCTACACTCTTTCGATAAGCCTCGCCAGCTTCGTACGGCAAAGTTCTTTACCGGACATGGCTCAAATGAAAGGTAATAAATCAGAGCAGAGCCCACTGAAATAATTTTTTGGGGGTTAGGCCCATTCGGGAATTGTAGGGGTTCAAAGTTGTTGTTAAAAAAAAAATACGAGTCCACCCTACACTCTTTCGATAAGCCTCGCCAGCTTCGTACGGCAAAGTTCTTTACCGGACATGGCTCAAATGAAAGGTAATAAATCAGAGCAGAGCCCACTGAAATAATTTTTTGGGGGTTAGGCCCATTCGGGAATTGTAGGGTTCAAAGTTGTTGTTAAAAAAAAAATACGAGTCCACCCTACACTCTTTCGATAAGCCTCGCCAGCTTCGTACGGCAAAGTTCTTTACCGGACATGGCTCAAATGAAAGGTAATAAATCAGAGCAGAGCCCACTGAAATAATTTTTTGGGGGTTAGGCCCATTCGGGAATTGTAGGGGTTCAAAGTTGTTGTTAAAAAAAAAATACGAGTCCACCCTACACTCTTTCGATAAGCCTCGCCAGCTTCGTACGGCAAAGTTCTTTACCGGACATGGCTCAAATGAAAGGTAATAAATCAGAGCAGAGCCCACTGAAATAATTTTTGGGGTTAGGCCCATTCGGGAATTGTAGGGTTCAAAGTTGTTGTTAAAAAAAAAAATACGAGTCCACCCTACACTCTTTCGATAAGCCTCGCCAGCTTCGTACGGCAAAGTTCTTTACCGGACATGGCTCAAATGAAAGGTAATAAATCAGAGCAGAGCCCACTGAAATAATTTTTTGGGGGTTAGGCCCATTCGGGAATTGTAGGGTTCAAAGTTGTTGTTAAAAAAAATACGAGTCCACCCTACACTCTTTCGATAAGCCTCGCCAGCTTCGTACGGCAAAGTTCTTTACCGGACATGGCTCAAATGAAAGGTAATAAATCAGAGCAGAGCCCACTGAAATAATTTTTTGGGGGTTAGGCCCATTCGGGAATTGTAGGGGTTCAAAGTTGTTGTTAAAAAAAATACGAGTCCACCTACACTCTTTCGATAAGCCTCGCCAGCTTCGTACGGCAAAGTTCTTTACCGGACATGGCTCAAATGAAAGGTAATAAATCAGAGCAGAGCCCACTGAAATAATTTTTGGGGTTAGGCCCATTCGGGAATTGTAGGGGTTCAAAGTTGTTGTTAAAAAAAAAAATACGAGTCCACCCTACACTCTTTCGATAAGCCTCGCCAGCTTCGTACGGCAAAGTTCTTTACCGGACATGGCTCAAATGAAAGGTAATAAATCAGAGCAGAGCCCACTGAAATAATTTTTTGGGGGTTAGGCCCATTCGGGAATTGTAGGGGTTCAAAGTGTACATTTTTCCTTTAATCAGAAGTCTTTTTTACCTGTCGATACATTTCTTTCAAGTAAAGGTGCGTGCCGTACAAAATAGTGCACGTATAATTTCATTTGAAAGTACTTATTATCGGCATGAAATACACCCTTACAGCTTGCTCGTCCATATGTTTTCATATTTAGTATAGGAAATAGACATTAAAAGTTCCTTTTCTAAAAAATACAGGATATTTGAGGATGCCGAGTGTATGGAAAGCCAGTATATAGTAATTCTATCGCACATAGTATTTTTTTTATTTCGTTTATTTGAAAGCATATATATTGTACTAAGGAAAACAAGTTTAAGTCAACTCACATTAAATACAAATTGTTATGCTCGGCCTACGATAGTAAAGCGCATGATATTCTCTGGTCTGTGTGTTCGTTCGTTCATTTGTTCGTTCGTTCGTTTCACCGTTCATCCGTTCGATCGTTCTTTTATCCGTCCGTCCGTCCATTCATACTGCATTAGATTAACGTTATTAATGAATGTAGTTGAAGATGAATTTGTGGTCAAATCAACTTGAAACGTAGTACACATGTTCATTATAATGTGATCTTTCTAAATTGAATGCCAAAATTAGCATTTTGACACAAGTTTTACGGTTCACTGAATATGGAAAATGATGTGCGAGCAAATCATCATGGACAGATATTCTTGTTTTTTTAATTCGATTTGTTTACTTTTTATTCTCATTTCTGATCCGCCATGTGCTTTTATATAGCCATTATATGCTTATGAGATAGACGTCTTTAATATTTATTTGCAATAACTGATACAAGTTTACAATATGATAGGTTTAGAGTATGGAAAACACAGAAAACGTAAAGAAGACGTCAAAATATGGTTATTTTCTCAACTTGTCCCTTTCCCGATGGTGTAAAATCCGGGGAGGGGGTGCACTTTCATTTATATAAGTACATGTATGATAATATTTTGTATGTGTTTAGATGCAGCGGAATAAAAATAGTTCGTTAACAAAGACTGTATTAATAATAGACATATTCAAAATTTCATCAAACATCATACATCTGACACAGGCTTTACTAAGATATTTGGACTTTTTTCGAATTGCTGGCACGTTTTTTTTTTTTTTTATAGAAACTATATATTTCTTTACTCCTTGATATCAATATGCCGGCATTTAGCAAGCGAGCTAGTCAGAGCATTCAGTTACAGACGTCATTGGTGTTGATGTGTTCCACTTTCACTTCAAATGCTGGACATCTCTGGTCATTTAAACGTCAAAAAACAATATATACCGTACTGGTAGATAGTTTTTTTTTTTAACAGAACGTTTCTTCATAATGGGGTTTTGTGGTTTTCACACATACCGCATTATGATTCTTTGACAAGTTGATTCTCATTGCTAACTGTAGTGGTCGATAGAATTGGTCGCAGGCTTGATTGGTCGCTGGAATTGGTCGCTAGCTTGAGTCTGGTCCAAAATGCTCATGATTACAATGCACATTTTTTACTTTTTTTTTTTTAAGTGAAACAAAACCTGATAGCCAACATATCTCTATATCATATAAGTAAAACTAAATCGTAAGTTTTATTATGTCATAGAAAATGGATATACTTGACAGCACATGACATTGCTCTATCTGAATCAGTGAAATTACCCTTTTATCAAACATACCACATACAAATAGAAAAATATTTATCACTTGGATAAAATTGAGAATGGAAATGGGAATGTGTCAAGAGACAACAACCCGACCACAGAGCAGACAACAACAGAAGGTCAATAGGTCTTCAATGCAGCGAGAAATTCTGCACCCGGAGGCGTCCTTAAGCTGGCCCCTAAACAAATATATATACTAGTTCAGTGATGTATTAGCGTTTGGTTTAAATGCCTTTGTCAGACTGGTTCCATTAGACAAAAATATTGAAACGTTCCATTACGAAATACGAATAAATCCTTGTGAAGCATTCAGGATATATATACACGTAAGAGTGTCTATCTGACTTCCCGTTCCACTGGTTCTATTTCCACATTTTTTGTATTCGTTGATTCAACCTGATTTGTCCACTGGGTATGTCTGAATTCCTGCCCATTTGTGTTTACTGTTTGACTATAACGTGTTTCATCCGTACTGATCCACTGGGTGTGTCCAGGTTCCTGTCTATTTGTGTTTACTGTTTGGCTAACATGTGTTCTACTTTGTGCTGTAAGCGGTCGGAATGGTTTCCAAGCTGGAAATTCCAAAATGTTGTTGTTTCTATTTTTGTGTTGCATCCAATTATTACTATTTCTGTACATGGTATTCCCCTTTGGTTGATGGATGCTGTTGAAAACATTGTTTTCAACTTTGGGATGCAGTTGGCGCATCGATGGTGAAAAATTGTTTGGATTAGTGTGCCCTTTTCCCACACCATTAACATGTTGCAACACGTTATTTTTCACGCCAGTTTTTAATTGTCCCCACACGTTAACGTTAAGGCCTGAATTCATGTGTTTTCTCGTTGTGCCTTTATTCTGTTTCTCAGTATTATCTAAACTTTGCGAAACGTTGCTGTTGTAACTTTTTTCCTTAGTATTTACAGACTTATCCTTTTTCTGTAGTTTGATTTTCTTGTTCTTTTGGTTTCCTATTACATCCCATACATTATTAAGTTTATATTGTTGAAGATTTGCATTTGGTTGCGAAGAATCATTTGTTGTTTGATTAATTGTTTTATCACTTTGTTCTGGTTTTATAGCTTTGTCTTTTCTATGTTTAACCATCTCTGTCCGATTTAGCGCGATTGCTTCCTCCATTTTCACAGCATTGAAGGCAAAAGTATTATTATTCATAGTGGCAACATATTTTTCCTTTGGATTGTCAGGAGAGGTACACGTACATTGACATTGCATTGCTGTTACCACATTTACAGATAATAACCAGCTTACAAGAAACACTATCCGAGGAAACATTTTCCACACCTGAAAATAAACACAGTTCTATCAAACAAGAGGCACATAGGAGTCTGAATCGCTTACCTGGTAAACATATGCCATTTTGATATTAATTTCTACTCTAAATGCAATCAGTTAATATGTTATTTTTTTTTTAGATTGTGACAATCTATATTATAAATTTTGAGATAATTGAAAAACACACAAAAATTAGTAAACAATCGTCATTTCAGGACAATAACTACTTAAGGGACAAACCAATGGTAATCATAATTGCCTAAGCACTTTTTACATATGTATTACAACTTTCGGGATAATTGGCAGAAACGCGAAAATTTGTCAAAAAAGATCATTTAACAGCTATAACTACATTTGAAGTCATCTATACCAATGGAAATATGAAGTAAGTGAAGCTTGACATTCTGACTATTTTTGTCCCTGTCAATCTATTCTCTCTCTATTATTTGCAGATGACACTTCATTCAGTTACTCGGGTCATGACGAAGAACTTATACAATCAGTTGTTAGTCGTGACCTGAGACAGCTGGATGAATGGTCAAGAAAGTGGCTTATGTCTTTCAATCCTGAAAAAAAAACCCAGAAATAATGATTTTCTCATATAATGAAACACATGATCTTAATTTTATTATGAACAATAAAAAAATACCAATTGTACGATCTCATAAGCATCTAGGGGTTACATTTAGAAGTGACGCAAAATGGAACAACCATGTTGAAAATATATTAAATAGTGTTAAAAAGCATCTGAATGTACTGCGAAAACTCATATATCAACTTAGCCGACACAATTTTGAAAAATTATATCTTGTATTTATTAGACCAATTTTTGAATATGCAACTGAAATATGGGACAATTGCGAAAAAGGGTATTCACTTAAACTAGAACAGCTAGTTGCACGAATTGCTACAGATTTTCCTGTTTTCACATATTCCGAGACTGTCTTAAAAGAGGTTGGTAGAGGAACGAAGAAAAAGAAGAAAACTACAATTGTTTTATAAAATTCAGAATAATAATGTCCCTGAATATATATGTAGCCTTGTGCCCCCTAAAATTCAAAGTACAACACAATATCCCTTGCAAAATAATAATTTGAAAATGTCAGTTCGAAATGTAGACTCATTATCAAAATTCAAAGAAGAATTAAAAAACCACGACATTCAAAATGAAAATCAATCTCAACATTATTTATATGCTCCTAGAATATTGATTATAGTCTTAACCCAATTTAGATGTTCGGCATCCTTTTGAATTGTGACTTGTTTAGAGCTAACATTATTTCTGATCCAGCATGTACATGTGGTTTGGATATTGAGGAAATACGCCATTTTCTTTGATTGTCCTTCTATTAAAATGAAAGGGTTATTCTGTTTCATAGACTCAGCTGGCTTCCCGACGGCTGCAATTTGGATTTAAAACTATTGGTTTTCGGAAAAGAAACTATTTCCTATGATCAAAATGTGCAAATTGTTAAACAAGACTTAGTATTCAATTTCATAAAAAGATCAGAACGATTCTTCTTAGTATAATATCAACATAAGTAAAACACACATCATCATCTTAATCTTCATCCCCTTTCCTTTTTTTCAGTATAGTTTCGTCATATTTATGTTGTTTATATTATATAATGCATGCTGACATTCAATTTGTATTGTAATATATATTGTATTGTGGAGAAGACTTAATAAGTATGTTTTACTTGTATCTGATCCTTTTTGCTTTCAGCAAATAAAATATGTTCAACCAAAATTACTCTATCATTGTTTTTAAGATATAAGACGATGACATTTTACCCTTAACTTATGTTAAGCCATAGCGTCCATGTTTGCTGTGACTGAACGGGGAAACAACTTAATGTCAATTCTGATAAAAAATGAAATGAAATGAGAAATGAATTTAGAGCCTATATTCATGTGTTTGTAGTATCTCGCTTGTCGTCAGTATAACTGTATAAGGATTTCGTTAAATATTTCCAATTTCATCCATATTTCCTGCAATAATTACAATAATTATCTTTTGCATTATTAGGCGTAACGGCCATAATCAAACTCACAGAAATAATATAAATAGAATACTTATGTAATTCATCACTACAGATTTATGCTCAATCAATGAAGGAAATTAGCCACAAAACAAGTAATTCTATATGAGTGTATAGGTATATGATTCAAGTCAAGAAAAATGGAATAAAGCCGTTAAGAGATGTCTTAATCTGCCAGTCAGACATTCAGCTGTGTGACTGTGAAATGTATGTTTCTGGTGGTATGATGTATCAAGTGTTAGAAAATATAGCTGTATGAAAGTTAAGAACAACTTATATTGTTACATAGGGAGTTGCGGAACATAGACTTATTAATAACGCCCAGAACATGATTGATGAAATATTCCTTTCTATTAAAAGTCAAGAGGATTTAGTAGGACTGTTTTGCTTTGCTAAACAGAGTCTCAGACTATAAACTTGCAAATACACAGACAATTTCCATGTTTTGTACGAGGTCACAGTAGTACGTACTTTGTCGGTAGACGCAGTCACATTAGTAAGTACATGTACTTTGTCTGTAGACGCGGTCACAATCGTACGTACTATGTCTGTGGGCTCGGTCACAATAGTACGTACTGTGTTTGTAGACGCGGTAACAAGAGAACGTACAGTATCTGTAATCGCGGTCATAAAAGAAAGTACATGTACTGTGTTTGTAGAGCAATCACAATAGAACGTACAATTTCTGTAGACGGCACCACAATAGTACGTACTTTTTTGAAGAGGCTGTCAGAATAGTACGTACTTTGTTTGAAGAGGCGGTCACAGTAATACGTATTATGTCTGTAGACTCGGTCACAATAGTACGTACTATGTATGTAGACTCGGTTACAATAGTCCGTACTATGTCTATAGACTCGGTCACAATA
Source organism: Mytilus coruscus (assembly GCA_017311375.1). NCBI lineage: Eukaryota > Metazoa > Mollusca > Bivalvia > Mytilida > Mytilidae > Mytilus > Mytilus coruscus. Next base: position 6,194,933 of record CM029598.1, on the reverse strand, counting down.
GTACGTACTATGCTTGTAGACTCGGTCACAATAGTCCGTACAATGTCTGTAGACTCGTTCACAATAGTACATACTATGTTTGTAGAAGCGGCCACATTACTGTGCCTGAAGACGCGGTTACAATAGTACGTATTATTTCAGTAGACGCGTCCCAATAGTACGTATTATGTTTGTAGAAGCGGACACGTTACTGTGCCTGAAGACGCGGTCACAATAGTACGTACTATTTCTGTAGACGCGTTCCAAATGTACGTACTATGTATGTAGAAGCGGTCACATTACAATGTCTGTAGACGCGTCCCAAAAGTACGTACTACTAGTATATCTGTAGAAGCGGCACATTACTATGTCTGTAGACGCGTCCCAAAAGTACGTACTATGTCTGTAGAAGCGGTCACATAACCATGTCTGTAGACGTCCCAAAAGTACGAACTATGTCTGTAGAAGCGGTCACATTACTTAGCCTGTAGACGCGGTCACAATAGTACGTACTATTTCTGTTAACACGTCCCAATAGTTTATACTTATTGACTGGGTATGTGTGGAATAGTAAGTTTATTGTCCCCCGAGGTGCAACTATTGCCCTGAGGCGTAGTTTTATCCGAGGGGACAATAAACTTACTATTCCACGAATATTCAGTCAGTAGGTGTTTTATTATACCGAAAGAGACAACAGACACAAAGTTATGCCAAGGACTGAACGACAAAGCTGACCAAAATTCTTGTTTACATTTGTTAGAGACAAAGGATACATAGTGATGACATTCGGATAATTGTCATCACTCTGCATTCCAATAACAACTGATACGACTTGGTGTGTTTTCGAACGACTCGGTAATCGACCTAAATAATTGAGATGAATTCCGAAAGTCCTGAATGAATTTTTAAAACCCGTTAGCCAATCCCGTAGCTGCAGTTAAAATTCCGCGAAATATAATGACGCTTGCGGTCAAATAGTTTCATCGAGGGCAAATAGTTGGAAACTATGGACCGGTCAAATAGTTCAACGCTTGCAATTTGAAAAAAAAACATTGAAAATATTGTGTACTTATTTTATATAGAAAATGATAACTGAGGTATAATAATACGTACTATGTCTGTAGAAGGGGTCACAATAGTTCGTACTTTGTCTGTAGACGCGTCCCAAAAGTACGTCCTATGTCTTCAGAAACGGACACAGTGGTATATAATATGTTCGTCCGCAATAGTATGCACTTATTTACTGGCTATGAAGACAATAGCAAACACCGACGCGAAACGGAGAAAAAATGTTGCTGTCGAGTGGGGCAATAAACTTGCTTTTGTCCGAATAGCCAGTAAATAAGTGCTTTATTATACAGAACGAAACTGGTGTATATTTGTATGTTTATTCTCTTTGCACTGCAACTCTTACAACTGCTCCAAATAAAATAGTTTGGGTAATGAATAATTACTTGCAGTTACTGAAAGCCAGTTCAAAGCCAATTACAACTAATAAATAAATCATGTTCTCCTAGACTTAAGAATCAATCAGTAGACTTCAAACGGATTTAGTGTAAAGACGCCATTAAGAGTCTGAGAAATGCATGATTCTTAAGAGTCACGGTTTACTCAAATTTGAAATGACAGTTTGAATGCAATTGGTAATAATTTGAGATGTTATCGACTTTACAAGAAGGGCCTGCATCCTTAGCACTGTGATGCTAACTCTATGCCACGGCACTAACGTGGTTATCTTTGAAGCTTAGTTGTAGAACTTTACCATTTTATGTCGAGACGGGTCTTTATATGGAACCATTTATACCGTTAATTGAAAGATTTTGTCCGGTTTTTCATATTTCAATTGAAGATGAGATACACTTTTTGATTAATTGTGACATTCACAGTAACTGTATCTTTGAGTTAAATGGACATTGGTAATTTATTGTGTACAAAGTCTGATGTTGACAAATTTGTATTTTTAATACACAATGTTGAATTGTAAAACGAATTATTAAACTTTGTGTACAATATGCTAGGAAGGCGTCGTACCTTCATACTGACCGTGCAAGACCCTAATGGGTAGTCAAGGTCGTTAACCCTCCCCCACCCCCTCGTCGTCGTTGATAAGCAACATGCACTCATGCACTCTTGAATAATATAGTTACGTCAAATCAGAGAACTATTTCTATTTTGTAAAAGATCATACTTTGTTTCAATTAAGAGACTATTTGACTATTTAAGCAAACCAGTTATTTTTATTATTTATAATTCCACAATGTTTTAAAAAAACAATTTTTTACTCAATACTTAATGATGTCGTTGTACAAATGTATTTAAGTACTGGCTTTTTCTAATGTGACATAATTCTGATAATGAATTGTAACAGTAGTAACATTTCACTTGATTACATAAGATCCAGTTTGAATTTCATCAACATGATCTTCCTTATAATTATATGGTATATTTGAATTATTTTAAATATATTTGAAAAGATTTTGTTTATCGTGTTCATATAATGTCTCATAAGACAACTTTTGTTTAAAAGTTTTGAAATTTATTTTCATATATTAGCACTAATATATCAATTACGACCTTAGGGCTATAGATCATTTTAAACATCATTTTGTTCTTTAAATGTTCATTTGACACCTGGCCGTACATCCAAACTCATTTGTAACTTCTAAAACCCGGGATATATTTCGTCATTATATTGATCCATTATTTAATCTACACATTATTGTTTTAGTGTAAACATTTTTTCATTTAAGAATTAGATATGTATAGCTACAAGAATAAACAAATACGAAATATACAAGTAATTTAATAATTGGGATTAGGAGACAAGAGCAGTGCTCTAATCCGTCTCCCTAAATTCAAAAATTAAATTACGAAACTATGTTTACATGCTGAATAGAAAACAAATATGTATGTAACAAAATACAGTCAATGAATACAATAACATATAGAAAGTTCATCATTAATTGTTTTACATATAAAAAGCAAAGGGAGGGTATAAAGGTGCTTAGAAAAATGAGAGTGTTATTACAGAAAGGCTTAATATTTCTTTATAAGAGAGGAGTATATAGAATTATTAGATTGTGGATTTAAATCGATTGCTACTCATAATACTGTTTTGCGCAACTTTGAATATAAATATTTATTAGATCTAATTTACTAATAGATCTACTGTTAGTCTATTGGAGCCAAAAAGTAAAACATTAGTGGAAATTCTGGTAGGAATTCCTAGGTTATGTATGTTTCTTTGAAGGTACATTGAATCTTTTGCATTTTAATAAATAGTGTTCTATTGTTTCTGTTTCTCCACAGACACACTTTTGGGAATTGTATCGAGTTTCTATCATAGAGGTGTTTGTTGAGTACACTACAATTCATTCTTATTCTTACAAGATATATTTGACAAGAACGGGAACCAAACTAATAAAATACAGGCTTAATTTCACGTTTACTTTTGAAATAATTTATAAAGGCGAGAAGGGACGGACTATTTTGTAGTTCAATGGTCTGTGAGTTCCAGGATTTCACTGTTATTGTTTAAATGAACTTTCTTTGCTATTTAGCATTTTAAAACATGTGCTTGTCGTAAATCAGGAAGCACGTCTTTGGCTGTTTCATGTAATGTCTTAATATAAAAGTAAGAAGATGTGGTATGATTGCAAATGAGACAACTCTCCACAAGAGACCAAAATGACACAGAAATTAACAACTATAGGTCAATATAATTTATTCATAGTTATTATTCAAAAGGGACTATTTTAAGCTGGTACATTCATTACCATAATGTCGATGTTAATAAGTTGGCACTGCACAAGGTTATGTTTTTTTCTCAGACTGTTTATGATGTCATTACACTATATCCATTGGATGTGTAATGATTGCTATTTTGCCTAAGTTATTGATTGTTTGATAAGTTGTTATTAGCTTCGAACGAGCTATCAGTAACTGCGAGTACTAACAGATCGGTAATTTGTGTCTTTAGTGTTTTTGTTATTTGTTTTTGTGCTTTGTATCGATCTGATAAGTTAAGCCATTTTCAACTGATTTTTTTAGTTTGTTCTTATGTTGCGCTGTTATACCTCTGTCTTAGCTGTCTTATCAGTGGAAGGTTGGACGCCTGCAAACATGTTTAACCAAGCCACATTTTGTATGTGACTCTCCCAAGTCAGAAGTTTGTAACTCAGTCTTGTGTTGCTGTATATCATATTAGTTTTTCGTTTATTTTGTTTTGTACACAAATCAGTCAGTTGGTTTCTCGTTTGAAATGTTTTACATTTTGCTGTTTTGTATATAAAGTTGTCTCATCGGCAATCATACCACAAACAAGTCATCTTTTTATTCTTATATTGACATATTATTCAGACACCTGTACGTTGATAGATATAGACCTCTAGATGTTTTTTGAATATTTTCGTCGATGAGTTGCTGCCTCATTGACGTACACCCACATCTACTTTTATTCATCGTAATTTTTTCTCAAATTACTTCTTAAATTATCGTGTTTGCTCAGAGAAATCGAGGAACCTTTTTGGTATAATATAAGATGAGAAAACATACCCTTTTGAGTACATTATCTCGTGTTCATAAAGAGGAGTGAAAACGGTATATTTTACCTCCTTTATACTGCACATGTATTAGTGTGTCGGTGAGAAAGTTCTTGTGTGAATGGCAAAACATATTGTTTATCATTTGGATGTGCCAATTGTATTAAATATTATATATCCACACAAAATGTTGGAAGTAATTATACAATCTATTAAAACCCCTTTTTCTAAAGATACTGTTTCTTTATAGTTTACACCTAGCAAAGCAAAATAACAGACAATTAGCTAAATTAATAAATGCTCTGTAAACATGTTGTGTAAAGCGTTGATCTAAATTCTTTAATGAAAGAATGTAAATTTAAAAAAAAATGTCAATATGTTTTTTTTCCCTTTTAACTGAATCTTTAAGCTAATAACAGAGGTACTCTGACTAACAGTGTTCTCCGAGACAATTGTTTAAACAGAAGAAGTGAAATGAAGTTTTTTTTAAGTTAAAAAACCATAGAAAACGAAAACGATAGAAGAAAAACATGTTTACAGGTTGGAAGAATTACTTAAATATTTAATTTTGATATTGTTAAAAAAGGAAGCACTATATACCAAAGGAACAATACTAAAACAAAAAGTAGAAAAAAAAAAAAAAAAAAAAACAGACATTTCTTACAATCTCTGTTTTTGCCCTGTGTTTGTTATAAATGTCAGTTTTGTAATACTTAAGTCTTTACGTCGGGCCTTTTATAACAGTTTTTGTAAGAGTTCTTTTACTGCTTTGCCTATTATTTCCTATTCCGTTCCGTAATTGTGACCCTCATTCAATGTTATAACCTCCGGTCTTTTTTATTGTTCCTATACCCCTATTTAATAATCATGATTTTACGGAATGGAAAGAAAATTATTAACAACACAACTTCTATGTTATCCACGTGCTTAAATAAGCGTATTTGTAATGCCACTACAGCCAGATTGTTTAACAAAAATGCACGTGGATATCCACAAATTTTCCCGTGCAATGCCAAAAAAATGACTAACCTGTTTTAGATTAACTTCTCAAAATACTGTAAGGTCAACAGTGAACGGGAGAACTTTTTCGCTCTCCTTTTCCTGTGATATTGCCTGAAAAACTCAAAACCTGATATATGTGGTAACTTGAACCCAACCTAAATGTGGTATTCAATATGTGGGACAGACGGGACGAGAGTATTACAAAAGAAATCAGGAACACCTTTACCGCTTTCGTAGACCCAAAAAATTCAAAAGTTTGATATATCAACATTTAGATAAGCATAATCACAATCTCAAATTTATAAAATTCCAACCCCCCGAAACCGTTCAGAAACAACCAGAAGAATCACACAAGCAGTTTGAAAAATCACGTGAAGTTCGCGAATTATTTTGGATAAAAAGACTTCAAACAGCTTATCCTCTCTGTCTCAATGACAAAATATTAGGACAGGGGAACATATCTAAAACTTCTATCGATGTCTTAATATTGTTGATAAACGACTTAGAAATAATAGGTCTCATGGTAAACGCAAAAACCATAATCAACGTATTAAACATCGTATAAATTATACACTTGCTGATCTGTTATCTATAATAAAAAAATAATGGCAGACATCAGGTATTATGCAAACTGGGTCAGATACCAGTAAGTAAATTATATGCTATTTTTCTGGAGTGTGATAAAATTTCTTTTTTAGACCGTTTTATGAATACACCCGTATTATCACAGCATTTTGTCATCACAGGCTGTTTCCTAGTATCGATAAACCTGAAAATCATAAACGACACTTTCTTAAATTAAAATATATAAATAGAGGTATTGATTTTATTAACGTATCTAGCATATTCAATGACTCTTCCGTCTATAGCCAAATACCTCCATATTTTGATAATATAGAACCACCCATTATTTCGTATTCTTATAAAAAACCGAGCAGAAGTTTGATTTTTAATTATACGTCAGTTATATCAGACGTCAATATAGAAAATAATGATCCTTCCACTTGAGACTGTGAAACATCTAGTTTTAGATATGTTCCCTATGGTCATGTTATTACAGGAGACCTCAACATCGTCGAAGACCGTGAGGTCAAAACTTTTCTAAAGAAAAGACCGAAATACCATCCTCCATCTATAATAGATTGGAAACAGTGTCGTCAGGTCATTAAAGACGCTCTGTCTGCCTACTGTAAAAATTGGTGCAAACGTGAAAAATCTGATAAAAAATCTCTAGACAGTTATTTGAATAAAATTATGAATACTGTTAATATTCGAATATCTCATTTTGAAAACAATTCTGAAATTAATAATAGGGTCCATGATATTCCCATTTCTAGAATAAAAAATAAACTCCAAGTACTCGCAGAGCGGTTTGTGTTCGTACCGGCAGTCAAGGCAGCCAATAATGTAGTGGTGGTATGACGCATATACTACACGGAAGTTCTTCAAAACGAAATTATCAATTCCTCTACATTCAGGTCCGTACGCACCACTGAGAGTCAAATCGTTAACAAGCATATCACTGCCACTACCCAGCTTAAAGCCTCTTCCGAACATTTGAAAGTCCCTACCATGTACTGGTTACCGAAATTACACAAAAAACCATTTAAATTCCGATTCATCTCCGTATGTAGTAAGTGTTCTACTACTAATCTATCAGTACTTCTTACTACCTCCCTTACTACTATCAAAGAACTGGTTATTAACTTTTGTAATAAAGCTTATGAAAATAATGGTATTAATTATTTTTGGAGTGTTAAAAATTCTTTAGAGGTTTTAGATAAAATACATGCTTTTGATGGTCCTTTTAATTCTGTTGACAGTTATGATTTTTCTACTCTCTACACTACACTTTCGCACAATCTAATAAAGAAAAAGTTTTCATATTTAATAAAATGGTCTTTCGAAAAATCTCATTGTAAATTTATTTGCTGTAACTCGTTTAAAGCCTTTTTCTGTAACGGAAAAGGAAAGTATGCTAGATACACTTACTGGAAATGTGAGGATATGATTGAAGCTTTAAATTTTCTCCTAGATAACATATATGTACGTTTCGGCGATAAAGTGTATCGTCAGGTAGTAGGTATTCCTATGGGCACTAACTGCGCCCCTTTAATAGCAGATTTATTCCTGTATTGCTATGAATCTCAGTTTATGACCAAACTCAGTAAAGACACATCATTGTTACATTTCGTTGATACATTCAACAATACCTACCGTTATCGGGATGATATTTTTTCGTTAAATAATCCAGAGTTCTCTAAATATACTACCGAAATTTACCCAAAAGAACTTACTTTAACTAAATCTAACATAAACAGCAGCAGTTGTCCTTTTCTAGATTTAGACATTTCAATTTCTAAAGGGAAACTCCATACTAAAATTTACGACAAAAGAGACGATTTTTCATTCCCTATTGTTAATTTTCCTTTTTTAGACGGCGATGTGCCTTTGGCTCCGCCATACGGTGTTTATATATCCCAACTCGTTCGGTATGCCCGTGCATGTAGTGATGTCATAGATTTTAACGAACGTAATCAAGGCATCACTGGTAAATTATTAAGTCAGGGATTTCGTTACCATAAATTACTTAAAACTTCTACTAAATTCTTTCATAGATACAAAGATTTAATTAGTAAATTTGGCTGTACCTGTAGAAAACTTATTAAAAATGGTATTTCACATCCTAAATTTTATGGTAATATTGTACTTAAAGCGCGGAAATCACTATGTGATCCGTGTAAACTCATCGAACCTTTAAAAAAACTTATTAGTAAGGGTTATCGTACCAATGTTGTAATTAGATCTCTGAATATAGTTTACATTGGCACTAATATCGATTTTGTCATTAGCAAATTAAAACATAACTAAATTTGTATTTTCTTTTCAAAAGGGATGTATAGAGACACACACACGTTCATTTTTATCGATAAAGAAGTCACTCCTAACTATCCTACTACCTGTCGATACATTTATTTTTGGCATTGCACAAGTCATGTCTTCTTTGACTGTTCATGACGTTAAAATACTAAATCCCTGGGATGTGTTTTAGTTGATTTCAGTCTCTGATGCATGATTTTTTATTATTAATTGTTTTGGCTTTTAACTAGCTGTCAGTAACCGCGAGTACTCTCAAATCGTACTTTAATTTGACCTGTTGATACTAGTTGTAATGCTTTTTTGTTATTTAATGTTAACATGGATCTTGTCTATATACCAGCTTTGATTATTTGGAACAACTACAAATTTTCACTTCTTCGTACCATGAACATCAAAATTATTTCATTTCTCCTTAAATAATGTTCTTGCACCTGTACAGGAAGTTTTATCTAACAGTAATTGTATAGTTTTATTGTTGATATTCACCCCATATGTATCAAGTGTTAGATTAGTTTTATTGATATTAAAGAAATTTCTTGGTATTCCTAAACGGAAAATTTTATACACACAGAAGTAGAAGTATACTTAACAACAAAATTATTTTCATTTACCTGTGTATAATATGACGCAGGTTTTTTTCAAAAGTGATGATTTTCTAATTTTTATTAACTATGTATTTGCATTCAGGTATCACAGATCAAATTTATTCGTTCATTGTGTGTTAATTTACGTTTTTTGATTGAGTTAAGCCTTCCAATTGATATCTTATAGTGTGTCTTTCTATGTTGTGATGTTATACTATTGTTTCAGAAAAAGGGTGAAGGTTTGGTACCATTAAAACGTTTAATCCCGCTGCAAATGTTTGCACCTGTCCTAAGTCAGGAATCTGATGTACAGTAGTTGTGAGCCAATGCTCCGTGTTGAAGGCCGTACCTTGACCTATAATGGTTTACTTTTATGAATTGTTACTTGGATGGAGAGTTGTCTCATTGGCACTCATACCACATCTTCCTATATCTATTAACATGACCAAAACAAAATACGACAAAACGAAAAACAAGAGTCTCTAAAACACCACAAAGAAATAATGAATGTGAAGTTAGCAGCCGGTTCGTTATTCGATATTCGATATTCAATATCCAACTGGCTGCTAGCAGTCGGTTGGATATTCAAATTTAGTTGAAAATCATCAATATTAAAATATTCGAAAACTTTAAAGGCAGGGTTCTCATAGTTAAAAGGAGTGAACATATATGTAGGAAATCGTTTTTTGACCCTTTCAAGCTATCGTAAATTCTCGTTGTCCTCAAATACAAACCCTTATGTAAATCGCACATTTGTCTTTATGAAATACAGATTTGTATCATTAAAAGTTAAGGAACTTTTAAACTATGTATATATACAGAAATATAGATATAGATGTAGATATCGAACATGACATTATTCTGGAAAATCCTTTTGATACCATCTGTATATATACATAGTCTAAAAGTTCCTTAAATTTTATGGACATTGATAGACCAGGGGGGTCTCACCGTCATTTAAGCGGTCTAATGTATGTTTTCACTATATATTTTGAATATCAAACTGGCACTTTGAGCCCGCCGTAAACATAGAAGACAAGATGTGTACCCAAATTCCTTTTGGTTTCGTTTGTATCTTTATATTAACTAACTATCTGCATAATATTAGGAAGATTGAGAGATCAGGAGGGTCTAGACATCGCCCTGTGCCCTTTGAACTGAATGTTCGACGATTTTTAGCTGAAAAGTGACAATTTAAGCCCTCCGTAGATATCGAAGATGACATTATTCTGGAAAATCCTTTTGATACCGTCTGTATATATACATAGTTTAAAAGTTCCTTAACTTTTATGAACATTGAAAGAACAGAGAACAGAGGGTCTCACCGTCATTTAAGCGATCTAATGTATGTTTTCACTAAATATTTTGAATATCAAACTGGCACTTTGAGCCCGCCATAAACATAGAAGACAAGAAGTGTACCCAAATTCCTTTTGGTCTCGTTTGTATCTTTATATTTACGAACTATCTGCATAATATTAGGAAGATTGAGAGATCAGGGGAGGGGTCTCAACGTCATTTAAACGATCACCTGTAGGTTTTTCACTATATATTTCTTTTTATTTGGATTTCCATAATTATTTCTATTGATATTTTTAAATGTTACTAGAGTGATCGTTTTGTAATGTTTCTAGAAATATCATATATAAAAGTACTTTTTTGATGTCGTTTTACTGATAAGAAACTATATTTCATAAAGACAAATGTGCGATTTACATAAGGGTTTGTATTTGAGGACAACGAGATATTAAGACAGCTTGAATGGGTCATAAAACTATTTCTTTTCATATCTTTCACTCCTTTTAACTATGAGTATCATGCTTTTAATGTTTTCGAATATATTATCATTGATGATTTTCAACTAAATTTGAATATCGAACTGACTGTTAGCAGCCGGTTGGATATTGAATATCGAATATCGAATAACGAACCGGCTGCTAACTTCACATTCATAAAGAAATAATAAAACCGTGGTGATATCAGGTGATCATGAAGATATATAGCGAAAGACCCTGCTTAATTAGTCGATACAATTTAGATTTCTTAAAATATGTTTAAGCAGTGAGTACATATAAAACAATGTTTCTGTTTACACTTCTTGGTGTAAGCATGGTGAGAGTCAGATTGTTTATTATAATGTTTTATTCTATAATAACTTAGTACATGCAAATCGTTAACACTTGTCCGTTGAATGTCAAATGCTTTCAAAAGATAGTCATGGTTTATTGACAGCTTAAAGACTTTTAAAAATGCAGAGTTGTAAAGAAGAGTAGATATTAAACCTTAATACAGACTATTTTAACGGTACTTTATAAAACTACCAAAATCATGGAATAAGCCAATTACTTATGTTACAGAATTGAAATTTTAAATTATCAAATAATGTTCTTCAGAATTCAGAAAAGATACCGATCAAGATATGATATTTGAAATTTAATAAGGATGTGCTTTTCTTTTCTTTTATCTATTAGTATTTATGATTTTATCATATCTTCTGTTCTATTATATTATATTTCCATTACCTTGTACAGAACTACAGAAACAAATAACGTGGCCGTTAGCTCGATTGGGTGCATTTAATTTACACCAAACTATTTTTAATGCAAAATGGATAGATTTCACTAATTTAGGGAGTGGGTCTTGGGGGGATTTTCAGAAATTAGTTCTGAAAAGCGTGATAGATGCAGGATATCCAATTACATTTAATGACATCTTTGTGTAATCCTAATTGTGTTCGAAAACGAAAAAAAGCTTTATCTTCTTAATTAAAGTGTTTAGATTATTACAAATAATTATTACAGTTGTTGCTATAATGAATATTTTCTTACCTCTCTAGCTGCTCATATGAATAAAGCAACTTCTGGTATTGTTGTAAATTTAGGATAAATAATTACCTATATATGTCATGTGCATGTATGTATTACAATCTTTGTTACATAAGAACTGTCATAATTATGGGATAACGATGACAGTAGGATTTCTAACATTGCTGTCATTAAATACACTAGAGGTCAAAACTTTGTGGAGACAAAAAAAGTGTATTAGGCTGACCTTAGGAGATGTTCTATGATTGTCTGTGGAGGGGAGGGAGAGGGGGAGAGGGAGGAGGAATGTTTTTTCTTTCTGACGGAATATTTATTTTCACTTGTTGCTATATTGGTTTATTTATTTGCACTTTTGTACGCAATTATTTCTGTTGTGAAGAATATTCATGTTCGCCCTGGTTTGAAAAGATTTTTTTTTCTATCCTAACAAGGCCAGGATATAAATTTCTGAAATTCTACTGCCACCCCAGAAACTCAAATAGTCGTCTCCTTGGTTTGAGTTATACGGACGACCGAAAACGGAATGAAATATTACCGAATTATTGACAAGTTGAAACGATCATTCAATAGCGTATCAGGAACATTTTAAAATTTCTTTTTTATCGTACGTTCTTCTTATTTCAGAGAGTGATCCCCAATTAAGCCACTAACCTCGGGCATGTCGTCTTTGTAAACAAAGATTCTGTCAGAAACTTTAATTTTAAACAAAAGATTTCAAAAGAGGTTTTTATGGTGGCCGGATGCGGCCATTTCGAGTTTTCGCGTTTTCTCCTTTCACTTTCACGCGAAATCGAGATATCGAAAAATCGGAAATCGGGAAATCGAGAAATCGAGAAATCGAGAAATCGGGAAATCGAGAAATCGAGAAATCGAGAAATCAAGAAAGCGAAAACGAGAAAACGCGAAGGCGAAAACGGGAAATAGATTTCTCGATTTCGCGTTTTCGCTTTCTCGCTTTCTCGATTTCCGATTTCGATTTCTCGATTTCTCGCTTTCGATTTCCCGATTTCTCGATTTCCCGATTTCTCGATTTCGCTTTCTCGATTTCTCGATTTCTCGATTTCCCGATTTCCCGATTTCTCGATTTCTCAATTTCTCGATTTCGCGTTTGCAAAGTGAAATGAGAAAACGCGAAAACGCGAAAAGGCGAAATGGCCGCATCCGGCCACCATAGGTTTTTCTACGCAGTTGATTGGTTTAGTGATAACTGTAATTCTTCTTGTCATCTTCCATTAAAATACGCTTTTAATGTTTTGTATGTGCGCATTGTAATCAAATCGGAGAAAAAAAAAATCTAAGTCAAGTTCTGCGCTCATAAGAACCCCGAAGAGATATTATGTTCAAGGCTATTATTTTTTGTTACACGTTGACTTGCTGGGTAAAATTGATTTCTTTCTTAGTATATGCACTCGACATGGGCATTAAGAACTTGGTATGTGCACTAGACATGCGTATTAACAACAATACTTGTACTACTGAAAATTGAATTTTGTCGTATGCTTGTGTCTGTCCGTTTATTCCAGGATTGATTGACTGTTGGTTACTTAACGTACAGTGGCAAATATTTCATGAATGCTCATGATCAGGACGATATATTCCAGGACGCAAGATATCGAAAACGTCTTTTATACCAAGATACATACTAGGTAGATTTTAAAAAATAATCTGTGTATGCTTACAGTAATAACTGGTAAAATTTATGTAATGAAATTGTATATTTTAAGCAGTACATACATTGTAAGACCATAATAAACTCAAAATATAAGAATTTGATAAATGAAAAGAAACCACAAAACTCAACAACACAAGTTTTAACTGAGAAAGATTGTCAACATTTTTGTAAAAGTAAGAAAGACCTTAAGATTAATACATTTAGAACCTTTTATTCCTTTGTATACCCAAAATGGGTTTGTTTATGACACAACCGGAAGGTTACGTCTGAAGATTGCATGATTCTTACTGTGTTTTGGCTTCATAAAACAAAAAGAAGACCATACATATACTAATTGAATCAAAGACTTATCCTATAAGATATGTATATGATGGTTTAGCAAGTAGTGTATACAAATAAGGAGCTGTCGTATGATTGCCAATGAGACAAGTATTTACTTTAAGACAATGATATAAAAAGGCTTACTATTTCTTTGAGAAAGAGCATGTTCTTTTTTGCTAACTTGTTTTATTATTATTGGTGAAATCTCTATAACATTTTCATTTTAATGCTTACAGCTTGTTTATTACTGTACTTGATTTAAAGAAGATGTAGCAAAATCTCAAGTCACTAGCACACTGTGTAATACCCCCATCACACTAGGACAACGATCCCGCTACGACCTCAGAAATTATGAAAAATTTTGGAAGTCGTAGTAAGATCGATGTAGTCGTGGTAATGTCGTAGTAAGGACGTGCCAAGTCTTCATGATCGTGGAGGTCCACGACCATCTTTGAATATGTTCAAAACACAGCAGTCGTGGCCAAAACTAGTCGTGTAGTAAGGACGTAGTAAGCTCGGAATTGGCGTAGAATAATCGTATTGGAAACGTGCAATCGGGGAAGGCAATGGAACATATTTCGCTTCGACCTTACTACGATTTCACTGCGACTATCCCGATTTTACTACGTCTTTATTACGCTTCTATTACGATATTGATACGATTATACTACCATGAGGAATACGATAATACGCTGCTACTACGCGCTTGTCGTCCTTAGTACGACCTCAATACAATTCTACTACGTCCTAGCCACGGTAATTGCACGACCTCATTCTGTTGATACCTCTACTTTTAGCACTACGAACTCTAAGTGTTTTTGATACCTTTAGTGGCATGTTTTCTCAAGGAAACTGGTGTGTACAATGGGAAAGTCAAGATATTTATAGGGACGAAGAGCGTAGTGACAACATAGTGGAGTCGTGGTTCGATCGTACATTGAGTTCTTAATGCGATCCGGAAGGTCTTGGTAGAAGCGTACATAGACCGTGTAAGTCGTGGTAAGGTCTTAATATACGTAGCAAGATCGTGACAAGATCGTAACCAGAACGTGTTACTGTCGTAGCGGAATCGTAGCAGGATCTTGTCTTGATCATAGCAAGGTCGTGGTATGATTGTAAAAACTATGAAATATTGAATATTCAAGCCGACCATACCACGATCTCACCGTGATCTTATTTTTCATAGATCATAGTGGGATCTTCATGGTCTTGGTCTAGTGTGTTGGGGGCTTAACGAATTTATCTTACCGACTATCTATACATGTTGCATTTAAACTAGTAGCCTATCAAAGTGATCAAGTCGTCAATAATAAGAACCTACTTTCATTGGTATATATAAAAACAAATACCAACAATAACAACTTGTTAGCCTTAATGTGTCTTCTGCATTTATTTTCAGTTGTTCATCATCAATTTCTTCATCTGTTATTTGGGATTCAGATTTTTCTTCAACGTCATTCTGTTTATATAAATTAAATGGACGTAACACTGCAACTAATCGTTTATTAGAATAAAATACGTCCACTTACCCCATACTAAATGTACAGGGTCTCCATATGTTTGCTTTTAACCAATGTTATTCATAGAAATGTATAGGCGGTAAGATAAATGACCTACCACGTATGATTGAAATTATATTCACTATAAATGGAAAAACGCTTCCAGTTTTCATAATCAATTGTGGACTATCGATTTTTGAAACTCAAAAGGATATACTTTTCCTATTTTTGGTGAAATAGCATAATTATGCTATTAATTGAATACCGAATAAGACGTGAATGTTTTTAAATCCTCGATATATTTCCCTGTACTCATTCCAATAAAGAGTGATTATCTCTTTATGCTTAAGTATACAAAATCTGTTATGGAGTTTACTTCTCTGCATGTTGATAATCGGAGTTATCTCTCTCAACATTAACCGTACAATAACGATACCAGCTCATGAAATGTGTTTCTAGACTACCCCTTTTTAGCCTCACTGATGAATAATGTTTTGACAGTCTTGAAGATACAAAAACGTTTTCGAGTTGTAAACCAAAGTAGTATATATAATTCCCAAAGCCAGAACATTTCAAGTTTAAATTTTTCTGCAGGAGTAAAAGTATTTGCGTATTATTCCAGAAACTAAAAAAAAAATAAATGTATACATGTAGTATCATTCATGCAAACCGTTGACAAATCTCCTTCTACAGTGTAAACTTTCTTTATGTTTTATTTTAAACAAGTAATAAAACAATATTGTTTGGCTACTGGACATCATCAAAGTAGAAGTAAAAATGTAAGACATTTGCTAGATCTTGTATCTGCTTATTTTAAAAATGGTTCGTAAATGTATCTATACTGCTTCATATGAGTGTAAAAAGTACGTCGGCTAGCAGTGGCACATTGAATAGCCACAGTGTGCTTGAAATTTTATTTCTCATTAACTAAAGAAATACAATGTATGCTGCATATATGACAGGCAGACTATATCAACTGAACCAAAACCTTGATAAAATTTAGAACACGGAGGACAACACGAACAGTCCTAATAAAAAGTTAAATAAGTGTTGGTCGAACTAGTTAAATGCGAACATCTATTTATAATAAAATTTGGGACATAACGAACCGCTTCAAAAACCGCTTCAAAAACCTGAATCTCACTAATCTCTATAAGTTTCTCATATGAAAATAATCGTTTTGACCAGAGGTCAATATCAGTATCATTATGATTATATAATTACATTACATGTATGTTTCATTATAATACGTTATTTTGATTGGCTAACAGCAATCTCGCGTCATTCTGAAATTAACCTTCATTTCAAAATGAAATGTAACATTCATGATGACACGAGCTTCCATGATAAAGTGCACAGGTAAATAAAAGAAAAACTTGATAGAAATCGTGTTTTCATGATCCTTAAAAAATGTAATTATAAGTATTGAATGCTTCTTTAAGTAATTTTATAGGGTTGTAAAAGCGTTGACCGTGCGCACATTTTTAGAATGAAGCGCTTTCGCGCTTCATATAAAATGTACATCGGTCAACGCTTTTACACCCCAACAAATTTACAAAAAGAAGCATTCAATTCTTAAATGAACCATTGGCGATTACTTGTAAAACACATGCTACATATAGCTGGCTATACATGCATACTGTAACTTCGAGCAGTTTGTCAAACAAGGAACTTTATACGGCACACCAAAGCTCTTTTTTCAGTAACAAAAATAATGAAATTTGTCGACGATAGTTTATGATACATTTATTTTCTTAAAGGAATACATTACATTCTTAAGCAGATACATTGTTTTATAGATACATGTATACATCATAAACTAATAATTAATATTCAGAAAAATAACAATAAGTCGCTTTAACATTATTTTAAACATAGCAATTCAGTTGGATTAAGATGACCCAAACCTTGCACAATATACCATCGAGTGAATTATATGATTTACTGATAATAAAATATTGTAGTATATTCTCGGACAACACATAAATAAAGTATGACCATTAAATAGACATTTGCATGTTTCTTAAGAATTAATTTAACGACAGTTATTATGAAAACTGTTTATGTTCGCGCACCTGTCAGGGATACTGCGCATATTTGTAACTTTTATTGTCAAATGGTATATGTATTAATTCAATTCTATATATTACGGTTAACATCGTTTCTGAGAGATAAGTGCTCTTGTACTGATTTGGTTGTATATTCTTTTAGGTATCTTGTGTTAGTCTACAAATTGAGATTAAATGAGAGACGTTTGATCTATGAAAAAAAAAAAACAACATAAAAACCTTCCTCATTTCCCTGTGCCTGTCCCCAGTAAAGATATAGAACCTTATAATAAAATGTTTAACAAATAGAAAATGTTTTATTCAATAAATATATAGCTTTTGTAAAATTGAGATGCAGAGTATCCCCGTCCGTTAAGAAGAGAAGCACAACGTTATGAATATAAAGATGACAAAGTATGTTTCTATATGTAATATATCAAATAGCATATCCTTTAATTATAATGATATTTTAAATAGTAAATCCTTTTAATATACTGATATTTTGAATAGCATATTCTTTTATCAGAAAGGTATATTAAAAAGCATATCCTTTATTATAACGATATTTTAAATAACATTTCCTTTTATTATAATGATATATTAAATAGCATATCCTTTTATTATGATGATATATTAAATAGCATATCCTTTTATTATAATGATATATTGAATGGCATATCCTTTTATTATACTGATATATTGAAAGCATATTCTTTTATCAGAGCGGTATATTAAATATCATATCCTTTTATCTTAACGATATTTATTAAATAGCATTTCCTTTTATTATAATGGTATGTTAAATAGCATATCCTATTGTTTTAACGATATATTGAATAGCATATCCTTTTATTATATTGATATATTGAATAGCATATTCTTTTATCAGAGCGGTATATTAAATAGCATATCCTTTTATTATAACGATATACATTAGATAGCATTTCCTTGTATTATAATTGGTATGTGAAATAGCATATCCTATTGTTTTAACGATATATTAAAAATCATATCCTTTTATCATAATGATATATTAAATGGAATATCCTTTTATTATAATGATATATTAAATATACTATCCTTTTATGATAATGATATATTAAATAGCATATCCTCTTATCCTCTTGTATGAGGTCAATGCAGAATATATCGTCCCAAAGAAGTATATCGACATCGGAGTTCGTCCTCAGTCAATAAACTTCTTTCAGGTCAATGTATCCTTGTATCCGACCACATACAAAGGCTATAATTGTAAAATATCAAACAGCATATCCTTTTATTATAACGATATATTAAATAGCAAATATTTTATCTGAACGGTAAATTAAATTTATTATAACGATATGTATTTCAAAAGAATATCCTTTTATCATAATGATATATCAAATAGCATATCCTTTTATTATAATTATATATTAAATAGCATATCCTTTTATTATAATAATATAATAAATAGAATATCTTTTATCATAATAATATATTGAACTGCATGCCCTTCTGTCATAACGACAAGTTGAATTTGCATATCCATTTATCAGAACGACATAAGGAATTCAATTAATGTACCTTTTAATTTTAACGATCATAACGATATAGTAAACAGCATATCCTTTAATCATAACGATATATTAAATTTGCATACCCGTTTATCATGCCGATAAATAGAATTGCATATCTTTAATCAAAACGGTATATTGAATAGCATATCCTTTTCTGATAACGATATATTAAATAGCATATCCTTTTATCATAATGATATATTGAATTGCATATCCTTTGATCACAACGATATATTGAATAGCATATCCTTTTATCATAATCATATTGAATTATCAATCCTTTTATCATAACGATATATTGACCAGCATATCCTTTTATCATAATGATATGTTAAATAGCATATCGTTTTTTCATAACGATATATTGAATTTGCATACCCTCTTATCATACAGATATAGTGAATTGCATACCTTTTATCATAACGATATATAGAATTCGCATATCCTTTTATCATTATAAAAATATTGACCATTGATGAGGTTGTTACAATGATTTATCAACCCCAAAGATATGAGATTCACCGAGGCCAAAGGCCGAGGGTGAATGTTATATCTCTGGGTTGATAAATCATTGTATCAACTGAAATCAAAAGTCAACAATTGTTTTATCATATGACCAAGTTTCTAGTATATGCTCAAGATACTTTTAATCCTGTTTACTCTTTTTACACTATTACCGAAAACAAGAAAAAAAGAAAAACGAGAATTTGCATGACGTGATAAACCTACGTCATTGACATTACCTTGGAATATCTATATTTAGGTACACGGATGCTGTTCCAAATCTTATATTAACCTCTCGTGATTTTTCCCGTGGTTAATATAATGTTTTATCAAGGAGGATTCCCTATGCCTTTAGCCAATGAGAAAACAGAAAATTAATAGTCATATAATAAAACGATACATTGAATTTGCATATCCTTTTATCAGAACGGTATATTGAATTGCATATCCTTTTATCATAAGGGTATATCGAATTTGCATATCCTGTTATTATAATGATATATTGAATAGCTTTTCCTTTTTTGTAACGATATATTGACTTGCATATCCTTTTATTAGAACGGTATATTGAATTTGCATATCCTTTTATCATAATGGTATATTGTTTTGCTATCCTTTTATCATAACGGTATATTGAATTTGCATATCCTTTATCATAACGATATACAATTTTAATATTCTATATATCTAATGTGTCATATAACTTTTCATGACATATTTTTACTAAATCTGGATTTATTATTTTTATACAAGGACACGTATTGAAGAGGTATAGGTTAACTAAAGGAGTATCTACCAACCCTCATCCCCCTAAAAATTGAAAAAGTAATGAAAAAAACCACATACAGTTTGTGCGCAAAACACGCGTTGCTTGTCAATCTTCAATCAAAGATGCGCTCAAAAGATACCGCATAAACGATAAAGAAATTGCCTGAACGGGCAAAAAAAAAAAAAAAAGAGCAGCAAATATTTGCCTACAGGAGTTACCGTATCAGCTACAGAAGAATTGATAAAAAATAGAATTTCAGAGATCGAAAGTGTTCCCGACGAATGGAATGGCTGTATCAGCTTAAAAATTTGCAAAATTATTTAAAAAGATTCAAATCCCCCTCCACACTCATTCCTGTTATGCAGAGTTCAATTTTGTCGTCAGAAAGCCAAATATTAACAATATTTGACAACTTTTGGAAAATAATTTGAAGAATAAATCAAAGGTGAAACATCTTATATTTAAGCAGATAATCTGGATACAGATTTCTGTTGCAATATCTTGATAGTCTTATGTGGTGCTGTACTTCTAAATTGAGTATTATGTTGCATTAATTGGTAATGAAATTTCTACAACTGTCATTATCTGCTTCACATCCGAGTGGAGACATAGATGCAGTGGTAGTGTTTGTCGGTGTATTGCTGTTTCATTGATGTATATTCATGTCTCCTGTTACTGTATTCATATTATGCTGTTTTGGTCTCTGCGTGTTATAAAGTTTTATATTTTTGCAATGAAAATTTATGAATTATAATACCAGTTTCCAACTTTGCTCAACTGGTGCAATGCTTCATGTCTTAAACAGATAAGAGATACCATTATAATACAATCCTTGGAAAGTTAGCATCTATCAAACACCTACATGTCAACATTGCGAGTGTGAAATCATCACCTTCGCCTCATTTGTATATAATTTAAATTATATAAATATTTGTAAAAATACCATAAAAAAAAAAAAAAAAAAACCTCGGACGTTATTGTTGAGGATGTTTTCTCTGTTTTCTCAAAAACGTCGCTCGGATTGTCTACTGTCATCCAAATAAAGATATCTTATGTATTAACCTTCTTGTATTATCGAAGTTTTTATACACGGTACACATGTTTATTTTAGGCACTTAACACATGAAACAAAAAGTAAAATAACAAAATTACTGAACTCCGAGGAAAATTCAAAACGGAAAGTCCCTTAAAAAATGGCAAAATCAAAAGCTCAATCACTTCAAACGAATGGATAACAACTGTCATATTCCTGACTTGGTACAGGCATTTTCTGAAGTAGAAAAAAAAAGCGCGCAAAATTTGACATAGAATTGAATCGCGAAACACTAAAATTCATCCTTATTACCCTAATTGTTGGTAAAAACGCCGGATATCAAAAGGTCATGGTAGTGTATGCTATATGGATTGGTTTTATGTTTCACTTGGTGTAATTTAGTGCCAGAGATGCAAATTGCATTCAAGCTAAGCAATGTTGTCCGAGAAATTTTTATACTCGTTGCTTACATCACCAATGACAAGGCTTTTCTAATGTATCTTTAAACGTTGAAAATGATTCTGTGGTGACTGATGTTGAATGAGTTATTTCCTTTTAAGCTCAACAAAAGGTCTTTACAATTTGTTTTTTGTTCCCTGAAGAACATAATATAATGTATATGCAAACTGTATGTCAATGAAATAAACTTTGGAAAAATGATTTTGTTGTTGCCACTATTTTGTAAATAATGACTCTTTTAACCCTACAAATGACTGACTGCAAAATTGATTTTTTTGTGATTTACATCCTTATCTAGATTTTAAAATTCACAGAGAGAAATTTTTTAGTACAAATAGGACAACAATATTTATAAGAAACAAATGCAAAAAGACGATAGTGGCTCTGTGAATAGACTGGTTATGCTAGAAATGTAATGAAGTATGTGTGCTGATGAGAACGTCTTATGCTAAATGTTCAAGAATTGAAGCTTTGTCATGCCTTCTGTTTACAATATGATTTGTTATTTAAACAGAAGGCACCAGCAGCTGTTGTATTTCACTTTATATTTGTAGGATGGCTATAGACTGTAGGTTGACATATAGATGTTCAGTAACCGTTGGGTTGCTCTCATAATTGACGTCGTCCCCACATTACGTTTTATGCATTTTATGCAATGTACGAAAAATTAAGGAACTAGAAAATAAAATCATCTAATATATTTCTACTTATAGTTTGACATTGCACAAGGTCATGTTTTTTTTTGTGACTGTTAAATCCATTGGATGTTGGATGCGTACTGATTGATATTTAAGTCTTAGATACATGATTTTTTCATTAGTTGTTATTGGCTTTGAACTAGCTGTCAGTAACTATGAGTACTCTCATATCTGTAGTTAGTGTTTGTTTGTTTTTGGGATGTATAAGTACCTATCCACGTCCACTTTGTGTTTTTGTTAGATGTATTTCTATTTGTATCCATCTGATGAGTTAATCATTTTTCAACTGATTTGTTAAGTTTGTTCTTATGTTGTACTGTTATACAACCGTCCCAGGTTAGGAAAAGGGTTGAGCGCACACAAGCATGTTTGTCAGGAGTCTGTTGTTCAGTGGTTGTCGTTAGTTCATGTTTGTCATTTGTTTTTCGTAAACTGTTTTGTTATGAATTAGGCCGTTAGTTTTCTCAATTGAATTGTTTCATATTTTTTATGTCGGGGCCTTTTATAGCCGACCATACGGTATGGGTTTTTCTCATGGTTGAAGGCCGTACGGTTGCCTACAGTTGCTTACATCCACTTCATTTGAACGTTGTTGAATAGTTGTCTCATTGGCAATCATACCACATCTCCTTATTTTTATATAATAGAATATTTCGTTTTGAAATAATGTAAAAATGATATCTATCGGAATTTAAAGTCTTTTTAAGTAGCTGTAAATTGCAGTTACTAGTACAAGAAAACATCAAACAGTTTTTAAGTGTACGTTACGTTTGCATAATTTATAATTCCCTTTGAAAAAATATATTTTTTCAAGCAAAATCAATGATGAATTTAAAACGTGTTTATCAAATCCATATAAACTTGAAATTTATAAAAGATACTTTCTATACTCCAACTACTATATCTTGTCATACATTACATCATTAACAACCAATCAAATTTAAGATGCGGTATTATATAAAAGTATCACACAAATACCAAACTCCAAGGCAAATTAAAAGCAGCCAATAAAAACTGACAAAATCAAACGCTGTCAATCAACGGAACAAGTGAAAAACAATTATACATTGACTTTATCTATTCTCTTGGACATCTATTTTGTCAATTATGCAGTGGATTCAGCTCGGCATCATATTAGACAAAGACGTTTTAGGATTGATATATCTAATTATGTCGTGGGGTAATGTATCATTTTAATAAAGTTCATATTTTATAGGATGGCTATATTCAGTTTTGGTAGTCTACCATTATAGTTATAACATCCTTTTGTACATTAATATATATGCATAATAGTGATGTTATTGTTATACAATATTCTTTTAAACATCACAAATAAAACTTTCGACTGAAGTAATTTACCCATCATAGGTTACCCTGGATTTCAATATACCAGGTTCATGATATATAGATAGCATTAGGTATATTGGTCATGTTTCAAAGAAGATTTTTCCTCTTTTTAAAATTTGTTCAATTTCCAAAGCAGACTTTAATGTTCCTAGTATTGTCACAACTTATAATATCAAGGTACCAGTAGAAAGATGTTTTGGTTCTGATATAAATTAAATGATTGATTGTCATCCTTTATTTTCAGTAGTTGTTTTAAAATTCAGAGACAACTATATTAATCTTGTATTTGGTGGTTTCGGTTATGAGACTGTCATGTGTTTGTAGGTATAAGGCTAATACTTGTATTTGGTGGTTTCGGTTATGAGACTGTCATGTGTTTGTAGGTATAAATTTAATCAAACAATCGGTCTCATTTTATCCAGGTAAATATCATTCCAGAAAAAAAGTCGAGTACTCTGAAATCGGTTTCATACGTTGATTAAATAACATTTATATTTATTTTCCAATTTTCATTCAATTATATTTTAGTATATCTGTTTGATAACTGTACAATAGCCGTAAATTCATTTTCGATACACGTACAAATGTATTTGATTGTGTCTCTAATATTTCTAGTTGGTCGTCACTGATGAGTTATATGAAAACGAAACACCAGTCTGACGCACTAAATAGTAAAATGACAAAAATACCGAATTCCAAGGATAATTCAAAACGGAAAGTCCCTTATGAAATGGCAAAATCACAAGCTCAAACACATCAAACGAATGGAAAACAACTGTCATACTCTTGACAAGGCACTAGCATTTCCTTATGTAGAAAATGATAGATTAAACCTGGTTTTATTACGTCCAGTGGCAAGTTTTACATATTCAGGACAACATTCTTTCTCTTTGTATTCAGGTTAATTACGAATTTTGTTCTCATTTTTATCCTTTTTGTTGAAGAAAATTCTTCTTCTCATTCATATTCTTATCATTATACAATTTGAGTTGAACGTTTACCATAAAGACAACCTTTTAAAAGTTCATGCCAAGTCCCTTGTATTTCCGATAATAATAATGAAAGTATAATTAAATCTTAATTACAGTTATAAATATATGTACAATATATAAATAGAACTAAAAATTTTATCAGTGGCATTGTTATTCTCGGAAATCTAAGCGACTTTTTGTCACTACACAGGAGACAGAAAAAAAAAAATAAACGATCACTAGTACGCATTTTATGGAATGAAATTCACCTATTTACTATCGAAAATCAATACAACTGCATGTACAATGTAGGTGTTCTACATCCGGTCATGAGAAATTGACGACTTGTCTCAATTTAACAAGTTGGTTTTATCTCTATATGTATTGTGTGCTATTTTAGAATTGAAGGACCAGAAATAAGTACATGTTTAATTAAAAGTTATTTCTCCATTTTCAAAATTTTATGATTTATTTTCATTTATTCAAACGGACCCAAAAAATTCTCATATTAATTATTTACACAACATGCACAAGTCAATTTACATTTTCATCCCGAAGTTACAAGATTCTGATTGTTCACATCGTTTAAATATACATACACTACAAATAAGTAAAAGTCTGAAATGGCCTATATCTGTACTCGACTGTACTGATTTTTACTCGACCAGTCTGAATTGGTCTGAATTTTACTGGATATTACTCGACCCCAATCTTAACCAAACTCGACTGTACTGATTTGTACTTAAACGTTATCTTTGCCATTGAAAAAAGCTGAACTTTTACTCGACCAGTCTGAAACAGTCTTAACCCATTATCGACCTGTACTCGACCAGTTCTCGACCTATCTTTTCAGTCTGAACCATACTCGACCAAAAGGTCTGAACAATACTCGACCAGTCTGAACCATACTTAACCAATAACCTCTATAGCTACTTTTTTTTAAAAATTTTAACTTTTATATAAAACTATCTTTTTAACTTACATCCTTACATGATTATTAGATTTATCAATAAAATTGTTCTTCTGATCAGTGGTAAACTATAAAGTAATACCTCCTGCTTGGGGAAAACTCATTTAAAAGTGCACACCTGATTAGAAAGTAATAAATTTTAATTAACATCCTTTGAAAATTAAACAACATGTTGTAAAACTTAAATCGCAAGGACATTTGAATCCACTAGAAAAAATACACGAGTTTAAAGAAAAATAGGATTTCTTTTTACCTATAAAACACACCTGTACCGAGTTAATTAAACCTTATTAAGGAGCTTCTTATGTGCCATGTCTTAAATTTGACAAAACTTAATTAACAGTCTAAAATTTAACTGAAACTTTGGAACACAACTTCTTTTTTAAAAGGTTATCAAGGATTGCTATAGAAGTTCTATAATATTAAATTCTTGGTGTTAAAAAACAAGGGTTTCATTTTTAAAATTTATTAAGTTGCCTTATATACAATTAAAAAAAAAGTCCATTGCATTGTTAACTAAACTCGACTGACACCATCAATTTAGAACGTAGGACAGAAGTCATAGGACAAACATATTTTTGTATTTTTCTTGAACTATAATATATAAAAGCAATTTTGTAAACAAAAATGTCTTCTAAAAAAATCAATAATGATCAAATAATTGTTAAGAAAATAATTTGTCAAAGCTGCTTGTTACTTAAATGGCTTCATGGTGCCAAGAAATATATCCTTAACATGATTTAAATTTGATAAATCATCATTTATCAAGGCTTTTGAACAATTTCCTTAACTGTAACATGAATAAATGTAATAAAAAGTAATTATTTCAAGATCTTTCTCTTATACATTCAAACAATTATAAACAAATTGTTTGTGAATTTTTGTCCTGTGACTTTTTTTCCTATCAAATTTGTGACTTGTGAATTTTTACCAGACTTAAGTTATTGTTGAAAATTTTCTAGTAACCACAAACTATATCTGAAAATTCAAAAAGTTTTGAATAACTTTAAGATATTTGTATAATGGTCGAAAGTTCTTGTACTTTTGATTCACATAATGCAATGTGAACATGATGATGTATATAAACATTCATTTAACTGAAAACTTAATTTATTACATGATATTTTTTAATCGGACCAGAAATCATTTCCTTTGATCATCTTTTAACTTCACTGGAATATGCTGAATCCTATATTTAAATTGTAATTTATTAAGTCCATCAGTTTGCAAGTATTTAAATGTCGGCACCCATGACAAAATAGGTCTTGCCGCAATGCATATCGATTATTCCCACGGTTATAGGTTGCACTTTGTAAATACAGATGTTTCTTAAACCACGCCTCTTTTGGGGAGATATATAATATTCATAGATAATTTGATTTGTTGACATACTGGTTCCCAGATATGATCTCTATGTTTCATTCCATAGAGATATAACTTGGGACTGTAACCAGTATAACTAAATACTATTGCGATGAAAAATGAATTATGAAGTAGGCAAAAAGTAAAGGTAGGGGTAGTACACAATTTTAGTGTAAGTTTAAACACTAACAAGTTCGGGGCATATAAATGTTGAAAATATGCCGCACAGCCCTATGTTTTGACCTTTGAATTAAATAGAAGTGCATATTAATTTTCTATTCTAGGATATAATTTTTCACGATATTTCATAGTAAAAGTGTCACAGTTTTAGCCGCAAAGAGAGTTCCAATGGGAAGTTGCATTATCTATATTTACAGAAATGCAACCTATAGTTTTTACAGATTGTGACAAACTTTTGGAGAACATGTTTCATTGCAGAATTTCATGAATGAAATATTTCATGGACACAATGTATTGTGTACTTTCCCAAACATGAATGATCAGAAAGAAAACGTTTACATTATTGATATATAAAACGCAAAAAAAGACAATATACATGCATATGCATGTTTCTCTGCGTGATAATGGAAATAATGTATTGATCCTTATTTTGATAAATAAATGGTTGAAAATAATGTATTTATCCTTGTTTCTATAAATAAATGGTAAGTTATATAGTATAAATTGTAAAAAAGTTATTTCAAGATTGAAAGATAATGCTTACAACAGAAAAAAAAGAACAAAAAACAAAAACAAATTTTTACACGAACATGACGAAGCAACTAAAATGTTACATCTATATCATTTTTCGTCAATTGCATCCGAAAAGAGAATGATCATGTATAAAACCATTTTCTGGTTAACACAGGTAGATAAAATGCGTTGAACCGTAACAGATTGTGACAAACGTTTGGAGAACATGCTTTATTGCAGAATTTTATGAATGAAATATTTCATGGACACAATTAATTGTGTACTTTCCCAAACATGAATGAGCAAAAAGAACGTTTATATTATTGATATATAATTGCATCCGAAAAGAGAATGATCATTTATGAAACCATTTTCTGGTAAAATGCGTTGAACCGTAACAGACTGATAAACGCGTGTTGTTTTTCAGTGGAGGTTAAGGATGAAAGGGTTCTTGTAGGTAGCTGTACCTGTCAATCCTTTAATTAATGACTGTCAGACATATGTCCGAAATGAGATGACGGACAGGTTAGATGTCAGACTATCGTTGTAACAAGAATCAAAATGTACTGTAGCTAAACCTCTCACTTGTATGGGTATATCAGATGAGTCTCGCCTGTTCTGATAGAAATCTGTTCAATATATTTATTAATTAGCAAAAATATTAAGTGCCTTTGATTTGGTTAATATAGGCATTTTTGTATCATTTAGTTAATCATTATGTATACATATAATGTTTATGTGCCTGTTTTGTTTAAGCTTTTGCAGATGCAAATATCGCATTTAAAAAACCTACAAAGCTTTCCTCTATATATAATCCCAAAATTCGTCAAGGGCCAACGTGGGATTATATATGTTGTAACTCTAAATATGCTGTTGATGGAGACAGGTCAGGAACACCGATCAATTACGACTTTTTTTTGTGCGCATTCAGACAGAGTAGCTAATCAAAAGTCGTGGTGGGCAGTGGACCTTCAGAATGTTTATACCATTAATGGTGTAGATATCTTTGGACGTACAGATTGTTGCCGTGAGTTTTTTTATATTCAAACATGAAAACTAACGGTCTAATCTATATAAAAAGCGAAAAACGAGAAACATGTATGAACCACATCAACAAACGACAACCACTGAACATCAGGTTCCTATAGTATACATTGATTGATTGGTGTTTAACACCACTTTCAACACTATTGTGCTATTTCTTGGTCGTCAGTTTTTATTGGTGGAGGAAGCCGGAGTACTCGGAGAAAACCACCGACCTGCGGTAGGAAAACTGACAATCAATCAATCAGATTGGAGTCGAGTGCACCTGCCCCGTGCGGGATTCGAACCTGCAACCTCAGTGATGACAGGCTAGTGATATAGCAGTTCGACTACTTAGAAGGCCACTGAGGCCCTACATTATACAAATAAAGCAACGTCATATTAATATCACAAGTGTATGTCTGTATTTCGGTAGCTGATAATATGTGAAAAGCCAAAAAGAAATCAGATTAAATTTTTAGCTTTTGAAAAATTGTATGCTTTAACATTTACAATGTGATATTCATAAAGGCCGATGACTGATTCTGTATTTATACTAACTTTACATCCTTGGCCCAATTGTTATGAAACATAATATTTAGAAATCAGACAAATCTAAAAAACTTTCAAAATTAGGAGAGAGCGTTCAAGGCGGGAACATTTAAATTTAACAACCCTCTAAATGCAAATTATAACTGAAAGTAAATTTCTACCAGTGGTGTTGACGTTAAATGTTTAAATAACGATATGCCCCATATATGTAATTTAGTCATTTAAGAGGGAACTATGTATAATACCTTTAAAATTATTTTAGAAAAAAACGTAAAATAAAAGAGAGGCTAAAGATACCAAAGCGACATTCAAACTCATAAATTGAAAATAAACTTACAACGGCATGGAAAAAACAGAAAAATGACTAAAAGACAAAGAGTATACAAAACACATTATAGAAAACTAAAGACTGAGCAACTGTACTCATGAAAACAACTAAGCTGAATGGAAAACCTTATTTCACATGATTTAACAAATAAGTAATTAAATAATATTAAAAATGCTGGGTATTCAGAAGTCTTTGTTACTTTTATTATTCTTCCCTTAGTTTATTTATTTTGAATTTACATTGTATCATAGGTCAAATTTATTTGTTCAGTGTATGTTCAATGGTGTTACTATGTCCTTTGATTGAGTTAAGCTATTTCAGTTGATATTTTATAGTGTGTCTTTCTATGTTGTGATGTTACACTATTGTTTCAGAAAAAGGGTGAAGGTTTGGTACCATTAAAACGTTTAAACCCGCTGCATTTGTTTGCACCTGTCCTAAGTCAGGAATCTGATGTTCAGTAGTTCTCGTTTGTTGATGTGGTTCATAAGTGTTTCTCGTTTCTCGTTTTTATATAGATTAGACCGTTGGTTTTTCCCGTTTGAATGGTTTTACACTAGTAATTTTTGGGGCCCTTTATAGCTTACTGTTCGGTGTGAGCCTAGGCTCCGTGTTGAAGACCGTACTTTGACCTATAATGGTTTACATTTATAAATTTTGACTTGGATGGAGAGTTGTCTCATTGGCACTCATACCACATCTTCTTATATCTATTTGTATTCAAAAGTATTTTTATGCTTCAATAATTAACATCGTTACTGGAAGCAATCATATAGAAGGCATAGTAAATGCATTGGCTTTCAAGACATGACCATGGTGCACTTTTAAAGTCTACGTAAGATGTTATTACACATCAGGAATTATTCACGTATATTACGAGCAGTTTCTTGTTCTACCAAATAAACACAAGTTATACGATTTCGTACTGAAACGACCATTTCAGTCTGAACCGATATGATAAAATCTAATTACATAAAATCTAAATAAGAAAAGAAGAGATTCTACTTTTTGACATTTTCCAAAAACTCATAACATTTGCAAAAGAAAGACAATTCGATAAATCGTTTGCTTGATAAATAATATAACTGTACTATGAAATACCATTATTTTATCAAATTGTAATAATATAAACAATATTGTCTCAACTATATACCTGTTCATTTTGATAAATATTGTTTAATGTACAAAATTTCGTTTAAGTTTTGATCTAGTTTTATATGCTAATCATAAAATTGTTGGAAGTATTTACTTTTGTTTTATCTGCGTAAATTAAAAGTAAAAAAAGGACAATGTCATGAAGGTGAATGATAATATTAACAGTACAAATTGTCTTGAATCAGATACGCATTTTGACATCTAAAGTATCTTCAGTGATGCTTGAGGTCGAAAGTCAAGAACCTAATACAAACGTTGAGGAGCTAATAAAACCAAACCGGACCAAACGTAAAGCCAAATCCGGACATGGATTCAGAGATATGCACGAGGAAGATACATTATCTCTTCTGGAATGATTTCGAAATTTTGTATCAACATATAATAATCAAACAAAATCCGTATTTCCTTGCCAATACCGAGGAACAGGCTTCTGAGCTAGTGATGCCTTAAGGAATAACAATCCGCCAACAGAGGTATCGACCCAGTGGTAGTAATAACATTAATGCGAATAATGGTACCAATTTCACTGCACCAAATGCGCATTAATGTCTCAACAGTGATGCTCGAGGCCAAACTATTTTCAATTGAAATTCCTAAACCTTAACTAACGTTGAAGGGCTGATAAAACCAAAAAGCACCAGAAGTAAAGTCAGACCCTTCTACATGTATTAGTAACGCTTTACAGAAAACTGGAAATTGATTAAGATGACCCAAAGTACTTACCTTCCTGCGTTTATATTCGGATAGTGTTGAGGCAATCATATCGTAGCATTTAATTTAATTACAAACTCAATCTTAATATGTATTCTATTCTCAGCTGAATATCTCGCTAACTTTGATGTTGAAATCATTTTGCCAATATGTACATGTCGTCATTGGGATTGGAATAATTTAGAAGAAGGAGATAAATTTAGTTGTGGCTACCAGGAAACAGAAAGTCAGAGAGTCACGATAAACTGCCCTCCTAACACTAAAGGAAGGTATGTCAGGATTAAACGCCGTGATTAGGTAGAGTTAGTCGTTTGTGAAATAGAAGTGTATGGAAATTCAATAAACAGCCTCCATAAATCAGGTATAATAATTGACTTAGTTTATAGTTAATCCCTATTGTGGTAAGTCGGGGTAAAAATGTCACCAACTTTAAGCATGTGCAATTAAGGAGTAAGTCCAATGACAGGACTAAATAAAAAGTAATGGGTGTATACACACATGGAGTGGACTGAAAAAACGATATGGTGATAAACTTGGGAACATTGATATATCACCCAGTTTGCATGATTTTAATTGTTTTTAAAAAACTAAAAGAGATTAACAAGTGCAACATTAATTCGATGTTAACGAGCATACTTTTATACTACATTAGGAAAATTCCTCCTTGGTCAAATCCTCAAACACAGATATTACCAATGACTAAGTCTTAGTTACACTATAGAAACTAAAATGTAGTCTTTAAGAGAGTTTTCAGAAAAAATCCAGATAAGTGCAACAATTACTTATGTAAAAAAAAAATACAGTTGTTTTGTCATGTGAATTTCTCACTTATTTTGAGTAGTAGGATAACTATATTTAGTATATTGGTTCCTTGCAACACCTACATGTCCGTTAGACAAGGTTCACCTGATCTCGATCTCATTTCATGGAACAGTGATCAAGGTTAAAGTTGCGTGGTTGAGTCCGTTTCTCAGATACTATAGGCAGTAGGTGAACTATACGTGGTGTATGGAACAGTTGGAAGGGGTACATGTCATTCTGGCAGGTTTCATCTGACCTTGACCTCATTTTCATGGTTCATTTGTCAATGTTATGTTTTTGTGATTTTGATTAGTTTTCAAGTACTATAAGCAATAGATCAACTATATTTGGTGTATGGAATGAATATAAGGTGTACATGTCTGTCAGGCAGGCTTTCAATAATGACGACTTCAGTATGTACACTGAAGAGATTTATCCTGCTGAACTGACTTTAAATAAAGCTAATACTAACAATAAACACTGTCCTTTCCTTGATCCTGATATCTCTATCTTTAACGGGAAGCTTAATACCAAAATTTACGATAAAAGAGATGATTTTTCATTTTCTATTGTTAATTATCCATTTTTAGATGGTGACGTTCCCTTGTCACCATCTTATGGTGTATATATATCTCAACTTGTTCGATTTGCTCTTGTATGTAACAACGTATTAGATTTTAACGAAAGAAATCTCTGTATCACTGAAAAATTATTACACTAGGGTTTTCGATGTCACAAACTAGTCAAAACATTTACTAAATGTTATCATCGGTACAAGGACATCATTCATAAATATAAATCAACATGCATATATCAAATACGTTCAGGTATTTCACATCAAATCTTTTATGGTTATATTCTATACAAAGAACAATAATGTCGTCATTCACCTCAAAAGCTAGCCAAACCTTTAAACAAACTTATTCAGAAAAGATATAGTTACGATACTGTTGTCAGGTCATTAAAGATGGCATATTTTGAAATTAATATTGATTCACTCATAGGGTTCTTTGCATCGGGATTAAACAAATTTATTCTAAAACCAGTTATTGGCATGATACGGGTTATGTTCTGATATATTTTATGATGGTATGATACTAAACCCCTAACAGGAGGGATTGTGCTTTTTTTTCATATGATGAAGACATAATCTTTAAATCAGTTTAATTGAGGTCTGGAGCTAGCTATATATATATATATGTATATATATAGAATGTCAGTAACTGCTAGCAGTCCTTTGTTAATTTATGTATCATTGTCATTTTGCTTTGTTTCTTCTGTTACCTATTTTGACATCGGACTCGGACTGTGCGTATTGCTGTGTGTTTGTTTATTCTACATTGGCTAGAGGTATAGGGGGAGGGTTGAAATCTCACAAAACATGTTTAACCCAGCCGCATTTTGCGCCTGTCCCAAGTCAGGGCCTCTGGCCTTTGTTAGTCTTGTATTTTTTTTAAATTTTAGTTCATTTATATGTTTCGGAGTTTAGTGTGACGTCCATTTTCACTGAACTAGTACACATTTTTGTTAAGGGGCCAGCTGAAGCCCGCCTCCGGGTGCGGGATTTTCTCGCTGTGTTAAAGACCTATTGGTGGCCTTGGGCTGTTCTCTGCTCTTTGGTCGGGTGGTTGTCTCTTTGACACATTCCCGTATCCATTCTCAATTTTAGGTATTATCTGACCTTTACCTCATTTTCATGGTTCATTGACCAATGGATAAGTTTTCATAACATTGTTAGTTTATCAGATACTATAAGTAACGAGGTCAACTATAGTTGGTGTATGGAATGATTGTAAGGTGAACATGTCTGTCTGGCCTGTTTCATCTGATCATGACCTCGTTATCAAAGAACAATGACAATGCTAAGTTTATGTGATTATTGTAGTAAAACCTTCATTTTACAGTCTATCAACATAAATTCAATAATAAGTAAAACACTCAAGACATTTCAGCTTGTGAACTCTTGTTCTATTTAAGGTTTGGCAAATATTATTACTACCTATGCATGTGGACAGATCGGGTACGGATATGCTGGTCCTGTAATAGGAACATCTGTAGCGCAAGGTAACATTCAGTGCACAAGTACGTGCATCACGAAGACTGAATGTTTTGTAGCAGAGTATGACAAGAACACACATGTCTGTACACTGAAAGGAGAATGTTCAAATGGAACGCAGTCACATTTGTACCCAGACAATAACAAACACGTATTTCTTATTCAAATGGATGGAGACAAGTATGTGTTGATTTTAGACGTAAATAAGGAAATACAGAATCACCAATAAATGACAAGTCATATCAACATAAAACTTATATCGCCACACTCTTTTACAGTACAACTGAAAACCAAAAACTATACTTTTAGTGTTGATATAACTTTTCTGCAAAGATATTTTCAGCTTATTGGATCTTTGTATCCAAAACCAAATAAAGTCTTCGAATCTAAAAGTAAAACTTTGGACACAAAAGTCTAGCAGACATCATCGAAAAGTGATATGAAAAAACCAATATCAATGATTAACATTGATTTTTGTTATTCTCTTCATTTGTTTTTCTAACAATTAAATAAAAAAATCTAATATTGTCTCGATGTACGCATATGTCGTTGAATTGATATTTCTATTTATTTATTTCTTATTTTATTTTGACTTCCCATTTACGAAGGAAGACATTATTTTTTATTCCTTATTATGTTTTGATTACTTTTTTGCGTTTGGAACAACACTTTTTTTTATTTCGTTTAATATAAGCGTTTGATATTTGGGACATGGATGAGGAACACAAGACGTTTTCAGTGCAGCAGAGGATTGCTCCAGGCTTTCAACCATTTATATACTTAATTGCCTTGATAAGAAATTAAAAGTTCAGCTTATGTGTAGTTCTCAGCGCTCCATAGTATAATCAAATTTAAAATCTATACTACACTGTTAAGATCCGGACCCCTTAACCAAATACGTGTATACTAATCAACAAAAGTAACGATACACAAGTTTGAACTCCAATTTATCATAAAATATAATAAATAGGAAAAACTAATAAATTATCCAATGAAAAACATAAATTTGCAAAGCAAATGCATATGATTAAAAGAATCTGACCAAATTGGAAAGTGAGAAAATAACGTGTTATTGAACACAGGGGCCAATTTTATTCTGCGGAAAATGATGACAAAAATCTGCACTTAAATTCGAAGATGAGAATTAAGTATTCAAATATCTACAAAGGCATTCAAAATTTTAAGTAGACTATGTTTAAGTTTAAAGTTTTAAGATCCAATATCGATTTTTGAATTTTTGGGTGAAAATACGATTTTTGAAATAACAAAAATTGCTAAAAAAAAAAAAAAAAAAATCGCGTATATGCCTTAAATCAATGGTTTTGATAAGAAAATAGGACTCTGTAAATATTAGACCAATTGGGCAATTATTTATCTTGGTACAGTGTATCCAATTTCATTGTATATGGAAATTGCATTGTCTTGTATCGTTTCTTTTGTTGACTAGTACAGATGTTGAATTACAATGACAAGACCTTTTTATCACACGTTATATGTTGTTGCAGGAGAGCCATAAACAGCAACCTCATATCATGAATTGTTAAACATGCAGACATCAGTTGAGTTCTCCACCATTACCCGAAATATTGTCATTGCAGTACTTTTTAGCTCTAGTATGTGTTTGTGTGCCTATTTCTTTGCCTTTTTTACATCCATACATGCATGCTATAGATGATAGGTAGACAGACATTGTTTTACAGTCCTCTACAATAATTTCACCTAATTCATAATGAGGTACACATATTTCGTATGATGGCTGTATTTCAATTGTGGTTGTTACATGTTGTAATTTAAATATAATGTCGAAGATCGCTTAATGTTAAGAAATCATTGTAGTTTTTTTTTATCCCTTTCTAATAAACTTCATCATGTATTGTGAACAAAGATAAACAAAACATATGTGATTATGAAGATCAAAGAACATTCAATACGCCGATGATTTCGTTAAAAAACAGTTCTTCTTTTAGAATGAAAGCAAGACTTTATAGACACTGATGATCACATGCCTTGTGCATGTTGTAAGTACCAGGTAGCAGATTTTGTAGAATTTGTCACTTTTTGTTTTCTTTTCGAAGACTTATGTCATGTT
Organism: Mytilus coruscus; assembly: GCA_017311375.1. Taxonomy (NCBI): domain Eukaryota; kingdom Metazoa; phylum Mollusca; class Bivalvia; order Mytilida; family Mytilidae; genus Mytilus; species Mytilus coruscus. The sequence continues at coordinate 6,158,502 of CM029598.1, read as the reverse complement.
TTACAAATTTCTTTTAATTTTCATTTAAACATTGCAACCTCTCTATTTCAATCTCATCTAACATTTATCGTTGTGATAGCAAGTATTTCGGTATACAAATCGTAATTTGTCAATGATTCAGTGCTTAAATCCTCCGACAAGTTATCCTGAAACGACCCTATGTGATTAGGTTGTCCTTTGCGGTTTTGATGCATGCATTTGGCTACTTTCATCACTTGTTTTGATCAAACCATATAAGTGATTCAAGTAATACGTCTTCTTTTATATAACATCGGTATCAAATATACATTGGTTAGTCCAAATGATGTGGAGGCAAGCACAGTATGATTTATATTTAACAATTGTATTGCTGCAATAATGTTAAATATTATGGTGTTTTAGATGTCACACAAAAACTGTATATTTGATTCTGATTGTTTCGATCAAAGGATCTAATTATATATAATGATAATTTAATCGGTAATTGGTAAATGTGCACGACATACAAATAGAGTATACATCAGTCAATCTGAAGAAATTTCACATGTTTATATATGAATCTTAGGATAGAATAGCGGAAAATTAAACAGTTTTTAAATTCTGTTTTTATCATAACACTTTTCAATACATTAGCTGTTGATATATAATTGACAACATCAATAACATATTAAAGGTGAATTATAAGACCTTATTATACACATGGGATATACTGTTGTGCTTATGTAGTATACGTTTAAGTTGCCTTTTGTTTTTCAAATTTTCAAACTATAAATTGATGAGTAAAATAATACATAAAACCTAAATCATGATGTTTTTTTCCATACGTATGAAGAATGTTTCAGATGTTCATATTTAAAGAATAAACTTGTTTGCATTGTAACTTGTTTATTGTTTGATTCGTGAGATTTCCATCAGCAAATACTATATTTTAAAATTAAGAATAGAAATGCGGAATGTGTCAAAGAGACAACAACCCAACCAAAGAGCAGAAAACAGTCCAAGGCCACCATTGGGTCTTCAAAATAGCAGGAAAATCCCGCAACCGGAAACAGGTTTCATCTGGCCACTAAAAATAATGTATACTAATTTAGCTAAAAAGGACGTCACACAAAATTCCGATTTACCTATTTAGACCATTAACAAAAGTGAGATAAAATGTATTACTCTCATTTAACTTATTTTTCCAGTAATTTCTGTGAAAATTCTACGAAACAAACATTAGGCAAGTTTAAACTTATTTCTACATGTAGAAAATCTTGTAAGCAAATCTTTATATGAACTGTTATTAAAGACAGGATTTCAGTTGCAATTACACGGCATCCTCGTTAGTTTCTATTTATATCAGTCAAACATTTCTTTCAAAATCTTGATAACCAACTAAAACACACTCGACGTCATTTAACTGGTGTAAAGGTTCCATGTATGTCCTGCAAAAACTTTGGATTGTTGTTATTACAAGTTTTTCTACGTAAGTTGTCCATTGATTGATTGATTGATTGTTGGTTGCTTAACGTCAAGTGGCAAATATTTCATGCATGTTCAGGACGAGAACAAATTACCAATAAATACAATAGGTAGGTCATGTAATAGAGGCCGTCCGGGATGAAAGTTGGGGAAATTTGGACTGCCACGGGAAAATGAGGGTATATTGGATAAGGACAGAAATTTAGCCTTGCAACAGGCCACCTACCCCTCAAAGAGTTGTTGCAAGGGTTCTTAACGTGCAAAAAACGTGACACTCTCTTTACACGAGGCATCGGATTTAACGTCCCCATTCTGACCGGACGTGACTGCGAACTTATACATCCCGCACAGCCAAACTGACGCCTCACTTTAGCAAGGGTTTTACCGCCGGTCGGAGGAAGACCAATGATGACCATATTTCTATTCCCCAGTCACCCTTGGGGGAGTTGTCCATTGAAAGAGTATTAGTCCATTAATAAATATAAAAATAAGAAGATGTGGTATAATTGCCAATGAGACAACTCTCCACCAGAGATCACATGACATATATGTTAACTATAGGTCACCGTAAGGTCACCAATAACGAGCAAAACCCATAACTCATAGTCAGCTATAAAAGGCCCCGAAATGACAAATATTCAACAATTGAAACGAGAAAACTAACGGTCTGATTTAAGTAAAACATAATGAACGAAAAATAAATATGATATAATTCAACAAACGAACACCACTGAATAGCAGGCTCCTGACTAGGGACAAGCCCATACAGAATGTGGCGGGGCTAATCTAGTTTAAAGGCGCTATTCCACCCCGTAACCTGGGACAGTGGCGTAACAGTCAATCATAAAAAAACTTTAAAAATCAGTTGGAAAAGGCTTGTCAAATCAATACAGAGTAAGCATGTTATACTGTAAATTGATTGTAAATATGGACGTCTAGAAAGGACACACTTAGGTCTATTTGTGAACGCGCTTTGGATTGGACATTCATTTTGTTGATTTATTCATCAGAGACAAAACTGCCTGCCTTTTTCAAAATACCAATCATTAAAAAAGGCGGATTAGGCCAAAGAGAACATTCAAAACACAGAAATCGACGGAAAGAGACAACGCCATTGCAAAATTTTAAATTATGTAACACATTCATCTCGTTAGAGTAGTGGTGTTTATTGAAATAAACCATGTAAAGTACTTAGTCTGTTACACATGTATCATAAAACAGTCATAACTACACAGAGCGGTCAATATACCTCTGAACATTTGCTGCATTTGTCATCTTTGAAAACCAATACTATCTGACATATTTTTGTGATATGCAAAATAAGGATGAAGATAATGATAATGTTTACTTAAAGTTCAGTTGCAAATAAAATGTCTAAGTCTGCCTCATATCTAGAAAATTGACAATGAAGGCCGGTTGAGAACAAAAAATTACATTAAAAGAGCTTTCTAATTTGAATTTTCTATTCCTATGTAGTATCATTCTAGCAGCACCTGTATATTGTGTATATATATATCATTCAGTTGATACGTTATTCACAAGGAAGTTATTAAAGAAGTAAAGTTGAAATCATCATTTCGAAAATTTTACGGACGATATCACGAGTTGGTTGACCGTTATCGAATATCTGTGTCACAGATGAAGACGGATATGTTCCAACCGTCGTAACCAGAATCCTTTTCCCCGAATGTAACACATCGAATTAGCCGGTTTTGTCCTTATATATGAGCAACAGGACGGGTACCACATGTGGAGCATGATTTACATATCTTTCCGGGGCAACTAAAAGGGAGCCTAGGTTTTGCTGGGGTTAGTGTTGCTCAGTCCTTAGTTTTGTTTTCTATATTGTGTTTTTTATATTGTTGTTTGTCTTTAAGTCTTGTTTTCTTTTTTTTGCCATGGCGTTGTCATTTTATTTTCTAGTGATGATGAGTTTGAATGTCCCTTTAGTATCTTTCGACTCAATATTCAATGGCGAGAACATGAAGTATGTACTATGAATGTTCTATATGGATACTCTGAGCCGGATTGAAAGTTGTTTGATCACAACAGTTCGCAACTCCCCCTACCCTGACACATAACGATCACTTCACAGCATCCAGTATTTGATCGTGTTCAGCAATACTACATGAGTGGCCAAAAAGCTGGCCGGGTATGGATACAACGACCTCTAACACTCGCAGTGAACACAGGCTGCATGAAAATGAGCTAAACATACTACTGTTATACATCAACTTATTAATTTATTCTCTAATTTCGAATGTATTCATATGAGGCTGACTTCATACAGAAGCATAGTAGAAAGAATGAAAAGACGCTAGCACTTAACAATTCAACGTTTGGTGACTATCTGGAACGCATCAATCCCATCGAGCTTTAAATAAAGAGTACAACAGATACTGTTAAGTCTTCCTCATATTTTGACTTACATCTAGAAATTGACAATGAGGGTCGGTGGAGAACAGGTCTTTACGACAAAAGAGATGATTTCAGCTTCCCATCTGTTAACTTTGCATTTCTATGTAGCAACCATCCAGCAGCACTTGTATATTAAGTATATGTTTCCCAGCTGGTACAATATTCCAGACTTTGCATTTCATCCTCATTTCTTTAAAATAGGCTGGATGCTTACAAGGAAGCTATCAAACTTACAGTTTCACGAGTTGGTTAACCGTTTTCCTTTTCAATGTATTTTTTAAATGATATTTTTTATTTTATAAAATATGGCTCGCTGTATAATTATGCAGACGACAATACTTTGTCTTTTTCAAGTCCTGATTATGCCAATCTTATATCAACCCTAAAACTGGAGTCAAGTCAGCTGATAGAATGGTTTAGAATAAATAAAATGCAAGCCAATCCTGACAAGTTTCAAGTGATTGCAGTTTGAAAGAAAACTTTTGACATGAACCCAACAATTGAAGTTAAAAATTCAAAATTAACTTGTGAAAAATATTTAAATTGTTGGGTATAGAAATTGACTATCAACTAAAATTTGACATCCATATTGGAAATATCTGTATAAAGGCAGCTAAGCAACTCAGTGTTTTAAAACGCTTAGGACCATATCTTTCTTGGCTTAATAAAATTACTATATTTCATACATTTATTTTAAGCAACATTAATTTCTGCCCTTTGGCATGGCACTTTTGCTCGGAAACTGACACTAAAAAACTAGAGAAAGTGCAGGAACGAGCACTTCGTTTTGTCTATGACGATTACACCTCGTCATATTTGGAATTAATACAGAGAATTGAGCTGTCTTCCCTACAGATCCGGCGTATGAGGACTATTGCATTGGAAACTTTCAAAATTCTTAACAATCTAGCTCCCTCTTGTCTCTATAATCTAGTAAATAAAAAACAAACTAATTATTCTTTCAGGTATAGTAACATTTTGGATATTCCAAGTGTGAGAATGTCTTCTTTTGGCAAAAACTCATTTCGTTTTGCATCTCCTACATTATGGAATAGCTTGCCTGACCATTTCAGAACTGAAAATAACTTCTCCCAGTTTAAAAGCTTAATTCACTCCTAGAATGGATCAGAATGTAGATGTAGTGCATGCAAGTAGTATTATTTTTTTTTAATTTGTTCTCATAGCTTTTAATTTTTTCATATACTTTATATTTGCTTATATATAGTGCTTAATGATTTTGATTGCTTTGCATGGCTATTCTATTCATTTTATGTGTGCTTATATGTTTCTGCTTATATATGTATGCTTTGATTGCCTTGCATGTATATCATATTCATTCTATATCTGTATGTGTATGTATATCTGTTTTATGTTATGTGTTTTGTTTTATATATTTGGTGAAAAGCTCTCAAGAGCTTATGTTTGTATGTTTTAAACTTTTAACTTAATTTAACTTCTGCCACAATGTTGGTCATCCTTTTGTGAATCATTATTTTATGTCTGCCAATCTAGTTATTCCCTTGTGTTATCTAGTATGTTTGTCATAATTGCTTTGCAGTATGTGCAGACTAAATATGATTAAATAGTTTTTCATTTTTCATACTTCATACCGGTATTATGATACTTGAGAGTTGATGTTTTGGCCAAAACCAAAAAAAATAAGAAGACACCAAGATGAAAATAAACAAATGTCGAATACGACAAATAACATTATGGCCAACAATAAATGAACAGACACAAAACAGTCTACAAAATACTCAACAGAAAACTGGAAATTGAGAAACATTCACCAAAATAAGTGTTAACTTTTAAGTGTTTCCTCGAAGGATGCAGTTCACACATGAAACATCTTTTCTATCATCCATAGTAAGTACAGTGTGGTTATAAGACAGTACAAATCAGTAATAGTCTGAAATAACCTTGATCTGTAATCGACTGTATTGAGGCTGTTGATTTTCTTCTTGACACATATATGTTGACAAAACAAGTTTATCGACAGGTTGTATGTATTCCTATGGGCACCAATTGCGTGTCTTTAATAGCAGACTTGATATTGTACTGTAATCAATCACAGTTCATGGCCTAACTCAATAAAGACCCGTTTAAATTGCATTTAATTGATAAATTCAACAACACTTACCGTTATCCTGATATTTTTTCATTAAGAAGTTTCTTAATAAACTGGTAATATTTAATCAAAGGAATTGTCTTAAAATAAATAAAATATAAACGGTAATAACTGTCCTTTTCTAGATTTAGATATTTCGGTTTTACGCAAGAAACTCTACACAAAACATACAACATAAGGAACGCTTTTCTTTATCCCTATTATTAATTTTCCCTTTGTTTGACAGTGATATTCCTTTGGCTCCATCTTACAGTGTTTATATACCTTTGTATCACAACTGGTTTGCTACGCCCTTGTCAGTATTGACCCTTTGGATTACAAGCACATAATCTACATATATTATTGGTGAATTTTTAAGTCAGGGATTTTGTTACCGAAAATATACGTAAATAATCTTCAATAATACAATGATTTGGTTGGAAGTTTAACTGTACCTGTAGAAACTTTATTTCAAACGAGACAGCCCTTCCCAGTTTTAACGGAGATGTTGTTTACCGATCCCAGAAAATTAGATACGACCGGTTAAACCTATTGGTCCTTAAAATACACTTATTTCTAAAGGTTCTCAATTCAACATTGCAATTAGATTTTTGAATATGGTATTGTATTGGTATGATATTGATTTTGTAATCAGTAAATAAAATCAAACTAAATATTATTGTTATATACTTATGCACATTCATGGCTCTAAAATATGTCGATACATGTATCTTGGCATTGCACAAGATTATGTTTTTCTCTGACTGTAAATAACTTCTTTACACTAATACAATTGAGAATGGAAATGGGGAATGTGTCAAAGAGACAACAACCCGACAAAAGAGCAGAAAACAGCCGAAAGCCACCATCGGGTCTTCAACACAGCGGAGGCGGGCTTCAGCTGGCCCCTAAACAAAATGTGTACTAGTTCAATGAAAACGGACACGTCACACCAAACTCCAAAACATATAAATGAACTAAATTTATAAAACATACAAGACTAACAAAAGCCAGAGGCTCCTGACTTGGGACAAGCGCAAAAATGCGGCGGGGATAAACATGTTTTGTGAGATCTCAACCCTCCCCTATACCTATAGCTAAAATAGAATAAAAAGAAATTCAGCAATACGCAGTTTAAAAGAAGTCAGAGTCCGATGTCAGAATAGGTAACAAAAGAAACTAAGCAAAATGACAATGATACATAAATTAACAAGGGACTACTAGCAGTTACTGACATGCCAGCTCCAGACCTCAGTTAAACTGATTGAAAGGTTATGTCTTCATCATATAAAAATCAAGCACAATCCCTCCCGTTAGGGGTTTAATATCATACCATAATAAAATATATGAGAAGAACATAACCCGTATCATATCAACAACTGGTTGTAGAATAAATATGTTTACTTCCGATGCAAAGACCCTATGAGTGAATCAATATTAATACCAAAATATGCCATCTTTAATTATCTGACAACAGTATAGTCACTAAATCCATTGGATATTGGAGGTGTACTGATTGATGTTTAAATGTGAGATGCATGTTTTTTTATTAGCTGTTATTAGCTTTGAACTAGCTGTCAGTAACTGCGATAACTCTCAGTCTGTACTTTTTTGTTTATTGAGGGAATGTATAAATACCCTGCTACGTCCGGTCTGTAGTTTTGTTGGGTGTTTTTCTGCTTTGTATTGATCTAATGAGTTAAGCCATTTTCAACTGATTTTTATAGTTTGCTCTATGTTGTACTGTTACCCCACTTTCTCGGGTTAGGGGAGGGTTTGGCGCCAGAAAACTAATTTAACCCCGCCACATTCTGTAAGTGCCTGTCCCAAGTCAGGAAACAGTTATTCAGTGGTTGTTGTTTGTTGCTGTATATCATATTTGTTTCTCACGCGTTGCTTTGTATTGATTTGTTAAACATTTATCATTTCGAAGCCTTTTATAGCTGACTATGCGGTATGGGTTTTTTGCTCATTGTTGAAGCCATATGATGACCTATAATTGTTAACTTCTACCATATTTGTTCTATGGTGTAGAGTTGTCTTATTGGCATTCATATCACATCTTCTTATATTCATACGGTCATCTAAATAAAGATATCTTATGTATTTACCTTCTACATTGTTCTAATATTATCGAAGTTTGTATACATGGTACAAATTTTTAATTTTGGCACCTTTAACACGTAGTTAAGATCGCAAATTTTGATATAGCATGAAATCGCGGAACTCTTAAAAATTGTCCTCATTATCCTAAATGTTAGTTAATAAAAGTCGGATATTGAAAGGTCATAGTAGGTATATGCTGTCTGGATTGGTTTTATGTTTCACTTGGTGTAATTTATTGCTAGTGATGCTAATGTTATTCAAGCTCAAAAATTTTGTCCAAGGAATTTTTTTACTTAATACTTACAGTAACAATGGCAAGACTTTTCGAATGAAGCCTTCAACTTTGAAAATTATATTGTAGTGGGTAAAGTTAAATGACACAATTTGTTTTCTTTCAAGCTCAGCAAAAGGTTTTTTACATTTTGCTTTCTAAAGGGGACATATACAATGTATATGCAAACTGTATGTCAATGGAATAACACCTGGAAAATTGACAAACGAAATAATCGGGTAATTGTCACTTATATCCTTGTCTGAATTTTAAAATTCACATATAGACATTTTTTATATGTAGAAATTAAGTTTGTTTTGGTAGTGTTTGTAAGTAGTAAAAAACTGGACAACATTAATTATAAAAAAACAAAAACAAATGCAAAATGACGATAGTGGCTGTGTAACCGGATATGCTAGAAATGTAATGAAGTACGGAGTACGTATGCTGTTGAGAACGTCGTCTGCTAAATGCTAAAGAATTAAAGCATTGCCATACCTTCTGTTAACGCTATGAGTCGTTACCGGCAGCTTGTATTCCTTTGTTACGTTATATAAAAAAGTAATTGTTATATTTGACTAATTATTGAATAAAGTTAATGTATTTTTTAAATAGCGTACGTAGATTTGTAAGATGGCTATATACAGCTTTTGTAAGGCATTACAGATTTTAAAATAAGAATCAGGATATGCATAGCAAAAACACAAAAAGCAAAGGAACAGCGCTTTTATGGCTGTGCTTCATAGTAAGTTGACATATAGAGGCATTTTGGGTAAATAACAATGGGTGGCTCTCAAACTTGACGTCCTTCCCACATCTCCTTTATGCAATGTATGAAAAATAAAGAAACTATAAACCGTTTGCAAATTTCATCATGTAATATAATATTTGTTTTGAAATAATTTTTAAATGAAATCTATCGGAATTTAAATTCTTTTTAGTAGCTGTAAATTGCCGTAACTAGTACATGCAAAATCATAAAATTTACTGTTTTCATGTCTTCTTTACATTTTTATAATTCCCTCTGCAAAAAATATATTATTTCTTCAAACAGAATCAATGATGAAATCCATAAAAACTTGAAAATTATAAAGGTAACGTTCAATACTGCTAACACTATTTGCTGTCATAAATTACACCATTGACAACCAATGAAAATTAAGATACTGTTTTATAAAAAAAGTATAACAAAAACCCTGAACTGCAAGGCAAATTCAAAAAGGGAAAGAGCAGGAAAATTGACTAAATCAAGCGCTGTCAATCAACGGAACAAGTGAAAAACAATTATACATTGACGTCATTTATTCTCTTGGACTTGAAGTGCATGCAGCAAGGCATTATGTTAGACAAAGACGTTTTGGGATTGATGTATCTAACTATGTCGTGGGGTAATGTATTTTTTTAATAACGTAGACATATTTTATAGGATGGCTGTATTCAGTTTTGTGATCCGTGTAAACTCGCCGAACCTTGAAACAAACTTATTAGTAAAGGTTATCTTATTAATCTTGTTATAAGATCTTTAAAAATTGTTTACATTGGCACAAATATCGATATTATCATCAACAAATTAAAACAATTTGTATTCTTTTCGAATGTTTTTTGGGGATGTATAAATATACATCCACGATTATTTTCTATATAGAGATTGCTTTATCTATATATAAAACATTATACATATTTATTATAAGGTTAAATCTTAACTATCCTACTGCCTGTCGATACTTTTGTTTTGGCATTTCACACGTCATGTCTTCTTTGACTCTCTATGGCGTTAAAACACTAAATCCCTGGGATGTGTTCTGATTCATTTTAGTCTCTGATGCATGATTTTTTATTATTAATTGTTTTTTGGTTTTAACTAGCTTTCAGTAACTGCGAGTACTCTCAAATCGTACTTTCGTGTTGATTTTACCTGTTGAAACAATTTGTAATGCATTTTTGTTTTTCAATGTTTGCTTGTTTTTGTGTTATATCTCGTCTCTCTATTTTGTATATGTACTACCTTTGATAAGTGTTTAGTATTACGATAAATGTTCACTTCTGTTCTCGTACTATGAATAACAAATTTATTTTGTAAAAAAGTATTTCCGTACTCCTAACAGCAAAATTATTATATTTAAAGTTGCCTGTGTACGTTATTTTATTTTCGCCATGTTGTCCAAGGTTATAGTTGTCTTTTTGACATTATTTTACATATTGTATTTATATTGTGTCATAAATCAAATTTATTCGTTCAGTGTATGTTTACTTGTTTTGTTAATATTTCTTTTTGATCGAATGTAACCATTTCAATTGATATTTAATAGTTTGTCTTTCTATGTTGTAATGTTATACTACTGTTTCAAGTAAGTGTGAAGGTTGGAGCCTGTTAAAGCGTTTAAACCCGCTGCATTTGTTTGCACCTGTCCTGGTCAGGAACCTGTTGTTCAGTGGTTGTCGTTTGTTAATGTGGTTCATAAGTGTTTCTCATTTCTCATTTGTTTAGCTTGTTGTTCGGTGTGAGCCAAGGCTCCGTGTTGAAGGCCGTACTTTGACCTATAAAGGTTTACTTTTTACAAATTATGAGTGAGATGGAAAGTTGTCTCATTGGCACTCATACCACATCTTCTTGTATCTATTGTTTGTCGATCATTATAGTTATATCATCCTTCTGTACCCGCAATGTATATGCAGAAAATTAATCTAGATTTTATTGTGATGCAACATTCTTCGAAACATCACCAAAAGAAAACCTTTCGAATGCGGTAATTTACCCCTTATAGGTTATACTAGATTTCAATATACCAGGTTTATAATAGCATGAGTTCCCAATAGCAGGCTAGGGAAGAACAAAAATTTGCTTCAGCAAATTTGCAGATTTAACATTGTTGTGCTGATGTTTAGAGTAGTAATGAATATAAAATGCGTTTTCAGCCATGTATCACCTTCACTGTTGATCCAATGGATGGATCTGTCGTAGAGTTGTCATTTGTTTAGACGTACAATCCTTTACAATAAATATTAGCTAATCTGCAATCAATTCGATCTTCATGCCTAATATATCATGTGCTGTGTTACAACTTTAGATTCTACTGACGAGGAAAGGTAACACTAGGTCACCGAAGGCTGAATTATTAGTTCAGTCTAGGTGGCCGAGTGGCCTAGAGCGATGGACACAGTGCAGGCGGTGTTGTCTCGATATCCCAAATAGCATGAGTTCAAATCCCGGCGAGGGAAGAACAAAAATTTGTAGATTTAACATTGTTGTGCTGATATTTAGAGTAGTTGTGTGTATATATATATATAAGTCTAAAGATTTGCACAACGGTACTAATATAAGATGGTATTGTACGAAGATGTTGTTATTAAATCGTGTTGACAAATATTTCGGCTTAACAAATAGCCTTCGTCAGTGTCAATAGTTTGAACAATACTGATTGTATGTATAAAAATAGCTCAATAATCCAGGTAAGTTTTGGTCTATTGATTTAATCCAAAATCCTGAACATCATAATATAAACAAAACTCGATACTCAAATATACGTGACTGTGTATATTTACATAACAAAAGAAAATAAAAGGACTCCATGTGTTTTAACACCACCCATCTCTCAAAAACAGCCTCGGTGTCATTCGTGAGCATTGGAAAACAATTGAAAAGAATTCCAAACTATCCAAGATTTTTCCGAGCCTGCCTAATACTTTGAAACCCAATAGTCTGCGGAACCTGCTGGTGATGCTGAAGTGTCTGATAATAGAAGTACTTTTGAGCATTTGTAGCGTTTTTCATCACACGAACGACATTCTCAAGAAGTACTTCTATTATCAGACACTTCAGCCCGCACCAGCAGGTTCCGCAGACTATTGGGTTGCCTAAAAGCTATTATGGGAGGCTCGGGAAAAATCTTGGATAGTTTGGAATTCTTTTCAATTGTTTTCCAATGCTCACGAATGACACCGAGGCTGTTTTTGAGAGATGGGTGGTAAGTTAAAACACATGGAGTCCTTTTATTTTTCTTTTTATCTTTGTATTCTAATAGTTTACTTCTTGGAATTGTTTCCGCTTTCTGAAAACCTTTTTGGATTGTTCTGTGTTTGTAGCCCCTTCTCTTCAAGCGGGTTTCGAGTTGACTTAGTTGTTTTTTAGTTGTTTCTGTGTTGGAACATATTCGATTGACTCTGAGTGCCTGACTGTACGGGATGTTCTTAGTACAATGAGCAGGATGGCAACTTTTAGGGGAAGATATTGGTGAGTGTCAGTAGGCTTAGAATATAGATCCGTGGATATGATGCCATCTGTGAGCGAGCTTGAGGTATCGAGGAAGGTGATTTTGGATTTAGATTTCTCATGAGTAAATTTGATACTTGGATGTATGTTGTTGGCATGAGTGATGAATGTATCTAAATCCTCGTCACTTTTATTCCATTTCATATCCACATCATCTATCAATCTAAACCAGGAACGCGGTTTTTCGATGGAAGATTCAAGGAGTTGTTTTTCTAATTTGCCCATAAATATGTTGGCATATGATGGAGCCATTTTGGTGCCCATAGCAGTTCCATTAACTTGCAGATAATGATCTCCATCAAAAGTGAAGTTGTTGTTTTTTAGTACCAGCGTGGGCATTTTGATCAGGCATTCAGTAGGTGGATATTTCACTGGTCGGGAATTCCAAACTTCCTTACATGCATCAATGCCATCTGCATGTAGAATATTCGTGTAGAGAGAGGTGACGTCCATAGCGACAAGTGTCGTGTTGGAGGGAAGTGGATTTAAGGCCTGCATTTCAGTAACTGCGAGTACTCTCAAATTGTACTTTCGTGTTGATTTTACCTGTTGAAACAATTTGCAATGCATTTTTGTTATTCAATGTTTGCTTGTTTTTGTGTTATATCTCGTCTCTCTATTTTGTATATGTACTACCTTTGATAAGTGTTTAGTATTACGATAAATGTTCACTTTTGTTCTCGTACTATGAATAACAAATTTATTTTGTAAAAAATATTTCCATTCTCCTAACAGCAAAATTATTATATTTAAAGTTGCCTGTGTACGTTATTTTATTTTCGCCATGTTGTCCAAGGTTATAGTTGTCTTTTTGACATTATTTTACATATTGCAGTTTCTCAGCATTTCAGACAGTCGAGTCACAAACTTGATGACTTTAACCGCATGGAAATCCTAGTGATTGAACAGAACATTCACTGGAGTGATGCCCAGCGACAGGTTCGGGAAAGCTTTTGGATAAAGGAACTAAATGTACATCATCCAAACGGCATCAATAAGAAATACTAAGTTTTATTTTTCACTCATTTTGGGATGTAAATATACACAGTCACGTATATTTGAGTATCGAGTTTTGTTTTATATTATGATGTTCAGGATTTTGGATTAAATCAATAGACCAAAACTTACCTGGATTATTGAGCTATTTTTATACATACAATCAGTATTGTTCAAACTATTGACACTGACGAAGGCTATTTGTTAAGCCGAAATTTTTGTCAACACGATTTAATAACAACCTCTTCGAACAATATCATCGTAAATTAGTACCGTTATGCAAATCTTTAGACTTATATATGTTTTTCCTTTTCTGCACAGTATCGTCTATTCTAGACAATCCGGTACATAGTAAATTTGCTGGTTGGTCTTTTTTTTATAGACTTCTATATGTATATATATATATATATATATATATATAAGTACGTCTGAACCAGTGACAATTCTACAACAGATTTCTCCATCGGATCACCAGCAGTGATGGCGATACATGGCTGTGTACATTTCTGTATATACAACTCGTCTAAACACCAGCCCAACAATGTTAGATCTGTAAATTTGCTTTCGCAAATTTTTTGTTCTTCCCTCGCCGGAATTCGAACTCATGCTACTGAAATATCGTGACACCAAATCGCCTGCACTGTATCCGACACGCTAGTTCTAGCGTATCGCCATCACTGCTGGTGATCCGATGGAGAAATCTGTTGTAGAGTTGTCACTGGTTCAGGCGTACTTATGAATATAATTATTTCTGTGACTGTATCTTGCATTAATTTGTAGGATCCTTTACAACGGATATTTCAGCTGATCTGTAACAATTCCATCTTCATGCCTTATATATCATGTACTGTATTACGACGCTAGATAAAAACTGACGAGGAAAGGTAACACCCGGCCACCGAAAGCTTTATTATTGTGAAGCCTAGGTGGTCGTGTGGTCTAGCGTGTCGGATACAGTGCAGGCGATTTGGTGTCACGATATCTCAGTAGCATGAGTTCGAATCCTGGCGAGGGAAGAACAAAAAATTTGTGAAAGCAAATTGACAGATCTAACATTGTTGGGCTGATGTTTAGACGAGTTGTATATATATGCAGATTCAACATTGTTCTGCTGATATTTAGAGTAATTATATACATATATAATCCGTTCATCCTATTTCGACTCTTCAAAATTCAAGAGTCAATCCTAAATTGAGGTAAATTAAATGATCTTCCAAATACCGTTTCGATTCCTTACATCACTGAAGAGACATCAATTGTCGAAATCCGGATATGGTGTACCAATTTTTGCACCTTATGTTTGCGGTATACCATCTTTTCCGCAAGTCTGTTGTTTTCTGTTCTGGTATTAAATTAATAATTAAGATCCATTTTGTTACATCTGGTGACCCGTATATTTTGCAATCGCCATGGCAGTCAGCAGGGTTTAAGAACATCTCTTGTTCGACCTGCTAGTCAAATGCGTTTTGTTAAAATCTACTTTTTCACTTTTTTGGTCTTTTGGAAAATGTTGTTTGTGCTGTATTTAGACCCCTCTACCAAGAAATTTGTTTTGCATGCACACGTATAAAAATTTTTTATCCAACGCAATCATAGGTTTGAACGTTGTTTTTAATTTAGACTTGTTTATATATATATAAATATACGTACAATACTTATGTGCATTTGTTCTTTTAAGCTTTTGCGGATGCAAATATTGCATTAAAGAAACCCACAAAGCTTTCTTCTATATTTGATCCTGAAATTAAGCAAGGAAGGACTGATTATATCTGTTGTAACTCTTCATTTGCCGTTGATGGAGACAAGTCAAGTTTATTAGCTAATGGGGATTTTCTCTGCGCGCATTCAGACAGTCTTGCTAATCAGCAGTCATGGTGGGCAGTCGACCTTCAGAATGTTTATGTCATTAATGATGTAGATATTTTTGGACGTACAGATTGTTGCAGTAAGTATGTTTTCTATTCAGGTTAACTATATACAAATAAAGCACGTAATATTTATATTACATGTACATGTCTGTATCTCGTTGAAGTTGTAAAAACGTGAAAAGCATACGTAAAACTTCTAAAATCATTTTAAATCATTTTAAATCTTTTAAATTGTAGCTTATAAATTTACCAGGTGATATTCATCATTGCCGATAACTGATCGCTCATTGAGCGTTATAGGATTTTAAGAATTCTGATATCTATACTAACATTTCATCCTCTGCCCAATTATTATGAAACATATTTTGAAGTCAACCAGCCTGAGAATGATATATTTATTAATGGTACATTCAAAAGTAGGAGAGTTGCTTTCAAGGCGGGAACATTTTAAAAGTAATGAATGCCTAAATACACATTTTCAATATTTTTAACTGAAAGGAAATGTATACCAGTAGTGTTGACTCTAAATGTTCAAATTACGATATGCCCTATTTATATAATTTAGTAATTTAATAGGGGACCATGTATAATACGAAAATATCTGTATATTTTAGGAAAAAAACGTAAAAAAAAAAAAAAAAATGGCGAAAGATACCAAAGGGACATTCAAACTCATCAGTCTAAAAATAAACTAATATGAATAAGAAAGCACCGTGACAAAAAAAAAAGACCTTAAAACAAACAACAGTATACACAAACATCATAGAAAACTAAAGACTAAGCAACTGTACTTATGTATACAGCTAGCCTGAATGAAAAACTTTATTTCGCATTATTTAAAAAAATAAAAGAATACAAAATTGAAAAAATAGAGTATTCAGACATTGACAGAAGTCTTTGTTTGCTGAAGTAACGGTCTTCCGTTATTGAAACAATCATATAGAAAGCATAGGAAATAATGTAAAAAAAAAAAAAAAAGAACCAACAGTAAAACCAAACCCGGAAAAGGAATCAGAGGTATGCACGAAGACGATACATTAAATGATACAAAAGCCGTACTGACATGCTAGTACCAAGGTACTGACTCCTGGACCGGGGATACCTTAAGGACAAACAGTCCAACAGCAGAGGTATCGACCCAGTGGTAGTAATAACAATAATGATACCAATTTAACTGTAACATATGCGCATTTCGACATGTAGTGTCTCACACATGATGCTCCAGGCAAACCTATTCAAATTTCAAAACCTTAACAAAAGTGTACCTTCTTGTGTGAATACTTAACTAGTGTTGACGCAATCATAACGTAGCATTTCAATCTCAATTACATACTCAAGTTTAATATTTATTTTATTCTTAGCTTACCAACTCGCTAACTTTGATGTTGAAGTTATTTTGCCAACATGTACATATAATCATTGGAATGGTTTAGAGGAAGGATGTAAAATTAATTGTCACTACCAGTCAACAGAAAGTCAGAGAATTACGGTTACCTGCCCTCCTAACACTAAAGGAAGGTTTATCAGGATTAAACGCCGTGATACGGCATACTTAGTCATTTGTGAAGTAGAGGTGTATGGAAATCTAATAAACAACCTCCATGAATCAGGTATAATACTTGACCTTATCTATAATTATTTTTTATGTTGGTAAGTAGGTGGAAGAATGTCATCTACTTCAAGCATGCACCTTTAAGGAGTATGTCCACTGATAAGTCCAAAAAAGTTCGAGTTTATATAATTGTACAATTTATAAATCAATTGATCAAAAGCTGTTTTAGTGTGATTAAGGTAAATACATGAAAGCGATTCAGACGCACGAAATTTATAAATTTATTCAGTAACAATCAATCTACATAGTCAGATTGTGCGAGACACAATTTGAGTCAATTTGTATTCGTTGCTATTTAATGGCCTGTTCAACATACCAACCAGCAACAACCGAAATCTCAAGAAATATGATATACACACAAAGAAAATCCGAATAGAACAAAACATGGCCAATGTAGCCTAGCTTTGGACAGGCACAAATGTTGTTAAACACATAACGACGGTTGTCCCATGTAGATCAGGATCTGCCCACCCTTTCGGAGCATATGTGAATACAGCCGGTTTTTTGTGGGGTTAGTGTTGTTCAGTCGTTTGCCTTCTATGTTGTTTTTTAAAGACTATTGATTGTCTTTTAGTCGATTTTTATTTTATGCCACGGTGTGGTCAGTTTGTCTTCGGCGTACGCGTTTCAATATCCCTACGGTATCTTCTGCCTTTCTGTTATACACAGAAACATATTATTTTCTTGTTGCCTAATCTTTTGTTTGATATCCACTTAATAACTTTAAACCTTTTAATATATAAATTGGTTTACGTTCCGGCTAGATCGTACTCAAAATTTTAAACGCACTCCCTAAGTATTATAGGATAATATCGCAACCAATGCAGACAAGATAGGTTGTCTTATTTAGATTTCTTAATACCTTGTATTAATTCATATATACCTGTTTTTGATTGCTTTACGTACATTGGCATTGAAATGAAATAATGAAATAAATTTCACAGTTAGCCAGAACCTCGAGTAAAACAAAATGGCCCACATTTTGCCCATTAGATAATTTTCAAATTGATAATTCGTGTTCTGACCCGCAAAGCTTGCCAAAACAATTTTCGTTCCACATCAAAATCCCTGTCCCTCCTCCCTTTCCGAAATATTAGTTGATCAATGCCTAAATATAAATAAAACATGATTATGTGTTAAACATAAGGTTCTTCCTTATACAAATATATCTATTTGAATAAACCTACGACAACAACTATTTGATTTATTTGGGAGGGGGCTTAGATCAAATTTTAAATAAACAGACAGGACCAAAATTTATCTTGAACAAATTTTGGATGATTAGAAATTAAAAGGCAGAATAAAAAAAAATTGGCCGCAAAATATGATGATTCAGAATACAAAATAAATTGTGTGGGCACGCGATAAAAACAGTATGCTTAACTGAAATTTCCTCGACAAAAAAAAACCAAATTTATCCAAGCCACTCCACTCCACAATCGAAACTGCTTTATATATACAAAAAGCTCTTGTGAGAAAAAATATACAGATAGAATGAATATACTTTGTTCAAATGATTATATATGCTGTGATGTATAAATATATAGATAGATGATAATTATATATATAGATGCTAATTATTTATAATGGGAGGTTTTGTTTTCCCTCATTTACATTTTCCCCGACAAATGAGACTGTAATAATGCAAGTCCCCCTTAGTTGCTTTCCTTGACAACTAAAGGTTGATGTAACAGGTGATAATTAATAAACTATGTTTAAAATGCAAACAGAACAGAATTAGAAAAGAACACATTTATATAAAAAAATAATTTACCACATAACGTGTTCGGTACTTGAAAGTCAATATTTTTCATTCCTTTTTATGCTTTTTATCCGTCTTCTCAGGACAATTTTACAATGACCGCGTTTAAGCGTATTACGTACGTCAAATTATACGATTTATGTTTAATTTGCAAGTTTAATGGCAAAAGGGAGATAACAATAAACATTTATTTGAAATGTCAAGGTAAATTACGTTATAGTACGTCAAAAACCTAAATTTCTCTATTCAGACCCGACGTGGCTGTGAATGTATACACACAAAACAGTCAAACGAACGCCCCATTTCGGCAAGGGTGTTCCTGCCGATCAAAGAATACCTAGATATGACCATCTTTCTATACCTCCAGCCAACCAGTGTGGTCAGTTCAGATACATATGTATACAACAGCAATGATTAACTTGAGGGGGTGTGGGTATGTTTTAATGAAACAGCAACTCACGACATAAACCCAACTACACCTAACACTAAAAACATTAAATTGAATATGAATATTTCGCTTCGTTTATCTTACATTTTTGTATGTTCTGCTGTTACACCAATGTCGAATGCTAGTGCATGCATAGCAGGAGACGCTGACCTGACGACGCATGTGTTCTCTCTCCTTTTGAAATGCGTGTTATTACCTCAGTTTCTTCTTGCCTTGATTTGTATATTGTTAACTGATTTATGACATTCGAACATCGGTGAACTTCTGTTGGCTCTTAATAGTCAATGGTCGAAGATTACATACTAAAGATGACACTATGATATAATGAAATGGAGGTATAGCGTGAAAGGTAGATATGCTTCAATATACTTGATAATGTGATAAGATCAAACCTATTTTTTATGTATTTCAATTTAAGAAAACTCCTTTCATGATGATCTTCATGATTTTCAGATTCAAAATAAGTGTAAAGCCATTCCTTTTGTACATGGTAGATAGTTGCCTCATTGGCAGCAAAACTATATCTCCTTATTATTTTATGGTGACTTAAAGCTGTATGTTATAACGGTTGTACACTGATAGAGTGAACGGAAACACAATATTGTAACAAACAGTTGGAAATATTATGTAAATATATCACCAGTTTACATAATTCGTAACGTCTACCACTGTTCTTAAATATAAAATATCATCAAACATACTTTGAAACCTCATTAGGGAAATTACTTCCTGGTCAAATCACCAAATACAGATAGTGCCAAATGATTAATCCCTAGTTACAAGATGGACTGGTACAAGATGGACTCTTTTTTGTCACAGTACTGAAAAAATCTGTACTGAATATAAAAGATAAGTCACTTTACAACTTGTACAAATATAAATATAAAATTCGACAGTACTGAATTTATAAATAGTACAATATTACAATTTTATCATGTATCAGATCAGTACTGATTTACAAGAGGGTAGAAAAGGTACACGAAAAGTGTGAGTAAATTCTTGGTATTTTAGTCTTTCAGAGTTGTTCATAAAAAATCAAATAAGTGCATCAATAGATACGCCTATTTAATTCTAATCGTTTAGTTAAAAAATCCTCAAAGATACCAGGTTTATAATTAAGTTCACCAAACGCTCGAAACGTCAATATAATACTAGTCAATGGAACTCGAATCATAACAGGTAACAGTCCAAATCAAATAAGAAACAAGGAGCATTAAAAACCGACAAATTTCGGAATATGGTGCCAAAACGGCAATTTATTTCTTGAGGTAGAAAAATGAGTTTCGGATACTTCAACATATTATTAGACATTCGAAATAAAATTCACCAGTTCACTAACAACCTCATTTAAGACAAAATATAAATGAAAACACATTTATATATATACCGGAAGATATTGATAACCCTGCAGATTCCTGTTTTATTTCTTTCTGTCAGACACTAATGATATATTTCTTCGTCAACAGTTTAAAACAAAGTATATTTTTCTATTTAAGGTGTGGCAAGCACTGATACTACCTATGCATGTGGAAAGATCGGGTACGGATATGTCGGTCCTGTTATAGTTACATCTGTAGCGAAAAGTAACATTCAGTGTACAAGTACGTGCATCACGAAGACTGCCTGTTCCGCTGCAGAGTATGACAAGAACACAAATGTCTGTACACTGAAAGCAGAATGTTTTAATGGAACGCAGTCATCTTTGTACCAAGACAACGACAAACGCGTATTTCTTATTCAATAGGATGTTGGAGTGGAGACAATTATGTGTTGATTTTAGGCGTAAATAAGGAAATACAGAATCAGTAATTAATCTCAAGTCATATTAACATAACATTTATGTCGCAACAATCTTTTACAGTACAACTGATAACAAACTTGTATACTTTCAGTGTTAATATAACTTTTCTGTAAATGCCAAGATATTTTCAGGTTATTGGATCTTAGTATCCAAAACCTAATATATCTTCGAATCTCAAAGTAAAGATTGGACACAAAACTCTAGCAGACATCGTGAAGTGATGTTAAAGAAAAAATACCCTACGTGCAATAGGAAAATCTTTTTTGACATTGAGGTCATCTTACCTTAATGTAGATATCGATTACAAAGATAAGTAGATAAATGATATGTTAAAGTTTTGAATTTCAATATCATATTTTTTTTGTATTTCTATTAACCATTCATATATACAAAATATCACTTGTATTTTTCATGCCACATATGCCAGGTTGTTGGTAAGCCTAATTAGAAAATACCACCAGCACCACTTCTGCCTATTCCAGCCTTTGAAGAACCTTTCAGCCGAGTACTCATTGATTGCTTTGACCTTTACCGAAGACCAAGACCGGAAATGCGTATTTATTGACAATCATGTGTACCTCCACTAGTTTTCCTGAGGCTATTCCGTTAAGAAATATCAAGACACATACTATTGTCAAAGCTCTGATCACATTTTTCACGCTAGTAGGACTTCCAGAGTCTATACAGTCCGACCAGGGTTCAAATTTCATGTCAGGTTTATTTCAGCAAGTCGTGTACAAGGGAATGCTCAGTATAGGTCAAGTGCTTATCATCCAGAATCTCAAGGTGCCTTATTACGTTTTCACCAAACATTGAAGAACATGATTAGAAATTTTTGTCTTCAATTTGACAAGGACTGGGATGATGGTGTTCACTTTTTACTTTTTGCGGTCCGAGAGGCTGTTCAAGAATCCCTTGGTTTTAGTCCCTTTGAGTTGGTATTTGGTCACACTGTGAGTGGACCTTTAAAATTGATGAAGGAAAAATGGCTTACTGAACACACTGACTTGAATCTTCTAGACTATGTATCTAGATTTAAAGAAAAATTGTATACTGCTTGTCAAATTGCTCAGAACAATTTAAAAACTGTTCAGAATAAGATGAAAATATGGTATGATAAAGATGCCAGGGACAAATTTTTGAGCCTGGTGATAAGGTACTTGTATTTTTGCCAGTCCCTGGACATCCATTACAAGCTAAATATTGTGGTTCTCATACCATAGAGAGTAAAATCAATAATTTGAATTATATTGTAAAAACACCAAGTCGGCGTAAACAAAATAGAGTGTGTCACATTAATATGTTTAAACCATATTTTGAGCGTACTAATGAAAGTGAGAGTAAACCAGTTGCCACTTAAGCCATGGTAAAATGGGAGAACAATCATGACAAACCAGATATAATTGAACCACCGTTTAGTTCTAAAACTATGGAAGAGACAGTTAGATTGAAAAATTCAGAAATTTTGTCAAATTTAGATTCAAAACTTGCACATCTGTCTTTTGATTGTAGAGAAAAATTAAAAGCTTTTTAAAAATTTTTCTTTTAAAAATCTTTTTCCAGATGTGCCAAACAAAACCGCTGCTGTGTGTCATGATGTCGATGTAGGTAATGCTTCTCCAATTAAGCAACATCATTACCGGCTCAACCCGTTCAAACTTGAATTTATGAGACAAGAAATTAAATGTATGCTGGACAAGGATATTATTGAGCCGAGTAACAACAGTGAATGGAGCTCTCATTGTCTCCTTCTGCCCAAACCAGATAAAACCTTTCGTTTCGTTACTGATTTCAGAAAAGTAAATTCTGTTTCAAATACTGATTCCTATCCGATCCCAATGATAGACGACTGCTTTGATAACATTAGACAAGCAAAATTTGTGAGCAAATTTGATTTATTGAAAGGTTACTGGCAAGTCCCATTCACACAAAGAGCTCGAGAAATATCAGCTTTTGTCACACCAGATGGCTTATTTCAATATACTGTAATGCCGTTTGGCATGAAAAGTGCTCCAGCTACATTTCAAATAATGATCAATAATGTTACAAAAGATTTAGACTGTTGTTATGCTTATATTGATGATCGTATTGTATGTAGTGATAGCTGGGAAGAGCATTCAACACATTTATATAATACTTGTGATAGATTGTCACAATCAAATTTGACTGTTAATCTTGGTAAAAGTGAATTTTGCCAGGCAACTGTTGATTTATTAGGGCATACAGTTGGTCAAGGTCAAGTGAAACCTATTATGGCTAAAGTGGATGCAATTACCAAATTTCCTCCTCCCACAAATAAAAAACAACTTATGAGATATTTAGGCATGATTGGATTTTACAGGAAATTCTGTTCAAATTTTGTTACTGTTGTTCGACTATTCACTCATCTTTTACGGAAAGTTTCTAAATTCATCTAGAGTGAAAATTGTCAAATCGCTTTTGAAATAGCAAATCACTTTTAATTAATAGTCCAGTTCTGATCACTCCAGACTTTGAAAAACAATTTAAACTTGCTGTTGATGCAAGCGATGTAGGAATTGGAGCTGTTTTATATCAAGAGACAGATGATAATGTTGAGAAACCTATATCATATTTTTCTAAGAAATTAGATAAACATCAGAAAAATTATTCGACCATTTAAAAAGAGGGTTTTGCACTGTTGTCTGCACTTCAATATTTTGATGTATATTTAAATCCCACTGTGCATCCCATTCTTGTTTATACTGATCATAATCCTCTCACCTTCATACATTAAATGAGAAACAAGAACCAGAGATTGACTAGTAGAAGTTTATTGTTACAGGAATATGATGTTATTGTAAAACATATTAAAGGTAAAGATAATGTAATAGCAGATGCTTTATCTAGAACTTATTTAAACACTGTGTATATACTATGTATTTTTGTACATATTATTCATGAAAAGTTTTTGTTACACTCAAACTTTTTTTAAGGGGGGAGGTGTTATGATATTGTAACTATCATATTTATTTAGTTGGCCTAATTTGTTTTGTGTGGCCTATTATATATTTTTACATTGTGTACAAAATAATACACATTGTGTTATAACTATGCAGTTTAGAAATAACTGGAACAATCATTGATACTCATGGAATGATTAGAACTTTCTATTTCACTTTCATAACGTTTCCAGAATGATCATAACAAAAGATGCGTAATTTAAACATCTACCGTTATCTAGAAGTTTCCGTTTGAGTATATATACAAGTATGCAGACCCTAAAGTTAGAAAGACTTAGACATCGATAGACATCAACATTCTCAGCAGTTGGATTGACACTTTTATTTACTAACAACATCATATTAAATTGTGTCCTATTGGACGTAATATTCTGTGGATTCCCGTGAAGATTTCCGGATAAAGAAAAGATAAAAGATTGGACTCATATTTTGACAAGTTAAGTTGACATTTCTATTTGTGTAATACTTCTTGTAAACTAGTGTATAATAAATCTTGTTAAATTTTATTATTGATTTGTGTCTTTTGTTGGCTACAATTAAAAGTCGATTTTTCTGGTCGTAACAACATATTAAAGGTGAATTATAAGAACTTATTATACACATGGGATAAACTGTGGTGCTTATGTAGTATACGTTTAAGTTGCGTTTTGTTTCTCAAATTTTCAAACTATAGATTGATGAGTAAAAAAATACATAAAACCTAAATCATGGTGTTTTTTTCCATACGTATGAAGAATGTTTCAGATGTTCATATTTAAAGTATAAACTTGTTTGCATTGTAACTTGTTTATTGTTTGATTCGTGAGATTCCCATCAGCAAATACTATATTTTAAAATTAAGAATGGAAATGGGGAATGTGTCAAAGAGACAACAACCCGACCAAAGAGCAGAAAACAGTCCAAGGCCACCATTGGGTCTTCAAAATAGCAGGAAAATCCCGCAACCGGAGACAGGTTTCATCTGGCCCCTAAACATTATGTATACTAATTTAACTAAAAAGGACGTCACACAAAATTCCGATTTACCTATTTAGACCATTTACAAAAGTGAGATATTACTCTCATTTAATGTGGCTCACCCCAATAAGGACCCCCGGTAGATCTTTTTTATTTTCACATATTTTGTAGATTTGTTTATGCTGAATCCAAAAATGGAAGTGAAATGTGCGATTTTGACCCTATTTCCAAACTTTTCCACCCTTTCAACAATAACGACTACATCAAATTCACAGACTTTTAGAACCATGTCAGTATGATTATTATGTGAAAAAACAATTAAATTTGAAATATAAACGTTCCCCTTGGTTGTTTTAGACTTAAAAATCCTTTTATTTTCAGATTTATGTCTAAAGTTTGCATTTTCTTATTTCATTTTAAGGCTAAAAATATTGGTTAAATCGATTTTTCGTAAAATTTCCCCGGTAGATTTTTTTAAAAAAAAACGGATATATCAAAGCTATGAACTTTTCGAGCATTTTAAGGTAAAATAAAATGGGGGTCACCAGGCTTTTAAAAAAGTTACGAGCTTTTGTTTAACCCCTCTACCCCATGAGGTCTGATTTCAATGCACTCCATTTATTACTTTCTTGTGAATTTTTTATTGATGTCTTTAATAAAATAATGTTTGTAATTATATCAATGGACGATAGCTGAATATAAATGTGATTAACATTTTACTGTTTGTTATAAAAAAGCGAAATTTTTATTACTTTGGTGAAATACGGTAATTTTGTCTGGCGCGAGTTGCTTCCCTCTAATTTGGCGCCATACTCGGACAACAGAAATTTCAGGGTCGCCGTTGTTGAGCAGCATACTGCACTGATAAATACGACCATGTACATGAATAACAGACATAGTGGCGAATAGACAACGATGAAGGTAGAGTCATTACATAAGAAAACATAGATTTTAATATATTAGACAGCCAAATGTTATCAGTATCACGTAAAATACAAAGTGGGGGGTTATCTCAAAATACTCGCTACTGTAGAAAATCACTGCGTCTGAAACCGGTGTGCGGTAGGTCTTTTCACCACCGAACACCACCGCACACCGCCGAACACATTAAAATACCATCTTCCACACCTAAATATATTGTTTTCATCTTAATTTATATATTTTACTTACCTTCTGAACGAGAATGAATATGTTTATACATATATATACATAAATTAATAAGAAATGAAAACAAGAGAATCAAAAAGGACAGTCTTGCAGGGCTGTTGTCAGAACCAGTGGCGTAGCCAGGTCTGACTGGATGTGGATGCCAAACATTTGCCGAGCGTAGCGAGGCGAACATTTTTGGACCATTTTATGCAGAAAATTATATTTTTTCCCACATTTACCCTGAATGCATGTGTACTACCCCCAGAATCCGACACTAGTTAGATTTTTGTTTCAATTCCATAAATAATTGCCTTGAAAATATTGAATATGGTTCCAATGATAATTTATTTACAAAATTAACAATACAGATTATTTACAACAAAAAGTTCAGCTTTCTTCCCTTAATAGATGCAAATTTTGTAATTACAGTCCCTCTTTTTAGTGACGAGTAACATACCTAAAAGATTCGCCCATCAGTAACCAGATTAATGAACAGTTTGTCTTTGGCACCTTTATCTGCGAAGACAGTACAACTTCCGAAATAGAGTGCGTCAGTAAACATCGAATGTCTTAGCCATTAGCTTAAACCAAAATGCATTCAGTTTTCTCTCCCGACCATAGATAACCCTACAATTTAACCAAAACTTTAAATCATGGATTGTGCCATTATATATTCCATATTTTTAAATACAAACAAAAAGAAGACTGGAAATTGAAAGCAAAGCTCAATAAATGGTACTCACATTCCCCCTAAGCCCAGACCCCTAAGTAAGCATGGGGGTCACTTATATATATCTGGCATACCTGACGCTGTGTAGCTTTGAATTTCAATATAACCAACAATTCATATATTTCCAATAGAATTTTATTGTTTTCTTGAAACTACCATCATTCAATAAATGAATATATAATGTAAAAGCCCCCCCCCCTTTATATTTGACAGCTCAAAAACGGACCCATTACAGTGGCACTTCTGTTTATTGAACTTTGGAATATAAGAACCATGCAGTGACCCCCTTTTCCCGGAATTTGAGCCTCCCATGGGGTTTTTGATTTATAATTACTTAGATATAGGAAGATGTGGTGTGAGTGCCAATGAGACAACTCTCCATCCAAATAACAATTTATAAAAGTAAACCATTATAGGTCAATGTACGGCCTTCAACACGGGGCCTTGGCTCACACCGAACAACAAGCTATAAAGGGCCCCAAAATTACTAGTGTAAAACCATTCAAACGGGAAAAACCAACGGTCTAGTCTATATAACAAACGAGAAACGAGAAACACGTATAAATTACATAAACAAACGACAACTACTGTACATCAGATTCCTGACTTAGGACAGGTGCAAACATTTGCAGCGGGATTAAACGTTTTAATGGTACCAAACCTTCTCCCTTTTTCTGAAACAATAGTATAACATCACAACATAGAATACTTAACCTTTTTAGTGGTGATATTGCCAAAACATGTGGGAAAAAAATGATATTTGTACCTAGATGGAAAAGGGTATTTATAAGCCCAGGAATTATCGCACTCTGTCACAAATTGAGTTTTGATCAATTCGTCTTTCATGTCACAGGAAGCGATATCAGGACATGGTGGTTTATTGGTGGTAACGTTGTTGCTTCGTCCGATGTTGAAGCCATTGCTCCGCTTGGCTCAATTTCAGACGAAATTTGTCCGCGGGTCTGCGTATCATCATCCTCTGCGCTTGTAGTTGCCGATGACGTAGACTTTTTACGAAAAAAGTCGAGAACACTTTTCTGCTTTTCCATCTTGTTTACATAAACTAAATGAAAAACACATACTTCGGAAACGATTTTACGTTGTTCTCATATTCTTACCCCTATAACATTCGGAGACCTACGCGTTTATCTGCTGCGAACAAATGCGATTATATGCAATTATATATTTTCTTTACTTTTTTTTTTTTGTCAAAATGATGTGGATGCTTGAGCATCTGAGCATACATGCAAGCTACGCCACTGAGAACAGTACACTTTCAAGTCTAACATTTTTTTAAATATAATTATTGTGATAATTTCACATTAAATAAAATGTTTTAACTTATTTGAACAATTTATTTTTAATAATTGAAAAGAAAAGACCATAAGATAATATACAATGAAATACATACAATGTAAATCCGGAAAAAATATTGCTGGATCTGGAAGCGTTTTTTTTTTAAATTTTGATTCTCAACTTTAACATCACTAATGTACATAAAAATGTGAAAACATGAGAATAGGATTAAATTTTACGTAATTTAATCGATTTTATTGTTTTATTGTGTAACATTACTGTTTTTCTTAAGGGTTAGTGGTCTACTGGGTGTTCGGCGGTGTGCGGTAGTGTTCGGTGGTGAAAAGACCGACCCATGTGAACCTTGCATGGGCTTAATTTCTGTTCTACTAGAACACACTCGTGACATCGCGGGTCCGTGACTGAATTAAAGTATCTACGCCTTATTTTTCAGTTCAACTGAGTTCGACTTAAAAAAGTTTTTCCAGAACGTTCAACTTACATGTTATTTTGTGATGCGACCGGAAGCTATATGTAACATATACTATTGGTATCGGTGTCGGACTCGACCCGGAACTTCTTAATTATTGGCAATATTAATTACCTGGAAAACAAATGGGCCTGGAGTGGTGTAATTTTTAATCAACACCATTGTACTATATTAGTAAAAAATAAAGTTGAATTCTTTGATTCATCTTTTTTACGTCATAACGGCTGACAAATTGGACCTCGTTATTTTAGTATTATAGATGTATAATTGTTATAGCTGGTATCTTATTTATGTGTTTATTTGACCCTTAACTGGCAAGTTGTGAACATGTATAGCCTGTTTTGAAAAATATTCCTGTCAAACAGTCAAAGAGGAAGGGATGGTCATTTTGAGCATCAACAATGTCCTTTATGCGCTACCGTTAGCGTCAAATGAGTCTTGATTTTATATCGTCATTCGTAAAATCTAATTTCGTAGCCACGTTAGGGTCAAATGGAGTAAAATATTTATCGTTAACGTCTAATGACTAGTAATGTGGGGTACCCCATAACTTCCATGATTCCCACTCCCTATCCCCAACTCCCATTTCCCTTCCCTTTTACTCTAAACTTTTCTCCCCTTACTTCTACTTCCATCCCCCTTGCTCCCAGACAAAAAAATGGCAAAATATATTTCCCAGATTATTCATCCCCCCTCTTTTCGAATTCTTGTCCTTTCACCCAAAATCATGTTCGCTCCAATTCACGTTCATCCCTTTTACATTCGCACCCCACACCTTCGCACCCTCAGTCTGTTTGTACCCTTCCTTTAATTTTAAATCAGGCTTTTGTTAGTATAGTTCTATAACATGATAAAATAAAGATATATTAAGTTTATTTTTATTGTTTAAAAATAAAGTGACTCACACGAGATCAAAGGGTCTTTTCTATTTATAATCTTCATAAGATTTACTTCTACCAAACTAGTTACTTTTATTTTCACTTCAGACCAGGCTAACTAACGGACCTGCACATGGTACCCCCTTTTCCCGCTTCCTGATCCCTCGTTCGCATGTTCCCTTACCCCTGTCCAACCCCTCAAGGGGTTCAATTGTTTTGTTTGTTTTCTTGAGAATATAAATGGAATAATTTGTAAATTATAACCCTACAGTACGAGGCAATACATTTTATTGATGGATTCGTCTTGATCACAATTTGTTTACAATTAAACCCCTCCCGTCTCTCTTTGGTATAAAAAATCAAGTATCAGGTTTAAACATACAGGTAGTTCTTACCTTGTTTACCAAATAACAGATACATCTGAGTTGAAAAATTCATTATTGTTTTGTGCTTAGTATTTTTAAATACAAAATTTGTGTAAAATTTGTGTATTCCATACTCCAAACAGGTTACAAGACACCTCAGCATAATTTGGTTGACGAGGAGTACAAATGTAGCTCAGCTGCATTTCAGAATTTTTAGGCAGAGAAATAAGTTGTCCCTGGCAGCGAAACAGCATGCCACGAGAAGTCTGTATTCAACATGTAAAAAACAAAATCACTATTTACACTTGCTGTGCATGTAACTTTATTTTGTTTGCTCATTATTGTTGCCACAAATTCTTCCTTTTTTCGCCATAGCAGAGTGGGCATTAAGTTTTACTCTTATCTGTCTGTACGTAAATGTATGTCCCAAAATTGGTGTCCGTTCTCTAACTTTAGTTTGCCTCAACAAAATGTTATGAAACTTATGCATGATGCTTATTACCAACAAACACAGATCAAGTTTGAATTTTTGTGGCGTCCTTTACAAATGGAAAAAATTGCTGAATTATTTGTTTCCGTTCTCTAACTTTAGTTTGCCTCATCCAAATGTTATGAAACTTATACACATTACATATTACAACAAAACTCAGATCAAGTAAAACTTTGGGTAGTGTCACTCTTACCGTTCTTTAGTTATGTTCCTTTATAACTTTATATGCAAGCGGGGGCATTATCTGTGTCCCATGGACACATTCCCCATTTATTCAAAATATGAACTACATTATGTTTTTAAATGTCAATCATTGTTGATTTTCTGACAGAATTACTCTGACATTTAATTTCAGGCTTCAAGTACATGTACATGTAAGAGGAAGGAGTGATTTGTTGTGAAAGATCCTGGAATGTTCAACTTTACTTGGAAACTATTGGCAAAGAACTGACCGAATTTACACGAGAAGCCAGTATCATCTTGTCTTGCAATTGGGAACTATATGTAAAGTGTTGAAACTTAAGAACAACATTAGAAGCCAAGATCAACAATACTTGGAACTACATGTATAATCAAAGTACTGTCAGAATACATATGAGAGAACCCAAGATCATCTACACTTGGTGTCTATATGCAAAATTGCAATGTGTTGTCAGAATCCACTTAAGAAGCCAAGATCAACTATAATTTGGAACTATATGCTTTAGTGCTGTCAAAATCCATAAAAAGAATCCAAGATCAAAAGGACCTACTTTACCTACCTGTCCCAATGATGAATACAGATTATTGAGTCTTATAAAAAACACTGATGAAGAATATTGATATAAAAATAATGAAAATATAGAGCTGATCAGCTAATGATTATACATGTACATGATGTATACATGTCAACAATTACTAGTATATTGAAATTTACAATGCTAATAAATGTTTTATAAATTTGATCTCATAGACATTTTAGGAATAAAAATCAAAATTGGTTAAAAAATTAATTTTAATAGAGCTGAATTAATTTTTTTGTTGTTGTCTATAGTGAATTTTGCTGCAAACACGATTCATGATATGCAAACTGCATTATATGCAGTTGTCTTTAATACAGAAGGTAGCTATGAGATTTGTAAATTTTGGAAATCATAATACCATGTGGCAGTTGTGGTAAATGCACATGCCTTTGTCTCATCTTTTACCTCACCAACCCCTGACCTAAATGGCCACTTGGATTATTTTACATCATTTGGCATTTGTTTTCCATCCATATGCTATTCAGTTTCTATTTCAAAAGTTATATTTTCTGGATGAAAGGAGAAATAAAATACAGCTTTGTTCAATGAGACAGCAACCAAACAAAACAACCAAAAGAATTATATATTGTCTGGGAAAATTTGTGTCTCACTAACTGACAACATTTTTACCTACTGTAAATTCAGAAATTATTGCGTGCATTTATTATTGCGATTTTTCACGAATGGACTAAATTGCGAGTTTAATTATCATGATTATTGCGATTACAAAAAAATCTGCATAAAGATCTATAATTCAGTTATCAGAATGCAAGTTCTTATTATTGCGATATTCACCCTGTCGCTTTATTTGCATTAATAAAAACCTCACAATAATTTCTAAATTTACAGTATCACAATGATCCAGATTAATATTGTTTTGTAAAATTAAATATGCACTCAAATTGATACAGATTGCAACAAAGATCTCAACCTCATTTCATGGATCAGTGATCAAGGTTAAAGTTATCTGATTAGGGTTGTTTATCAGATACTGTTAGCACTAGGTCATTTGTCAATGTCATGTTTTTGTGTTTTTGTCTGTTTTTTCTAATACTAAAAGTACATGTAGTAGATAAACTATATATATGCAATGATTCACAAATGTAAGGAGTACATGTCTGTCTGGCAGTTGTCATTGACCACATGGTTTGCACGGTTCATTGGTCAATGGTAAGTCCTCTTTTAATATGCTACATTGTGTAATCAATAGGTCATTATATTTGGTGTATTGGTGTATGTTATGATTATTAAATGTATATATTGAAATATTAAGTAAAAAGATGTGATATAATTGTAAATGAGACACTCCACAAGAAACCAAATAACACAGAAATAAACAACTATAGGTCACCATACGACCTTCGACAATGAGTAAAACCTATACTGCATAGTTGGATATAAAAGGCCTCCAAATGACAAATGTACAATTTAAAACAATTCAAATGAGAAAACTAACGGCACGATTTATGTACAAAATAATGAATGAAAAACAAATATGCCTGTCTTGCAGGGTTTATCTGAACTTAACCTCATTTTCATGGTTTTGTCTGTTACTAGCATACTATATATGTTTCAAAATATTTGGTTGATGGGATGATTGTAACAGAGGCGGATTTAGGGGGAGGGCCCATTGGTTGATTATATAGGGAATCACTGAAGCATGACTGGAGCAGGCCTCTCTAAGGCAGTCAGTCCCCCTTTTATGAAAAATTCTGGTTCCGCCACTGTGTAAGGCTGGCTTGGATTGGTTTATCTGACCTTGGCCTCATTTTCATGATCATTGATAAAATTATTTTTTTCTGATACTTGTAGTAAAACTTTATCTTTTGGAATATCAACATAAAACCAATCATGAATGATGATTAGTAAAGCAGGTGAGACATTTCAGCTTGTGTACTCTTGTTAACACAAAAAATATATGGACTGCCCACTAGAGAAAGAATGGACAATGTATGCTTGGTATGGACAAAATTCCTCCTTTTTACCTTACGAGGCTGCGTATTTATCTGGGGGCACTTCCTATATTCAAGGTGATAGGACGTGCCGCTGGAATAGATCACCTTTTTCAAGCTTGAAAATATGTGAATAGGTCGGGAAAAACTATCAGAAATATATGATAAGGTAAATAAAGTATCCATAACTACTTCGTCTGTCATCTTTCTTGGTGTTCCCGGGTGTGATTTTATCAACCAATTTTTTATACGACCGCAAACAATTTTTGCGGTCGTATATTGGTATGACGTTGGCGTCGTCGTCGTCGTCGTCCGAAGACACATTGGTTTTCGCACAATAACTTTAGTTTAAGTGAATGAATCTCTATGAAATTTTACCATAAGGTTTAATACCACAACAGAAAGGCTGGGATTGATTTTGGGGGTTATGGTACCAACAGTTAAGGAATTAGGAGCCAAAAAGGGCCCAAATAAGCATTTTTCTAGTTTCCAGACAATAACTTGTGGAACGGTGTATGAATCTCTCTGAAATTATACCACAAGTTTTCATACCACAAAGGGATGGTTAGGATTTACTTTGGGGTTATGGCTCAAACCGTTTAGGAATTAGGGGCAAAAAATGAGGGAAAAACAAGGGTTTCCTGGTTAATGGACAATTTAAAAGCAGTGTTAGGGAGGTAATCCAAATACATTTAAAGTATTAAAAAAAAAAAAAATTTGGTTTACCTCCCTTACATTGCTTTTAAATTATGTATAGAGATGTTGTATTGTCTTGAGGTGATTAGCTGTCAATTAATTTTTAGAAGTTACTATTAAAGGAATGTTAATTTTATCCATAATTATGTATGTCATTTTCTATTTTAAGACTTTTATGATGTATTTAAATTCGTAATTATGGTTGCAAACTCCATTGGAAATTTGAATTGAGATTATGACCATATCTTGAGGGAAAGAATTTTTTTATGGAAAAAAGGGGAGGGAGGTGAAAAAAATTGGGGGCATTTTTTTCTCATTTCAGATTTCAGAAATTAAAAAGAAAATTTCTTCAAATATTTTTTTTTTTGCAAAATAAAAGGGGGGAAAAAGGGGGTCAATACGCAACAGCATGGTGTATTGCACAAAAGCAAAAAATTGAATATAAATTCAAATCATATAACCAATTCTAAGTTCTTTGACTACAGTTATTCTACGTCAGAAACCTATTATGTGTCAAATATTAAATTACAATCCAAATTCAGACCTGTATCAAGCGCGAATATTGTGTCCATTTTTGCCCCAACTGTTCAGGGTTGGACCTCTGCGGTCGTATCCAGCTGCGCTCAGCGAAGCATTTTATTCTCTTTTGACACTTTGGTATTCTAGTCTTACATTACACTACATGAAACCCAAGCATTATGGGGAAAAGGTTACATTTTTACCTATGCAATTTATGAAAGGGGTGGGGTAACAGAACCCCAGCGGCACCCTCTATCAATTAAGTATTCCTATATACAAAGTAATAGGACGTGCCGCTGGAATATGTCACCTTTTCAGGCTTAAATATATGTGTATAGGTCGGAAAAACTATCAGAAATATAAGACAGGGTCAATAAAGTTCCCATAACTTCTTCACTGTCATCTTTCTTGGTGTTCTCGATTGTGTTTTTATCAACCAATTTTTATCTTTTGACACTTTGGTATTCCATTCGTACAGAATAGAATAGAATAGAATATTTTTATTTCCCAAATCACAGGGCCCATAAAGGGCATAAAATCAGATACAATTGATTTACATAATTGGTAACAACAACAATAATAGTCACTTGTAAATATATATTTAGTATATTAGCATTGGTCAGAATCAGAGCCAAAAACCACATATATATATTGTGACTAAAAGAACATTATATGCATTCATTCTCAAATCATTTACTTGACTTAGTGTCAATATTCATACCTGATCTCCTTAATTCAAAACAGTCACAAATATAACAGCCCAGTTTTTCCATAAGAGTTACATTTTCTTGGGTCAAGAGCCATAAAAATTTAGAAGATTTATTTAAATTTTTAAAATTATAACAATTGTTAGAAATGTATTGAAAAAAATCTTCCCTTTGAATATCATAAAGAGGGCATTCTAACAAAAAATGAAGCTCATCTTCAACTTTACCAAGTGAGCAATTTGAACAAAGACGATCAGATCTTTCTATATGTTTTTTGAATATCTGTCTGTCTCAATTTTTAAAGAGTGAGCGCTTATTCTTAATTTACAAATTGACTGTCTTTTTTTTAAATCCTGTAGTTCTAAATACACACATTACACACCACATGAAACCCAAACAATATGGGAAAAGGTTACATTGTTACCTACGCAATATATGAAAAAGGTGTGGTAACAGAACCCAGCGGCACCCCCTATCAATTAAGTATTGAAGTGCCCCCGCCCCGATGTTTTTATACATCCAGCTGTATGAACACCCTGTCATCATAGCAAGGGATTATCTGTCAGATTAGGGAAGTCATATTTCTATACCCATGTTAACCCTACGATATGAAAATAAAGAGATGTGGTATGATTGCCAATGAGACAACTATCCACCAAAGTTCAAATTCAAAAGTCAATATTAAAAAAAAAATTTCATCTCCATATTATCATCATAGGCCGATAATTACGTTTCTTTGCCGCTAGCAGGTGGGTCAAACCAGTGTTCACAAAAAAAATATCATACCTATTTTTTGCCGCAATGACACACTCCACTTTAATTTTTTTTAAATCAAGAACTTTCCTTAGTAGCTTCCCTTTTGAAAAAAAAAACGCATGTCAAAAAGTAAGACAGAAGTTAAAGTTTGCCAATATCACCGACTAATATAGCGTCCCTGTGTACTGGGCGGAGTTTTAAAATTACAATCCCAATTTTTCCTGAACCTTATTAGTAGAATAGATTTTGTTTATATATAATGTCTTTAACTGGTAGTGTTTGGAACTGCCTGGTAGACTGAGGGTGTGTGTCCTAGGCAAAATCCCGACTTGGTCAAACCAAATATTTTGCGCTTCTCCGTAAAGCATGCGGTATTGAGGGATAATAGCATAGACCGATATATAAGGTCGGAATACTAGTAAGGTCCCGGTTACTATTGAGCAATTTTCATCTACATGATCAAAGCTGGAAAACTGCAAATTATTGAAGTGTCGGGGTTTTTTTTCTGCGTAAAACAAATAATCAATTTATTGAAATGTGTTGCTCGAGTTCCGTTAGTCTATTATAATAACTCATTCTTATTCAATTATTTTAGTTATTACGCTGATATTTCCTCTTTTTTTAGTGTGAACTCTGTTGGTATATTGATAGATACAAAAGAAAATAGAAAATTAACAAATAGCAAAATAAGTAAAAGGATAATATCATACACAGAAAACATTGGCCCCGAGGTCTCATGTTATAGGACTAGAGTTCCAAAAATCATAGAATCATGATACGAGAAAATTTGTTAGAAATTTTTGTGCCCATTAATTGATAAAGTATATAAATCTTTGAATAAAAATGTTATGTGTGACTGTCAAGTATTTAGTCTTTGTTTGAAAATTGTAATGTCCAAATTTTTTTTTTTGGAAAATAAAAAATACTTAACTATTATCAAAATGTTGCAGTGTTAAAATATTTCAGATACTCTGGAATTAATATGTTCAAAATTTTTTGGCAAATAAAAAATACGTAACTATTTTCAAAATTTTGCAGTGGGAAAATATTTCACATACTCCGGAATAAGATCCTACCAATACTTGGAAATGAAGATATTTCAAGTAAAAAATGGATTTATGACAGTAACAAAATGTTATAATACGCCAAACGGATAAAACGGTTAAAAGCTCATTAGAGCTTATGTTGACTCTGTATACTTTTGTTATGCCAGAAAATCGCCTTTTAATTGTAGCCAACAAAAGACACAAATCAATAATAAAATTTAACAAGATTTATTATACCCTAGTTTACAAAAAATATTACACAAAAAGAAATGTCAACTTAACTGTCAAAATATGAGTCCAATCTTTTATCTTTTCTTTATCCGGAAATCTTCACGGGAATCCACAGAATATTATATCCAATTGGTCACAATCTAGTATGATGTAGTTTGTAAATAAAAGTGTCAATCCAACTGTTGAGAATGTTGATGTCTATCGATGTCTAAGTCTATCTATGTCTATCTCTAAATCTCTATATTCAACTAACTTTTGGGTCTGCATTTAAATACTCAAACGGAAATTTCTAGACAACGCTAGAAATATAAATTACGCATCTTTTGTTATGATCATTCTGGAAACGTTATGTAAGTGAAATAGAAAGTTCTAATCATTCCATGAGTATCAATGAATGTTCCAGTGAATTCTAAACTGCATAGTTGTAACACAATGTGTATAATTTGTACACAATATATAATGTAAACATTCTTAGGCCACACAAAACAAATTAGGCCAACTAAATAGATATGATAGTTACAATATCATAACACCTCCCCTTAAAAAGTTTGAGTGTAACAAAACTTTTCATGAATAATATGTACAAAATGCATAGTATATACAAAGTGTTTCAATAAGTTCTAGATAAAGCATCTGCTATTACATTATCTTTACCTTTAATATGTTTTACAATAACATCATATTCCTGTAACAATAAACTCCACCTAGTCAATCTCTGGTTCTTGTTTCTCATTTTATGTATGAAGGTGAGAGGATTATGATCAGTTTAAACAAGAATAGGATGCACAGTGGGATTTAAATATACATCAAAATGTTGAAGTGCAGACAACAGTGCAAAACACTCTTTTCAATAGTTGAATAATTTTTCTGATGTTTATCTAATTTCTTAGAAAAATATGATATAGGTTTTCAACATTATCATCTGTCTCTTGATATAAAACAGCTCCAACTCCTACATCGCTTGCATCGACGGCAAGTTTGAATTGTTTTCATAGTCTGGAGTGATCAGAACTGGACTATTAATTAAAAGTGATTTGCTATTTTCAAAAGCGTTTTGACAATTTTCACTCCAGATGAATTTAGAATCTTTCCGTAAAAGATGAGTCAATGGTTGAACAACAGTCGCAAAATTTGAACAGAATTTCCTGTAAAATCCAATCATGCCTAAATATCTCATAAGTTGTTTTTATTTGTAGGAGGAGGAAATTTGGTAATTGCATCCACTTTAGCCGTAATAGGTTTCACCTGACCTTGGCCAACTGTATGCCCTAAATAATCAACAGTGGCCTGACAAAATTCACTTTTACCAAGATTAACAGTCAAATTTGATTGTGACAATCTATCAAAAGTATCATATAAATGTGTTAAATGCTCTTCCCAGCTATCACTACATACAATAAGATCATCAATATAAGCATAACAACAGTCTAAATCTTTTATAACATTATTGATCATTCTTTGAAATGTAGCTGAGCACTTTTCATGCCAAACGGCATAACAGTATATTGAAATAAGCCATCTGGTGTGACAAAAGCTGATATTTCTCGAGCTCTCCGTGTCAATGGGACTTGCCAGTAACCTTTCAATAAATCAAATTTGCTCACAAATT
This sequence comes from Mytilus coruscus, assembly GCA_017311375.1. Classification (NCBI taxonomy): domain Eukaryota; kingdom Metazoa; phylum Mollusca; class Bivalvia; order Mytilida; family Mytilidae; genus Mytilus; species Mytilus coruscus. The sequence goes on along the minus strand of CM029598.1, from coordinate 6,119,766 downwards.
TTGCTTGCCCAATATTATCAATGCAATCGTCTATCCTGGGAATCGGATAGGAATCAGATTTTGAAACAGAATTCACTTTTCTGAAATCAGTTACGAAACGAAAGGTTTTATCTGGTTTGGGCACAATCAGACAAGGAGAGCTCCATTCGCTGTTACTCGGCTCAATAATATCATTGTCAAGCATATATTTAATTTCTTTTCTCATAAATTCAAGTTTGAGTGGATTGAGCCGGTAAGGATGTTGCTTAATTGGAGAAGCATCACCAACATCGACATCATGACAAACAGCAGTGGTTTTGTTTGGCACATCTGGAAAAAGATTTTTAAAAGAAAATACCAAGGCTTTTAATTTTTCTCTACGATCAAAAGACAGATGTGCAAGTTTTGAATCTAAATTTGACAAAATTTCTGAATTTTTCAATCTAACTGTCTCTTCCATAGTTTTAGAACTAAAAGGAGGTTCAATTATATCTGGTTTGTCATGATTGTTCTCCAATTTAACCATGGCTAAAGTGGCAACTGGTTTACTCTCACCTTCATTAGTACGCTCAAAATATGGTTTTAACATATTAATGTGACATACTCTATTTTGTTTACGCCGACCTGGTGTTTTTACAATATAATTCAAATCATTGATTTTACTCTCAATGGTATAAGGACCACAATATTTAGCTTGTAATGGATGTCCAGGGACTGGCAAAATACAAGTACCTTATCACCTGGCTCAAAAACTCTGTCCCTGGCATCTTTATCATACCATATTTTCATCTTATTCTGAACAGTTTTAAATTGTTCTGAGCAATTTGACAAGCAGTATACAATTTTTCTTTAAATCTAGATACATATTCTAGAAGATTCAAGTCAGTGTGTTCAATAAGCCACTTTTCCTTTATCAATTTTAAAGGTCCCCTTACAGTATGACCAAATACCAACTCAAAGGGACTAAAACCAAGGATTCTTGAACAGCCTCTCGGACCGCAAAAGTAAAAGTGAACACCATCATCCCAATCCCTGTCAAATTGAAGACAAAAAGTTCTAATCATGTTCTTCAATGTTTGATGAAAACGTTCTAAGGCACCTTGAGATTCGGGATGATAAGCACTTGACCTATACTGAGCAATCCCTAACTGGTACACGACTTGCTGAAATATACCTGACATGTATAGACTTTGGAGGTCCTACTAGCGTGAAAAATTTGATCAGAGCTTTGACAATAGTAGGTGTCTTGATATTCCTTAACGGAATAGCCTCAGGAAAACGAGTGGAGGTACACATGATCGTCAGTAAATACGCATTTCCGGTCTTGGTTTTCGGTAAAGGTCCAACGCAATCAATGAGTACTCGGCTGAAAGGTTCTTCAAAGGCTGGAATAGGCAGAAGTGGTGCTGGTGGTATTTTCTGGTTAGGCTTACCAACAACCTGGCATATATGGCATGATTTGCAGTATTCTGCGACATCATTTCTAAGTCTTGGCCAGTAGAAATGCTGCAAGATCTTAAGGCAAGTCTTCCTTATACCTAAGTGTCCAGCCAAAGGGGTGTCATGAGCAAGACCAATAATGTCTTGCCTATAGACTTTAGGCACCACCACTTGGTATACCACTCTCCATTCCTCCACTGGGGTAGCATCAGGGGGCCTCCACTTTCTCATTAAAATGCCGTCTTGATGGTAATAGCATTCGGCCACTTTGTCTGCTTCCTCCTGTGGTTGAGCCCTCTTGCTGAGCTGAAGAACCTCAGGGTCTTTATTTTGCTCTTCGACAAATTTCCTTCGGTCTACTGAATGGCTGTTTACGTCTGGCCAAGGCATAATTACATTCTTGCTAATACTAGGTGGTCTTATTACGGCCTTCTCTGAGCTACCGGGACCTTCAATGTCGGCTAGAAAGGTGTCAGAAAGGTCCATGTAATCAAACTGGTCTTCTTGCAAATCCTCATTTTGTTGTTTTCTAGCCTTCGCCCTAGTAACGACACAAGCTGGATACAGTTCAGCATCATCTTCAGGTGATTTAACATCCACCACTGGTTCACTGGTAACAATTGGTTCAGCAACCACTTTGTTCCTAGCTAGATCATTTCCTAGCAATAATGAAACACCCTCAACAGGGAGATTAGGACGAACACCCACAACAACTGGTCCAGTTATCAAATCTGAATTCAGATAAATACGATGGAGGGAACATCTATACAACCTAACTCCACATCTTGTAACAAAACGGAGGCACAATCAGAAGTCTCCTCGGACAAAGGCAACACACCTTCTAACAATAAAGACTGAGAAGCTCCAGTGTCCCGTAAAATCTTAATAGGCTGAGGAGTAGTATTATCAACAATAGAAACAAACCCATCAGACATAAAAGGTTTATAATCCTCCATGTAATCACAAAAACTGGACTTAAAAGCCTGACTCGCAGGACATTCCAAGATATTGGCAACACGGGGTGTCGTACAAGCACTGGTCTTGGGCTTATCTCTTTCATTCTTCTTCTGGAGTCTAAAACAATCTGCCATCAGGTGACCATTCTTCTTACAATAAGCGCAAGTCAGTGACTTCTTCTCAAAAGTATCAAATTTTGGACTAGACATATTATAACTAGACTGGCTCTTATTCTGTGCAACAGGCTTACTATCAATACGCTCAGTGCTTTGATTCTTGTAATTTCCACTCAAGTATTAAAATTTTGACCTTTGAAACTTCTTTTATGTGAAAGGGTATAATTATCGGAAATAACAGCTGCATCTTGCAATGTCTCAACAGTTTTGTCATCTAAATGTGTTTTAAGTCTAAATGAACACACTGCTTGAACTCTTCTAATAACATCAATTGTCTTAAATCATCAAAATTTTATCTATTTTCTTTGACGTAAGCCATTTATCAAATAGATCTTCTTTTCCTAGCAAATTCAACATAGGTTTGTGAATCAAACTTTTATAAGACCTAAATTTATGTCTATATGCTTCTGGCACTAGCTCATAGGCTTTCAAAACTTCCTTTTAACCTTGTCATAATCAGAACTATTTTCTGATGAAAGTGCTGAGTAAATTTCAGCGGCCTTGCCCTCAAAAACACTTTGCAGCATTGTAGTCCAAAAGGCTTCGGCCATTTCAAATTTTGAGCAATTTTCTCAAACTGTGGAAAAAATTGTCAACTGTTTTTCACAAAATTTGGGAACCAAACGTATGTTTTTGCTGCATCAAAATTAAGATGTTCTGATTTTGACTGGAATTTAGTGTTGCTTTCTTCTTTTGCCATTTCAATTTTCATTTTTCAATCTCTAACCTTTCTCTCATTTCAAGTTCTGCCTGTTTTAATTTAAAGTCATCTTCTTTTCTTTTCTTTCATCTTCTCCATCTCTAACCGTTCCTTCATTTGAAGTTCTGCTTGTCTTTCTTCTTTTCCAATTGTTTTATTTTGAGTTCATGTTCTAATTCAAGCTGTTTTAATTTGATAGCGTCAACATTTTCGACCTTAAGATCAAGAGCCTCTTCACCTAAAATTTCTGCGTCAACTAATTTGTCTATTACCAAATTTTTATAATTTGTTTTCTCATAGATACTCTAAAGTCTAATTTCAGATGTTTAGCAAGCAACACTAATTCCTCTTTCTTTAAATTATCAAACCCTCCAGGTCTGGCGTTTTCAAAATTTACCGGCATCAAATGCCATTTTGTAGAATTTTGTTGGCTAGCTTAAATAAAAATACTGAAACAATTATTTTTTTAAATAAGATATTAACGTTATCCCGGACTTGAGCCCCAATTTCTGTTATGCCAGAAAATCGCCTTTAATTGTAGCCAACAAAAGACACAAATCAATAATAAAATTTAACAAGATTTATTATACCCTAGTTTACAAAAATATTACACAAAAAGAAATGTCAACTTAACTGTCAAAATATGAGTCCAATCTTTTATCTTTTCTTTATCCGGAAATCTTCACGGAATCCACAGAATATTATATCCAATTGGTCACAATCTAGTATGATGTAGTTTGTAAATAAAAGTGTCAATCCAACTGTTGAGAATGTTGATGTCTATCGATGTCTAAGTCTATCTATGTCTATCTCTAAATCTCTATATTCAACTAACTTTTGGGTCTGCATTTAAATACTCAAACGGAAATTTCTAGACAACGCTAGAAATATAAATTACGCATCTTTTGTTATGATCATTCTGGAAACGTTATGTAAGTGAAATAGAAAGTTCTAATCATTCCATGAGTATCAATGAATGTTCCAGTGAATTCTAAACTGCATAGTTGTAACACAATGTGTATAATTTGTACACAATATATAATGTAAACATTCTTAGGCCACACAAAACAAATTAGGCCAACTAAATAGATATGATAGTTACAATATCATAACACTTTGCCGACTCTAAATAAAGCTTATTTATTATTATTTATTTATTTATTATTTATAGCGTGCAGATGAACCCCGATGCCTTTATACTAAAGCAGACTATATGCATTGGGTTTTACTTGTTTTTGAAAGCCGTAAGGTGACATGCAGTTGTTTACATCGCTATCCTTTGTTTACGGTTAAACATTGCGTCATTGGCAAAATATTTTCAGATATATATATATATATATACTAATACATCTAACTGACATCTTTTGATATATTCAACCAGTATTTAAATGAAAATAGGGTGCGAACGGATCCAAGGGGCGAACGTGTATGGTGAGAATGTGTTTTTGGAGCGAACGCACCAGATACCGTCGTACATGTCAATATTTATATTTTCTTTTTTTTAATGTTATGCTTTGATATATCATCTATAATTCTGTCCTTTTATGTGAAAAATGAACAAACCACTCTGTATTTCTGACCGTACGTATTTCCTGTTTTGTAGAACGTTTTGCATGGTTTGTTGACATCGGGAAAGGGTGCTCTCATACACGCCCGCGTTCCAATGTCGTCAAAACTATTTTTGAGAAAACCCCTCAAAGCGAACGTTTCCAAGGCGCTCGTCGTTAGAAACATGCGTTAAAATATGCGCACTGTTAAAGGGCCGGTCCACCTTAACTTATGTTGCCAGGAATTTCTGTGAATATTCTACAAAACAATCATTAGGCAAGTTTAAGTTTGTTTCTACATGTAGAAAATCTTGTAACCAAATCTTTATATGAACTGTTAATAAAGACAGGATTTCAGTTGCAGACACGGCATCCTCGTCAGTTTCTATTTATATCAGTCAAACAGTTCTTTCAAAATCTTGATAACCAACTAAAACACACTCGACGTCATTTAACTGATGAAAAGGTTCCATGTATGTCTTGCAAAAAACTTTGGATTGTGGTTATGACAAGTTTTTCTACGTAAGTTGTCCATTGAAAGAGTATTAGTGCATTAATAAATATAAAAATAAAAGAAGATATGGTATAAATGCCAATGAGACAACTCTCCACCAGAGATCACATGACATATATGTTAACAACTGTAGGTCACCGTAAGGTATTTAACAACGAGCAAAACCCATACGTCATAGTCAGCTATAAAAGGCCCCGAAATGACAAATATTAAACAATTGAAACGAGAAAACTAACCGCCCGATTTAAGTAAAACATAATAAACGAAAAATAAATATGATATACTTCAACAAACGAAAAGCACTGAAACACAGGCTCCTGACTTGGGACAGGATCATACAGAATGTGGCGGGGCATATCTTGTTTAAAGGCACTATTCCACCCTGTAACCTGGGACAGTGGTGTAACAGTCAATCATAAAAACAAACTTAATAAATCAGTTGGAAAAGGCTCGTCAAATCAATACAAAGTAAGCATGTTATATTGTAAAGTGATTGTAAATACGGACGTCTACAAAGGACACACTTAGGTCTATTTTTGAAAGCGAGCTTTGGACTTGTACATACAATTTGTTGATTTGTTCATCAGAGACAAAACTGCCTACCTTTTTTCAAAATACCAATCACTAAAAAAGGCGGATTAGGCCAAAATGAACATTCAAAACACAGAATTCGACGGAAAGAGACAACGCCATTGCACAATATTAAATTATGTAACACATTCATCTCGTTAGAGTAGTGGTGTTAATTGAAATACACCTTGCTCATGTAAATTACTTAGTCTTTAACACATGTATCATATAACAGTCATAACTACACAGAGCGGTAATATACCTCTGAAAATTTGCTGCATTTGTCAACTTTCGAAAACCAATACTATCTGACATGTTTTTGTGATATGCTAAATAAGGATGAAGATGATGATAATGTTTACTTAAAGTCCAGATGCAAATAAAATGTCTAAGTCTGCCTCATATCTAGAAAATTGACAATGAAGGCCGGTTGAGAAAAAAATAAATACGATAATAGAGTTGATTTCAACTTTCTAATTTGAACTTTCTATTCCTATGTAGTATCATTCTAGCAGCACCTGTATATTGTATATATATATCATTCAGTTGATACGATATTCAAGGGCTTGCGCTTGCTATTATGATTCCATTGATAGAGGGTTGCTGATCACAAGGAAGTTATTTAACCAAGAGGTGAAGTTGAAATCATCATTTCGAAAATTTTACGGACGATATCACGAGTTGGTTGACCGTTATCGAATATCTGTGTCACAGATGAAGACGGATATGTTCCAACCGTCGTAACCAGAATCCTTTTCTCCGAATGTGACAAATCGAATTAGCCGGTTTTGTCCTTATATATGAGCAACACGACGGGTGCCTTTAAGTCTTTATTTCTTTTTTTGCCATGGCGTTGTCATTTTATTTTCTAGTGATGATGAGTTTGAATGTCCCTTTAGTATCTTTCGCCTCAATATTCAATGGCGAGAACATGAAATATGTACTATGAATGCTCTAACCGATACTCAGAGCCGGATTTAAAGTTACTAGATCACAACAGTTCGCACCCCCCTTACCCGGACACACAACGATCACTTCACGGCATCCAGTATTTGATCGTGTTCCGAAATACTACATGAATGGCCAAAAAGCTGGCCGGGAATTGATCCAACGACCTCCCACTCGCCCAGTGAACACAGGCTGCATGAAAATGAGCTAAAATTTCTACTGTTATACATCAACTTATTAATTTATTCTCTAATTTCGAATGTTTTTATATGAGGCTGACTTCATACAGAAGTATATTAGAAAGAATGAAAAAACGCTAGCACTAAATGTCCTCTCACTTAACAATTCAACATTTGGTGACTATGTTGAACGCATCAATCCCATCGAGCTTTAAATAAAGAGTACAACAGATACTGTTAAGTTTTCGTCATATTTTGACTTACATCTAGAAATTGACAATGAGGGTCGGTGGAGAACAGGACTTTACGACAAAAGAGATGATTTCAGCTTCCCATTTGTGAACTTTGCATTTCTATGTAGCAACCATCCAGCAGCGCTTGTATATTAAGTATATGTTTCCCAGATTGTACAATATTGCAGACTTTGCATTTCATCCTTATTTCTTTAATATAGGCTGGATGCTTACAAGGAAGCTATCAAACTAACAGTTTCACAAGTTGGTTAACCGTTGTGGAATTACTGTTTCACAGCTAACGACGGATATTTTCCAACTGTTGTAAATGCAATGGCGTCCTCTTTTCTAACCTTTCTTTAATTTAACTTCTGCTACGATGTTGGTCATCCTTTCGTGAATCATTATTTTTGTTTGCCAATCTAGTTATTCTCTTGTGTTATCTTGTATGTTTGTCATAATTGCTCTGCAGTATGTGCGGACTAAATATTATTAAACAGTTTTTCATTTTTTACATTTTTTTGTCATCCTTCATACCGGTATTATGATACTTGAGAGTTGAAGTTTCGGCCAAAATCAAAAAGTAAGAAGACACCAAGATGAAAATAAACAAATGTCGAATATGACAAAAGTAAAATAAACAGACAAAAAAAAAAAAACAGTAACAAAATACTCAACAGAAAACTGGAAATTGAGAAACATTCACCAAAATAAGTGTTAACTTTTAAGTGTTCCCTAGAAGGATGCAGTTTAGCACACATGGAAACATCTTTTCTATCATCCACGGTAACTACAGTATGGTTATAATGTAATAGCTGACTTTTGGGCTTCAAATAAAACTCAAGTCGCTTTGTTAGGGTTCAGGTTATTTATTTAACAGTAACGTAAAACACCCTGTAATAACAATGATAAAGTTACAAGAATTTTACAGAACAATTATACAGTAATACACATGATAAATATAATAATAATCTTTCATTACATTTAATGGTATTATACAAAACATTGCACTTCAAAAATGCAATTAAGTTGTGAACATAATGAGAACAAATATTATGTTCAATCATCAAATCATAGTATTGATGTCTTTTCATGTAATATTCAAATGTTCAAATTAACACTATTGATATATTAGGCGAATATTAAAAGCATACTAAAACAAGGGAAATAACTCTATACCAAAAATATGTGCTTAACATACTTCGTAGTTAATTCAACCTATTTAAACAAAATACAGTATAATTCTAATAGCATATTGCTAATCCTTACCAACTTGTGGAGCAAGGTAGTTACTGCTGTGGCACAAACCATCTCAAATGTACATACTGGTATATCACACAGTGATATTTATATATCAGCTTACAAATTCTGTAAACCAAAATTACAATGTTAAAGAAAGGATTTTGATGAAACCGTATTTAAACATAGACATAATTATAAAACATACAATATAAATCTTGTCATTGTGTATAAAATAAAACATAACTCGGACAATACTTTAAATATGTACAGAAACGTAGTTCTCTATCTAGTACAACTTTGTTTATGTTTTCTATTTATAATCAATCAACAATGTTATTGTGTACGGACTAATTCACACAAGTAATACACGGTAGTATTTAAAATCTACTCATAACAAAGTCTTATCGAATACACCTTGAAGTATCGATCGGAATTGTGTACTTTCTAAACTAATTTACATATAGCTCTAACGAATGACTACCAGTAATTTATATAATAAAATAAGTGTATAATATATGCATTCTATGTAGCGATAATACTTTTCGGGATCATAGAGAAAAATAACCATTCATACCAAAAATCATTCAATCTATGAAAATATATTAGAAATATTAATAAAGAAGTAAATAAAGAAAACTCACGTCAAAATGTCAAGTCTGTCATTACAATACAATCATGACCTTTCAGTATAAATTCTCCATAACTTCAATGGCTACTGGACATAAACGTCTGTCCATTTCGAATTCATTAGTCCTTCTAACTCAAACAAAGAAACTCACAACTCAGCGCTAAAACTTCAAACCAGCCAATCAGATTACTTGAAATCCAAATAATCAGGAACATTCAACAATACGTCAATAATGTATGGAAACGTTTCAATGTAATCAAAATTTAAAAAGGACAATTTGTTTTATAGTTTTATTTAACATTTACATAATTATACATCTTTATTTTACAATTAAAATCTACACAAAATAAAGAGGCTATCACAATAAGACAGTACAAACTAGTAATGGTCTGAAATAACCTTGATCTGTAATCGACTGTATTGAGGCTGTTGATTTTCTCCTTGACACATTTATGTATGTTTTGGCAAAACAAGTTTATCGACAGGTTGTATGTATACCTATGGGCACCAATTGCGTTCCTTTAATAGCAGACTTGTTATTGTACTGTAATAAATCACATTTCATGGCAATACTCAATAAAGACCCGTCTAAATTGCATTTAATTGATATATTCAACAACACTTACCGTTATCTTGATGATATTTTTTCATTAATAAAGCTAGAAGTTTTTAAATAAACTGGTAATATTTAATCAAATGAATTGTCTTAAAATAAATAAAATATAAACGGAAATAACTGTCCTTTTCTAGATTTAGATATTTCGGTTTTACACAAGAAACTCTACACAAAACATACAACATAACGGACGCTTTTTGATCCCTAGTATTAATTTCCCCTTTGTTTGGCGGTGATATTCCTTTGGCTCCATCTTACAGTGTTTATATACATTTGTATCACAGCTCGTTTGCAACGTCCGTGTCTGTAGTGACGCTTTGGATTACAAAGCACATAATCTACATATTATTGCTGAATTTTTAAGTCAGGGATTTTGTTACCGAAAATATACGTTAACAATCTTCAATCGATACAAAGATTTAGTTGGAAGTTTAACTGTACCTGTAGAAACCTTATTTCAAACGAGACAGCCCTTCCCAATTTTAACGGAGATCTTTTTTTACCGATCCCAGACATTTAGATACGATCCGGTTAAACTTATCGGTCCTTAAATTACACTTATTTCTAAAGGTTACCAATTCAACACTGTAATTAGATCTTTGAATATTGTATTGTATTGGTATGGTATTGATTTTGTAATCAGTAAATTAAAACTAAATTTATTATTATATACTTATATGCACATTCATGGCTCTAAAATGTATCGATGCATGTATCTTGGCATTGTACAAGGTTATGTTTTTCTCTGACTGTAAATAACTTCTTTACACTAATACAATTGAGAATGGAAATGGGGAATGTGTCAAAGAGACAACAACCCGACCAAAGAGCAGAAAACAGCCGAAAGCCACCAAAGGGTCTTCAACACAGAGAGATGATTTTTCAACTGATTTTTATAGTTTAGTCTATGTTGGTATTGTTGTACTGTTTCACCACTGTCTAAGGTTAGGGGAGGGTTTCGCGCCAGCAAACAGATTTAACCCCGCCACATTCTGTATGTGCCTGTCCCAAGTCAGGAAACAGTAATTCAGTGGTTGTCATTTGTTGCTGTGTATCATATTTGTTTTTACGCATTGCTTTGTATTGATTTGTTAAACATTTATCATTTCGGAGCCTTTAATAGCTGACTATGCGGTATGGGTTTTGCTCATTGTTGAAAGCAATACGATGACCTATAATTGTTTACTTCTATGTTATTTGTTATATGGTGTAGAGTTGTCTAATTAGCAATCATATCACATCTTCTCATTTTTATACAGCCAGCTAAATAGAGATATCTTATGTATTTACATTCTAATATTATCGTAGTTTGAACACATGGTACACATGTTTATTTTCGACACCTTCATATACCGCAAATTTTGACATAGCATGGCATTGCGGAACTCTAAAAATTGTCCTAATTACCCTAATTGTTGGTAAAAAAAAGTTGGATATTGAAAGACCATGTTAGGTATATACTGTCTGGATTTGTTTTATGTTTCACTTGGTGTAATTTATTGCTAGTGATGGTAATGTTATTCAAGCTCACAAATTTTGTTCAAGGATGTTTTATATTCAATACTTACAGTAACAATGGCAAGGCTTTTCTAATGTAGCCTTCAAGTTTGAAAATGATATTATGGTGACTGGAGTTGAATGAAACAATTTGTTTCCTTTCAAGCTCAACAAAAGGTTTTTCACAATTGAACATATAGAATATATATGCAAACTATATGTCATTGGAATAACACCTGGAAAATTGTCAAACGAAACCATCGGGTAATTGTCATTTATATCCTTGTCTAGATTTTAAATTCACATAAAGACATTATTTATATTTGTATTGGTAGTGTTTGTATGTAGTACAAATGGTGACAACAGTAATTATAAAAAAACAAATGCAAAATGACGATAGACTGGATATGCTAGAAATGTAATGAATTATATATGCTGTTGAGAACGTCTTCTGCTAAATGCTAAAAAATTAAAGCATTGCCATACCTTCTGTATGCGCTATGAGTCGTTATTCAAGGAAAAGGCAACGGCAGCTTTTAAATTTCACTTGATGTATTCCTTTGTTACGTTATATAAAAAGTAATTGTTATATTTGACTAATTATTGAATAAGGTTAATGTATTTTTTAATAGCGTACGTAATTTGTGGGATGGTTATATACAGCCTTTGTAAAGCATTATATATTTTAAAATAAGAAAAAGAATATGGGGTATCCATCCATGACACAAAATCAGTATTTGCACAGCAAAAACACAATAGGCAAAGGAACAGCGCTTTATGGCTGTGCTTCATCGTATGTTGACATATAGATGCATTTTGGGTTATTAACCATGGGTTGCTCTCATAATTGACGTCCTCCCCACATCTCCTTTATGCAAAGTATAAAAAATAAAGGAACTAGAAACCGTTTGCAAAAGGCATTATCTAATAAAATATTTCGTTTTCAAATAATTTTAAAATGAAATCTATTGGAAATTAAATTCTTTTTAGTAACTGTAAATTGCCGTGACTAGTACATGAAAAATCATAAAGGTTACAGTTTTCATGTCTTCTTTACGTTTTTATAATTCCCTCTGAAAAGATAGATTATTTGTTCAAACAGAATAAATTATGAATTCATAAAGTCATTATCGAAATCCATAAAAACTTGAAAATTATAAAGGATACGTTCAATACTGCTGACACCATTTGCTGTCATAAATTACTCCGTTAACAACCAATCAACATTAAGATGCTGTATGATAAAAAAGTATAACCAAAACTCCGAACTCTACGGCAAATTCAAAAGGGGAAGTCCATAAAAACTGACAAAAGCACTCGCTGTCAATCATAGGAACAAGCAAAATACAACTATATATAAATTGACATTATTAATTCTCTTGGACGTTTATTTTTTTCAACTATGCAGTAGATTTAGCAAGTCATCATGTTAGACAAAGATGTTTTAGGATTGATATATCTTATTTTGTCGTGTGGTAATGTATTATTTAAATAACGTACACATTTAGGATGGATATATTCTGTTTCGGTAGTTTATCATTATAGTTATATTATCCTTCTATACCTACATAGATATGCAGAACTTTAATACCAGATTTTATTGAGATACAATATCCTTCGAAACATCACAAAAAATTCTTTCGAATGAGGTAATTTACCCCTTATAGGTTATAATGGATTTCAATATACCAGGTTTATAATATTTAGCTACCTAAGGTACATTATTTCTGCTTAAAGTAGATTTTTCTTCTTTTCACACTTCTTCAAATTTTCTTAGCAGACTTTGATATTCCTAGTTTTACTCTAACAACTTATTATATCAAGGTACCAGTAGAAAGGTGTTTCGGTTCTGACATGAATTAAATGATTCATTGTCATCCTACATTTCCAGCAGTTGTTTTAAAATTACCACAAAACGTTATTTTAGACGACTTTTTTCACTCCTGTGCTGTTTTCGATTATGAGACTGTCAATTGTTTAAAGACCAAACAGCCTATTGTTTATGCGCATTAGCTAACGCAACTTGATTGTGACGTGAAAGCTCTATGACGTTGTGTCCAGCTCGGCCAACTGCGGCAGATAAGAACATCCCATTTCGCGTTTTTCACGGATTCCAAAGTGATGTACGCGTCAAAATACGTTTTGTCAAGAAAAATGAGATACAGCAGCCACAATTATTTAGTAAAAATCAAACATAAATGAACACAAAAGACTAACGCTTAGAATTTTGAACTTTTGTTATTTGCACAAGTAGTTTCCATCTACTGGCACCAATTTTTACTTTAACTGATTCTCGTAAAACATTGGTCGATCTTGTAATGAATTTCAATTTTATTTATACTGCTAAATTGACAAAATCTTTGAAAAAAAAAAATGCATTGTATTTTGCCGTTGCCGATGATTGGTGTCATTTAAAATTATCTTAAGGTAAAAAATATAAAGATTTCGCGTGCTCTCGCCTTTTATATTACTATATAAATCCTCGCTCTAGCTCATGTTTAAGGCAAAAGTTTAAAGAAATCAATACCTGAATGAGAATTGAAAGAGTAATAAGTAAACAGAAATCGTATTTTATAATAGGCCATATACATGTAACATTTTAGTATTAACTACGTAAGTGTACCTATCATTTCAACTTCCTTATACTTTTAATATTTAGAAATTATGAATCTACAAATTAGATGGAATAGTTTTTACACGCCCGACTTGGTTGGAAAGTTGTATGGCATACACTAGTCCGGCCGTGCTTCTGTCCGTCTGTCACCACTATATGGTCTAAAATAATAATAAGAAGATGTGGTATGATTGCCAATGACACAACTATCCACCAGAGACCAAATGACATAGGAGTTTACCGTAGGGCCTTCATCAAGTGGCAAAACTAATACTAACAAAACTAATAGGTTAGAAGTTATTCAGTGTCATATTTCATTTTCATTTTTTTTTATTTTCAATAACTCTGTCAAAGAGAGGGAGGGAAAAAAACAAATTTTCTTTTTTAAAGCGGAGTAGAAGGAGATTTCGAACAATATTACATTCCACGGGCGGTGTTTCTAAAAGCTTGTTTTAAAGCTGATCGAGATTCTCGGTGGTTTAGTGAGGCATCATAATGAGATCTTACAAAATACTTATACATAAATGTGACCTCTTGTATGATAGAGTAATAAACTCCAGAATCTTTAATTGATAGATACAAATCTACTGTTTCATGTGAAAAAAGAATTATGCTCCAAGGGTTCGGTATTATTGGATTATTTGAAATTTTAAATAACATCCAAATAATGTTCGAATTGTGGAAACACACAAAACTGAAGTTGCTATAGTGACGAAACGAAGTCGGTGACCCCCAATTTTTTTCATCATATGTTATTCCTAAAATCATGAAATATCCTCACTCAAAATTTTAAGAAAAAATCCCTGGTAGAAATTGATGGCTGTTTGGACTTTAATGCATTCGGCTAAACTGTAAAATAGCCGTAAATTCATTTTCGATACACGTAAACATGCAATATCTTATTAAAATTGGGACGATACTTTAAACATACCTGAGGAATTCAGAATCATCTGCCCAGCGCTGGATGTAGTGTAAGACAAAAAGTCAAATAACAAAAATACCAATCTTCAAGTAGAATTCAAAAATTCAAAACGGAAAGACCTTTATCAAATGGCAAATTCAAAGTTCAAACGATTGGAAAACAGTTATATTTATCAAATTTGAACATATATCGATGCAAGTTTGTTGTGTTTGGTAAGGTACACGTGTTTATGCTATTCATAGATAGGTCTGTTTGATTGAATATATAAAGTATACAGGAAAATTTCATGCACGGGTGGTTTGATAGAAGTTTATGTCATTCGAGACATTGCAGTCAAGTGTGCTAGAGGCTTTTTTTTTCGCATTCTTACAAATTGGTATATTCAACCTAGCATGGAAAATTTCTGAAAGTGAAGAGACTATTCCAAATAACCGTAGAGAATCTGGAGTAGTTCGTGAAGAGCAGCAAACAGCCAAAGAAGTTGCTGAATCAACTTTATGCCTTTTCAAGGACTATTTTGATAGCAGAATAGGAAGTCTGAAATGCGAGTTGAAAGAAGAAGCGGCAAGTAAATCAGATAAAGTATTGTAAAAAAAAAATAAAAGCAGAACATTCACACAATTTTAAGTTTTCCGGGAATAAAGTTCAGTTCGAATTAAATTCTGACATTGACCACGAGATTTCAAGAATTAAACGCACCACCGAGTCCAGGGACTATGACAAGATTAAAGACATTTGCTATGACCTCAAAGACAAAATCCATAAGCGTAACAAATGCAGACAAATCCCCTGCCGGATGGGGTACAATCAAGAAGTATCTTTTGGATGATCTGGCATCAGATACCGACGATGAGAAAAGAATCCGGTCAGCAGAAAGCCGTGCTCTCAAAGCGAAGAAGAACCGCGAACAAGACAGGATCAAACGTAAATTTGGCAACAGTTATGGATCGAAAATGCCTGAGTTACCCGCATAGTACCTACTGCCACTGTTTCTTGTGCTACTGACCGTAATTTTCGTGCCTACGAGAAAACCAACACTGGACCTTAATCCACAGACATCTGTTTTGGTTGCAAGGCCATGGGTCACTGGAGACGAAAGTGCCCGAAGTTTAACAAGCCAACGAGTTCCAGATAAAGATATTAATGATAAGTATTATTTTGATTTTGTTGACAATGATAAAAGAGATTTAAAAAAACAGTTAAATATTTTACAACTGGATTCATATGAATACAAACAATCAAAAGTTTACATAGAAAAATCTATATGGAAACCTTGTCAGGAGCTTGTTTGGTTAAATTTAATTTGGAATTCGTTGAATCACAGTATCCAAGTTCCTTCTCAGAGATTAGTTGATCTTATTACGTGTATTAATCAAGTGATGGATACTTTGCCTTTTGTCAGTGCACGCATTTTAGCCGGGGTCACAGGGAGAGTAATTTCTATGTTACCTGTCATAGGTAATGTAACTAGATTAATGACTAGAAATTTATATAGATTGATTGAGTCACGTGTTTCATGGGACTATAGTTTCATCTTGAGGGATCAAGAGGTCATAGATGGAAACATTAAATTTCTGCTTTAAATTTAAAATGTTTTTCGGAGTATAAGGTTCCATCTATAATTTTGTATTTGGATGCTAGCAGTTTTGCTTGTGGAGGCATTTAATGCAGTTTTCAATATAATGGAATTTGCTGCGACTGTCATACAAGTGAGAGGTTAAACGCTATAAAACCAGGTTCAATCGACCATTTTCTACATAAGAAAATGCCTGTACCAAGTCAGGAATATGACAGTTGTTGTCCATTCGTTTGATGTGTTTGTGCTTTTGATTTTGCCATTTGATTAGGGACTTTCCGTTTTGAATTTTCCTCGGAGTTCAGTATTTTTGTGATTTAACTTTTTCGCAAATATTGATGTGCAAGGTAGAGACAGACAATTGTCATTGATATAAAATGAATTACGTGTACTTATTACCTGAATGATAATGCACTTGACAAATGCAAGTGGCTAATCCCATGTGAGAGTTTTGTATTATATTGATAAATGTTTTATGTTTGGTTGAGGTTACGAATTAGAACATAACTACCATATTCCTGTCTTGGTATAGGCATTTAATGCAGTTTAAAAAAAAAAAATGCGGAAGGATATATACGAAAAAGGAAAATATATTTCCAACGGAATAAGATTTCAGAATTCAAGTTTAATTATCTTTGGAAGGTTCAAGTCTGCAGTGAATGCCCATTTAAAAAAAAAACTATTAAAGATCTCAATTACAGAATGATAATCTAACTTTGAAACACCGCGGTTTTTCTACTTCCAGGCGTACATATAGTATTTGCACGGACAGTTGCAAGGTTTTCATCTTAATTACGTGTTATAGTGTTCTTGTATTTGTCTTTGTAAATTATTAACCTTTACTGTTTATTCCATTTTTGGTAATATCCTTTTGGCGTGGCTTGGTACTTATGCATCCCGCCATTGTGTTATTGTGCTGTGGTCATTTTTTACTTGTCTTTCATTTTTGCTTATGTGCTTTTTCAATATGCCATTTTGTTTTTCTTTGTTGACATATTTGTTTGTTTTTATAGTGATTAAGATTATAACACAATGTTGACTGCTGTACCCCTATTTTTTTACCTATTATATCTGTTTGTTTTGTTCACACATTGTTTTCGATATAATGGAATTTGTATTCTACTGTAATACAAGTGAGAGGTTTAGCTATCTATAAAAACAGGTTTAATCCACCGTTTTCTACATAAGTCCTGTACCAATTCAGAAACATGACAGTTGTTTTCCATTCGTTTGTTGTGTTTGAACCTTTCATTTTGCCATTTGATTAGGGACTTTCTGATTTGGATTTTCATTGCAGTTTGGTATTTTTGTTATTTTACTTTTAACGCTCTTCAACTTTGAATTTGATTTGGTCTCAAATATTTTGATTTGGTCGTCCCTGATGAAAAATGTCAATATGACGTACCTTACTATACAATTGGTATCTCTGGTGAGTTTTGCCTGTTCTGATAACAATATGTTTAACATATTATTTAGTGAGCAAATACTATTAAGCGTTTTTAATTTAGTAAATCAATATTAATAATAATAGAATATATATATATATATATATATATATACTACTCTAGATATCAGCACAGCAATGTTTAATCTGCAAATTTGCGGAAGCAAATTTTTGTTCTTCCCTCGTCGGGATTCGAACTTATGATATTGGGATATCGAGACAACACCGCCTGCACTGTGTACAACTCTAGATTCTACTTACGAGGAAAGGTAACACTAGCCCACCGAAAGCTGAATTATTAGTTCAGTCTAGATGGCCGAGTGGTCTAGAACGATGGACACAGTGCAGGCGGTGTTGTCTCGACATCCCAATAGCACGAGTTCGAATCCCGGCGAGGGAAGAACAAAAATTTGCTTCTTCAAATTTGCAGATTTAACATTGTTGTGCTAATATTTAGAGTATTTATGATTATAAAATGTGTTTTCAGCCGTGTATCACCTTTACTGGTGATCCGATGGATCTGTCGTAGAGTTGTCACTTGTTTAGACGTACTTATATATAAATACATAATTACTCTAAATATCAGCACAACAATGTTAAATCTGCAAATTTGCGGAAGTAAATTTTGTCCTTCCCTCGCCGGGATTCGAACTCATGCTATTGGTTTAACGAGACAACACCGCCTGCACTGTGTCCAGCGCTCTAGACCACTCGGCCACCTAGACTGTACTAAAAATTCAGCTTTCGGTGCCCTAGTGTTACCTTTCCTCGTCAGTAGAATCTAGAGTTGTAATACCGTACATGATATTTTAGGCATGAAGATGGAATTGATTGCAGATTAGTTAAATATCTATCGTAAAGGATCGTAAGATAGTCACAGAAATAATTATTTTGATAAGTACGTCTAAACAAGTGACAACTCTACGACAGTTCCATCCATTGGATCGCCAGTGAAGGTGATACACGGCTGAAAACACATATTATATTCATAATAACTCTATATATCAGCACAACAATGTTAAATCTGCAAATTTGAGGAAGCAAATGTTTGTTCTTCCCTAGCCGGGATTTTATGTGCATTTGTTTATTTAAGCTTTTGCGAATGCAAATATTGCATTAAAGAAACCCACAAAGCTGTCTTCTACATATGATCCTAAAGTTAAGCAAGGGAGGAGTGATTATATCTGTTGTAACTCTACATATGCCGTTGATGGAGACAAGTCCGTTTTATTAGCTAATGGGGATTTTGTCTGCGCGCATTCAGACAGTCTTGCTAATCAGCAGTCATGGTGGGCAGTCGACCTTCAGAATATTTATGTCATTAATGATGTAGATATTTTTGGACGTACAGATTGTTGCAGTAAGTGTTTTCTATTCTCAAGTTGACTTTATTATACAAATAAAGCACGTATTATTAATATTACAAGTGCATGTTTGTATCTCGTTGAAGTTGTGAATACGTGAAAAGCATATGCAAAACTTCCGAAATCAGATAAAATCTTTAGATTGTATGCTTATAAATTTACCATGTGATTTTCATAAGTGTCGATAATTGATCGATCATTGAGCGTAATTGGATAATTATTTAGAATTCTTGTTTTTATACTAACATTACATCCTTTGCCCAATTATTATGAAAAATAATATTTTGAAGTCATATAAATCTTGGAATTATCTATTTATAAGTAGTACATTCCAAAGTAGGAGAGCTGCTTTCAAGGCTGGAACAGTTTAAAAGTAACGACTGCCTAAATACACATTTTCAATAGTTCTAACTGAAAGTAAATGTATACCAGTAGTGTTGACTTTAATTGTTCAAATAAGATATGCCCCATATATATAATATAGTAATTTAAGAATGAGTCATGTATAATACGAAAATTATTTGTATATTTTTGGGGAAAAAACGTAAAACAAAAGAGAGGCCGAAGATACTAAAGGGACATTCAAACTCATAAGTCGAATAATAAACTGATCTAAATAAGACAACACCATGAGAGAAAAGACCGAAAGACAAACAACAGTAAACACAAACATCGTAGAAACCTAAGGACTGAACAACTGTACTTATGTACACAGCTAGCCTGAATGGAACACTTTATTTAACAAATAAGTAAATATGAAATTGAGAATGTTGGGAATTTAGACATTGACAGAAGTCTTTTTATGCTGAAGTAATGGCCCTCTGTAATGGAAGCAATCATATAGAAGGTATAGGAAATATTGTAGAAAAATCAGAATGATGAAAATTCCAGTCGACATCGTGTTCCTCATCCGATTAAAAAATGAAAAAAAGAAATGTACGCTTCCATCATCTTTTCGTGTTTACGCCCAGCGTCCATTATCTCAGAATGCAAAGTGATGGTAACTGGATGTATATCCACTCCAAGTATCTCAGAATAATTTGATAAATTTGAATAAAACCAAACAAGCATAGATACTTATACGGATATGTCCTTTTTCACAAGTCTTAAACTTGCATGATATGTTATGTGTATAATTTGTTTGGGCGTCTTAGTTACTTTTTTTTTCGAAAAATACATAATGTTTGTAAAGGAAAGACAATCCAAAATATTGTTTGCTTGATAAATAATAGTACTGTACTATACCACTTTTTTTTTTTTTATTAAATTGTAATAGTTTAAACAATATTGTCTCAACTCTTTAACTATTTGATAAATATTGTTTAATGTTCAACATTCCGTTTAAATTTTTGATAAAGTTTATATGCTTAACATAACTCTGTTGGATGTGTTTACTGTTATTTTATCTGCGTAAATCATAAGTCGAAAAAAGACCATAACATGAAGGTGAATGATAACATTAACAGTACAAATTTTACCGCACAAGATTCTCATTTCGACAATTTTAGTATATTCAGTGATGCTTGAAAAGGGGATACAACCAAATAGAAACAACAGTAAAACCAAACCTGGACATGGAATCAGAGCTATACACGAAGACGATACATAAAATGAAACACCATCCGTATTGCCATGCCAGTACCAGGGTACTGGCTACTGGACCGGGGATACCTTAAGGACTAACATTTCAACAGCAGAGTTATCGACCCAGTGGTAGTAATAATATGAATGGTACCAATTTAACTGCACCAGATAACTATTTCGACAAGTAATGTTTCACCAGTGATGCTCCAGGCAACACTATTTGAAAGTCCAAAACATTAACAAAAGTGTATCTTCTTGTGTGAATATCTAACTAGTGTTGAGGCAATCTTATCGTAGCATTTCAATATCAATTACGTACTCAATTTTAATATTTATTTTATTCTCAGCTGATCAGTCCAATCTCGCTAACTTTGATGTTGAAATTATGTTGCCAACATGTACATATAATCATTGGAATGATTTAGAGGAAGGATGTAAAATTAATTGTCATTACCAGGAAACAGAAAGTCAGAGAATTACGGTTACCTGCCCTCCTAACACTAAAGGAAGGTATATCAGGATTAAACGCCGTGATACGTTATACTTAGTCATTTGTGAAGTGGAAGTGTATGGAAATCCAATAAACAACCTTCACGAATCAGGTATTGTACTTGACTTGATTTATAATTAATTCTTTTTTTATTTTGTCTAATAACAAAATGTCTAAATAAAAAGTTTGAGTAAAGTGACACGAGTTTATATCATTGTACAATTTTAAATCAATTGTTCAAAAGCTGTTTTAGTATGATGAAGTTAAATACAGAAAAGCGATTCGAACGCATAAAATTAATAAAATGTAATTTTCATTCATTTATTACCTACAAACTACATAGCCAGATCGTGCGAGGCACATGGGGAGTCAAATTCGTATTCGTTGGTATGTAATGGACTTTTAACAAAACATACCAACAAGCAACACCAACATTTCAAGAAATAAGATATACACACAAAGAAAGACCGAATAGAACAAAACATGGCTGATGTAGTCCAGCTTTAGACAGGCACACAATCTTGTAGGGTTCATCATTTAAACATGGTCTTCTGACCTAAAAAAAAGGATCTACTAGCCCTTTCGGAGATCTGAGATTACAACCGTTTTTTCGTTAATACAAGACCAGTCATTGGCGCTCGAATCATAACAGTTGAAAGAACAAATTAAACACAAGTAATGAGCATTTAATAAACTCATTAGAAATATTAGATTTAAAAAATTTATGTCAGACTCGCGTTTCGTATACGAAAGGCTCATCAGTGACGCCCGAATAAAAAAGAAATCAAACAGCCGAACAAAATAGGATTTGAAGAGCATCGAGAACTCAAAATTAAAATGGTTTCGCCAAAAATGAAAATCAGTGCCTTGAGGGAAAACACGAAAATCAATGCCTTGAGGTAAAAAAAAAAAAAAAAAAAGAAGTGGTTTTTTTTCAAAAAAAAAATCGAAAGAAAATTCGACAGTTAACTAACGAACTTATTTAAACCAACATAAACACGGAAAAATATATACACCGGAAGTTATTGACAACCTCTGCAGATTCCTGTTTTGGACTTGCATTTTGTAAAAAGTAAACTAACAGAAACTACCGATCTCCAAGGAAAATTGAAAACGGAATGTCCTTTATCAAATAGCAAAATCAAAGCTCAAATCCATCAAATGAATGGAAAACAAATGTCTAAAATGATGGATTAAACCTGTATACACTTAACATACATATCTTCGTCAATAGTTAAACAAACAATTAGTTTTTCTATTTAAGGTTTGGCAAGTACTGTTACGACCTATGCATGTGGAAAGATCGGGTACGGATATGTAGGTCCAGTTATAGGAACATCTATAGCGCAAAGTAACATCCAATGTACAAGTACGTGCATCACGAAGACTGCCTGTTCCGCTGCAGAGTATGACAAGAGCACAAAAGTCTGTACATTAAAAGGACAATGTTTAAATGCAACGCAGTCATCTTTGTACGAAGACAACGACAAACAAGTATTTCTTATTCAATAGGATTTTGAGTGGAGACAATAAATTGTTGATTTAATGCTTAAATAAGGAAATACAGAATCAGCGATTAATGACAAGTCATGTTAACAACAATCTTTTACAGTACAACTTATAAAATACTACTATATTTTCAGTGTTGATATAACTTTTCTATAAATGCCAAATATATTTTCGGGTTATTGGATCTTAGAATCCAAAACCCAGTAATGTCTTCGAATCTAAAAGTAAAGCTTTGGACACAAAACTCTAACAGACATCGTGAAGTGGTATGAGAGAAATTCTCAATAGGAAAATTGATTTTGGCATTGTTGTCATCTTACCTTAATGAAGATTGAAAAGCTAAGTAGATAAATGATATAAACAAGTTTTGAATTTAAATTTCATCTACTGGTTATCATATTTCTATTAATTATTCATATATACAAACTATCACTTGTTGACTCGATAATGCTCTTTGGTAAAATATATTGTTTCAATCAGAATCAATGATTAATTTACGCATGCTTACTTATTATAAATCCATAAATAATGGAAAATTAAAAAAGGATAATTTCAATGTTCGTAAAGCTTTTTTCAATAACTTACCTCATAATATACAGGAAACACTTTATAAAATTGAGATGTAATTTAACATCGATTTTGGTAATTCTCTTGAAATGTTTTTCTAACTATTAAATGAGGCAAAATAAACTCAATATTGTCTTGATGTATACCTATGTCGTTGGACTGATATATCTATTTAATTTTTTTGTGGAAATATGTTTTTTTTTTGTCTCCCCATCGACAAAGGGAGACATTATTTTTTGTAGTATTTGTTCTTCTTCTGGTACCACTTCTCATATAGCCTTCCCATGTTCAAAACTTTTGATATTTTGACATTGACATCATATCTGGCGGAAAGGTATATTAAAATACAACGGCGTGTCGCATATCATCAGGACCTTTATTTGAAATTGACATTTGACTTCAATTGTTTTGTTATGTTTAGATTTTTGAGTTTGAAACATAACTTTTTATTTGTTTAATATAGGCGTTTGATATTTGGGACATGGGTGAGGAACACATGACACTTTCAATGCAGTGAAGGATTGCTCCAGGCGTCATAACCAGCTCCAAATATACTACATCGTTAGTATCTCTAAAGCCGTCCACATCGCACCGCTAAACCATATATATTCTTAATTGACTTAATAAGAACCTTTTAAGTTCAACTTGTGTTTAGTTCACAGCGCTCCCTCATACAGTTAATTTTCAAATTTATAAAAAACTGTTTCAATCCGGACCCCTAAAACTAAATAAATTTCAAATGGCAACGACAAGACCTTTCTAAAACACTGTATTTTTTGTTCAGGGATGGGATCCGTAACTAAGCACTTCATATCATATATTGTTAAACATATAAAAAGCAGTTGAGATTTCCACCATTACCCAATATATTGTCATTGCGCTACTTTTGGAGGTCTAATAAGTGTTTGTTGTGCCTATTGTTTTGCTTGTTTGACTCCTTTACATGCATACTATAGATGATAGGGTAGACATATGTTTAGTCCTCTACAATATTTCCAACTAAATGTATAATAACGTACACATATTTTGTATGAAGTCTGTATTTTAACTGTGTTTGTTATATGTTGTAATTTGAAAAATTCTGTTGACGCCCGCTTGTGTTTCGACATCATTGTATATTTTGTTTATCCTTTTTGAATAAAATTCATCATGCATGTAAATAAAGATGAACAAAAAATTTTTATAATGAAGATCAAAGTACTTTCAATACGCCGATGTTTCTGTTAAAAAAAGTGAATCAAAGCAAGACTTTACAGACAATGATGATCACATGCCTTGTGCATGTTGTAAGCAGTAGATTTTATAGAAAGATAGATAATATTTGTGTCACTTTTTGTTTGTTTCAGAAGATAAATGTCATGTGTTTCAAACGTCTTTCAATTTTCTTGTAACCATTGCAACCTCTTTATTTCAATACTATAACATTTATCGTTGTGACAATACGTGTTCCTGTATAGACCCTAGTAAAGTGTCAATGATTCAGTATATAAATCATGAAGTTATCCTCAAACGATTCTCAGTGATTTGTGTTGTCCTTTTCGGATTTGATGCTACTAAGCATTGCATGCATTTGGCTTCTGTGATTATTTGTTTGGATTATACCATATAAGTAAATAAAAAATACGTTTTCTTTTATATAAAATCTGTATCAATTATCATGATTATGCACTAATTAGTCCATATGATGTGGAGGCAAGCAATGTTTAATTTATATTTACACTTCTGTGTTATGATAATAATTTACTAATGCTCGTTTATGTCGGAGCAGAAAGTTAATGAACCAGGGTTATGTTAAACAACGTCTCATCTGTATACCAAAATGTTTATCAGAGGATACCAAGACCTTGTTGATAAATATTTCGTATATGGATTATACCATATAAGTAAATAAAAATACGTTTTCTTTTATATAAAATCTGTATCAATTATCATAATTATGCACTAATTAGTCCATATGATGTGGAGGCAAGCAATGTTTAATTTATATTTACACTTCTGTGTTATGATAATAATTTACTAATGCTCGTTTATGTCGGAGCAGAAAGTTAATGAACCAGGGTTATGTTAAACAACGTCTCATCTGTATACCAAAAATGTTTATCAGAGGATACCAAGACCTTGTTGATAAATATTTCGTATCAACTGTACAGATACCACATGATGGTCTTGAAGTATAGATTCTAGGTACTGACGTTGTTTATCATCTTAATAACGTATTATAATGTTATTTGTATTTGTATTTGTCTTTAACTGTTAAGCTCATTTTTGACGTGGCTTGATATTCATACATCCCGCCATTATGTTATTGTCCTATGGTCATTTTTTGTATTCTTGTCTCTCATGTTTTATAGAGATTAAGATTATACTACAATGTTGACTGTTGTACCCTGATTTTTTACATTTTGCGTATTATGTTTGTTTGTTTTTCTCACACATTGTTGCCATTATAATGGAAATCTATGCGACTCTCATGCAAGTGAGAAGCTCAGCTAGTTAGAATACCAGGTTTAATCTACCTTTTTTTTTTTTTTTTATATTTTACATTTTTTAATGATGATTGTTTTGAGCAAAGGAATTTAATGACAATTTAACCGGTAATTTGTCGAAAGCTTACTTAATGATAATAAGTCAAGATCTACTTGCAATTTTTGGTTATAAGGGTTACACTATATTTTGATCCGACATAAAAGAAAAATCAAGTAAATAGCAAAGCAATGAAAAGAAAGAAAAAAAACCAACAACAATAAACAAAAAGGATGAAAGTTTTCCTATCAATTACATGTTCTTTGAAATTCATCATTTCTAAAACATTATCGTGATTTTATTATTTTGTTTCGGAATGTAATATTAGAACATGAAGAAAATAAATAATATATCAAAGTGCATGATTTACTTAAACCTCGCCGGATTAAAGAAATATACAAAGCTATTTTACCATTTTCATAAAAGATATCTAGAATGACTATTGTTGAATGACGCCTTTTGTATCCATATACGGATAGAGCTGATATAAACCAGTCAACCTGCAGAATTTTCACACACATACATGCATATGTATAAATAGAATAGCGCAAAATTAAAACAATTTTAGTAATCCGTTTTCATCAGAATCAGTTTCAATACATTTACATTTTATATATATAATTGATTACATGAACAACACATTTACAGTGAATTATATGACCCTACTATACAAATCAGATACACTTTGCTTTTTTATTATGCGTTTAAGTTTGATATGGTTTCTTAATTTTCATGCTAAATATATTTGATAAATTGATGATTTTAAAATATATAAAAACTAAAATATGTTGGTTTTTCTCATTACGTATGAAAAATGTTTTAGGTGTTCATATTTAAAAATAAATTGGTTTGCATTGTAATTTGTTTATTGTTTGATTTGTTTCTGCATTTGAGATTCCCATCAGCAAATACTATATTTGCACCTATTAAGACAATCTACAAAGGTTAGATATAACTCTCATTAAACTTATGCCAGTGATTTCTGTATACAATCTGTAAAACAATCGTTTGAAAACACAAGGCCAGTATAAGTCTTTTTGTACATTTAGAAACATATCTTTATATAACCATGCTAATCTGGACAGGATTGTTTTGTTTTGTTTTATTGCAATAACACAGCATCTTCGTCAGTTTTTGTTTAAATCATTAAAGCATTTCCTACAAAATCTTTTTTTTGTCATTTAGCTGATATAAAGTTTACATGTATGTCCTGCGAATAACTTTAGATTTTTTGTTATTGTAATCATTTCCTTTGGTACAGGGGACACAATAAACCATTATTAAATATAATTATCAGACAATGATTTTCAGCGTACATTATGAAAATTCATGTTTTTCACTTGGTGTCTTCAGTGTTTCGAGTTCTTGTTTTGTGTGGCTGATCTGAAAAGTAATTTCCAAAGCATTATTCTCTCAATCTGTGTATATTGTCTTTGCAAATATTAACATTAAAGCAGAATCGAAGTGGGTATCATACTGTACATTTTACAACTAGAAAGGTTATGCAAGGTGAGGGTAGGTGAGCAATGGTGAGATATTAGAGTTAAAACTACTTGCACAAAATACGGAGTTGCTACATTTAGCATGACTTAGTTATATATTTGTATTTTCGTAATGACCCGATTAAATAAGTTTTACCACAGATTTTAGGACAAGACGAATGTTATTAATCTTAAATGCATGACTATTTATTGTGTTGGTCAAGTCTTTCTACATAAGTTGTAAATTGAAAGAGTATTATTGCATTAGTTAGGATGTTATATTGTAAAGTGATTGTAAAGACGGTAATCTACAAAGGACACCCGTAGGTCTATTTTTGAAAGCGAGCTTTGGGCTTGATAACAAAATTTGTTGATTTGTTCCTAAGAGACAACATTATCTACCCTTTTCAAACTCTTAATTACAAAAAAAAAGACTGTTGGGTCAAAGGGGTCATTTAAACACAGAAATCGACAGAAACTAACACCGCCATGGCACAATATTAAATCATAAAATAAATTCATCTTGTATTGATTGAGTATTTGTTAAACGTAATTTCTTTACTTCTATGATTTCATCAATTTTGGTAAAATGGATGTAGTTTTTTAGTTTGAAGGACTTAATGTCATATGTGAATGATGCATTGGTTCGACTCAGCTCTGATATCCGATTTCTTTTTTTGATAAGTCGATTGAATATTTCAACAGCGGCTCTAAAGCATTTTGTATTTACATCCCTGATATCTTTTACAGTTTAAATCCCAAATTTCGAAAAATTTGCAAAATATAATGAAGTCCCTTAAAACTTAAAATAAGATTTCCTCGTAATATTTTCATCACGTAATTGCTTTCTCGTCACATATGTTTGTATTTTTAGAAATCTGGCGATGAGACTGTTAGATTGCTGTAATATTTAGACATTTTGATATGACCAACTCCTTTTTATATTGGAACAAGTTCAAATAAATCAGTTCACACATGTCCACCAACAGTCCAAACATGTCCACCAATACTTTCTTTTTGCATTCTATTTCTCTACATCTGAATTAATAATGTTATACATACACTCAGGTAATCCCAGATGCTATAAGTTATATGGTTCGTTACTGACCCCTTACGGGTCCATAGAGGGTTAGTAAAATCCATAGGGGGTGAGGCCGCAGGCCGAATCTCCTATAGATTTAACTCACCCTCTATGGTCCGTAGGTGGTCATTATTGAACCGTATAACGAATTTATCGGACGCGGGACTTTTCCTGCTGCGTTCTGTAGAAAAATAAACAATGAAATACAACAACATCAATAGATGACATCACCATTAACAGTAGACGTGACGTCATGAACCCCATATGAAATTTACTAACCCCCTACGTATCCATAGGGGGTCACCACGTGACGGCGTTTAACCAATCACAACGTCACAATTTACATAAATAAACATATCATTGACAAGGATGAGATTTTGGCGAATCATAAGTTCTTCGTGGCTTCAGTGAACATTACATTGAATAGCAAATCTGAGGACTACCTTGTTTTTATTGGATACCTTCACAAAATTCCGTACAAACAACGGTTCATTGCCTGCTCATCTGCATGTTATACAAAGGAAATGTACATTAGATTGACAAACATTCTGTCCGCAGTGAAAAAGGGTCTTCAGTAATACTTTGAAACTGTTTATTCGCGTAGTGGTATTAACCATATGTGGATTTAAATAAAAAAAACTAAAAAGAACTTCTTGATAATTCTAAATCTCGATCTTTCTCTGAAATTAATTCTGTCAAAACTTTTGATTTCAACCCTATATACCACATTCCCAATGTGAAATTGAAAATCGTCAAAGAGAAATAATCCACAATGCCTTTTAATATACAAATTGTAGAATACGCTATTAATTTATTACTGTTGTATACCATACGGCATATTCTGTTAATAGTGAACAAAAAGGTAAAACATGCTACATGGACAACATATTTCTTGAATTTGGAGGTAGAGTTTTTCAGCAGTTTGTCGGCATCCTTATGAAATCTGTATGCCTCTCCTTGTCGACCCCCTCTTATTTTGATATGTGTCTGTAAAAGCCGGTTTTCTCAGGCTTTTAGTAATAAATAACTAGCTTCGATCTAGGCTCTAAGCTCTAAGATATATTTACTTTAATTCGATTAACCTTTAAAATTACAGCATTCATACCGGGCCGCTCGATACGTGCATTCATTCAATTTTATACGTAAAGTTTTATCTTTAAATTATTATACCAGATTTAAATAGGTTAATGAAGTATTATTATATCTGATCGTAAAATTCTACTCTTCTTATGTTTTAAATACATTTACGATCTCTTTTGTTATAAAATTTAACACTCGTTCTCGACATTCAATCTAAACATGCATACGTGTAAAATATGAACTATTGGACAGTTATTGCAAAATTAATAAAGAAAGAATAAGACTGACCTTATATAAGAAACTTTCCAATCAGAGAATTGTAATTTAAGATATTAATTTCTTTAAGTTGTTAAATTGCAGACAGGTAAATATATAGGTGTTGACCACAAGATGTCTTCCCATAAGATTTAGAACAAAAGAATTAAACCGCCAAAAGTACTGACCAATAGTAGAAATGTACGATAGCGCTCAAATCAACCGTGAAAATAAAGTACTAACTACAGTGAAATCAGACTTAACCAAAGCATGAGATGAGAATTCGTCCGTCAATAGTCCATGTCTATAAGTTAAAATAGAATAATATACAATGCTAATCCTTAATTACAAAATGTAATTAATAAGCTAACAATATAACTTTATTCAAGTATATACTAATACTAAATACTAGGAATATAAAAATATACAAAATACATAAAATAACAGGCTATCACATACTCCCCCCAGCCGTGAAATGACGTCCCGTCATTTCCTGTCTGTGGTTGCTGTCGTAATGATATCAATAATAGCCTGTGCTGCTTCTGACTGTTTTCCATGAAATAGATGAGTGTCTGCTAAAGATGTAAGGCATTGAACCCTCTGAAACCAATCTGCAGTGGTGGTATGACTTGCACTCTTTGAAAGCTCATATTTTCCTGACGTCATCCAAGCAGGTGCTTTCCTTGTTCTGGTTGACCGACGAATACTCACAGGTGACGATGATGACGAACTGTCAGAAATATCCTCCTGATTGTCACTGGTCACCTCTAGTGAAGGCCTTCTGTCGCTGATATCTGAATCTGTCCCAATGGTGTCATGAGAGTGGGCGTCCCCTTCAGATTCAGATTCATCTTCTGTATCCACGTTGCTTGTTGGAATAACAACTGGTTGAGTAATATCTGAAGTGATGGTTGAATCACTGTCATCCTCAACTAATGGTTGCAATAACACATCTATAATATCCTCATCATCAGATGATTCCGGATAATTGGCTGTCGGTTTCTTGCATATTCTAGGTGCAGGTTTCTGTGGTTCCTTCTTGGTTCGTTTTCTGGGTTTAGGTACTGGCTTAGTTGGTTCTACAAGGTGACCCACTAGCAACAGCAAGTTTCTATGGAGGTTCCTCTTACGTCCTTCTCCACTCTCCTTTCTCACTGTGAAGACTGGTATGTCCAGATTCGGTTGTTCAAGTACAACATACGGATCCTGCTCCCACTTGTCTGATAATTTGTGTTTGCCTTTAAATGCAACTATCTTCACCAGGACTAAATCTCCTTTCTTGATGGTAGCTCCCTTTACTCTGGTGTCATAGTTCTTCTTTTGTCTCAGTTGTGCTTTCTTCGACGCTTCAGTAGCTAAGTTGTGCGCAAATTCCAACCGTTCTCTAAGGTCCTTGATGTAATTGGATCCTGTCTCTTTTCGTATACCAAATGCTACATCCACTGGAAGTCTGGGATCTCTTCCAAACATAAGGTAATATGGTGCAAATCCAGTAGACTCATGCTTGGTACAGTTGTATGCGTGGACAAGTGGTCCTACATAAGCTTTCCAGTTCTTCTTCTTGTCTGGTTGAAGTGTCCCCAGCATGTTAAGTAGAGTTCGGTTGAACCTTTCGCACATTCCGTTCCCCATTGGATGATAACTGGTGGTACGTGACTTTGTCATCCCTGTCATACTGCATAACTCCTTTATGATCTTGGATTCGAAGTTAGCCCCTTGGTCTGAATGTATCCTGTCGGGTATTCCATAATGCACTATGAAATGCTGATAGAAGGCTTCAGCTGTTGTCTTTGCTGTTTGGTCCTTAGTGGGAATGGCTTGAGTAAATCTGGTGAAGTGATCTGTTATGACCAGGATGTGTTGTTGACCTCCTTTGGATGGCTCTAAAGTAAGGTAGTCCATACACACTAGCTGTAGTGGTGTTGTTGTCTCAATACTGACTAGTGGAGCTCTCTGGTTTGGAAGTGTCTTTCTTCGAATACACCTTCCACAATGTGCTATCCATTATTCAACATCCTTGGCTATACCAGGCCAATAAAATCTGTCTCTCAATAATGACAATGTACGGTCTTTGCCAGGGTGTCCCATGTCGTTGTGCAGTGCCTGAAGTGTTGTGTAGACATGTGCTGCTGGAAGTACTAGCTGTTGTTTAACTTCATCGTTGATAGTAACCTGTCGATATAATACGCCATCTATGATCTTCAGATGATGGTACTGCCTCTTAAGTATGGCGTCGCCTTTCTCTGGTTTCTGTTGTTTCTGTATCATATCAATCCAGTGACTAACAACTGTGTCTTGTCTTTGGGCTCTCTTCCAGTCTATGATATCTGATGTAGATGTTCCATTCAGATCGTTGTCATCTTTCAGTACATCTGGATTGACTGCTAAACATTCTGCATAAGGTACTGATGTTATGGAATTACAGATGGCTCTTATGGTATCGGTGTTGATCTCTACTATGTCCTTGGGAAGTCTGCTTAAGGCGTCAGCATCAGAGTTGTTTCTCCCTGGACGATACTTGATGTCAAAGTTATAGGTTGCAAGATCGGCTAACCATCTGTGTCCTGTGGCATCTAGTTTGGCAGTAGTGAGGACATACGTCAAAGGATTGTTGTCGGTCATCACTGTAAAATGCGCTGGTCCATACAGGTAATCCTTAAACTTGTCTGTTATTGCCCACTTCAACGCCAGGAACTCCATCTTGTGAGCCGGATAATTCTTCTCGGCTTTGGTTAGCCCTCTACTGGCATAACAGATGACGTGCTTCTCCCCATGTTGTTCCTGGTAAAGTACAGCACCAAGTCCAAAACCAGACGCATCTGTGTGAAGTTCGTACTGCAAACTGTTGTCAGGATAACTCAATACCGGAGCTGATGTTAGTAGTTCTTTCAGTTTCCTGAATGCTTGGTCTTGTTGTTCTCCCCAATGCCATTCCTTCTGTGGTTGTTTCTTCTTCTTCTGTCCTTTCCTACCTGATGGAATTGGCATCAACTCTGTCAATGGTCTGCTAATCTGACTGAAATTCTTGATGAAGCGTCTGTAATATCCAGCTAATCCCAAAAAACGTCGAACATCTTCAGGTGATGTTGGTGTAGGCCAAGCCATGACTTTCTCGGTCTTTTCTGGATCTACTTCCACTCCATCTGCTGAAACAATGTGTCCAAGGAACTTTACTTTGCGTTGGAAGAAAGAACATTTCTTAGGTGCCAACTTCAGGTTCGCCTTTCTTATGCGGTCCATTACCAGTTGCAAGTTGTTAAGATGTTCCTCGTATGTCTTCCCAAAGATAATCACATCATCAATGAACACACAGCATATTCTAAGGTGGTAATCAGCTAGACAGTCTTCCATGAGTCTTTGGTAGGTTGCGGGACTGTTGGTGAGTCCAAATGGCATTCTGTTGTACTCATAGAAGCCTAGAGGTCCTACTGTGAATGCAGTCCTTTCTTTGTGTGGTTCGTACAACTCCACCTGATGATACCCGGACTTCATATCAACAACACTGAAAAAGGTACTTCCGGAGAGACAATCAAGCAGGTCTTCAATCCTCGGCAAACTATAACTATCCTTTTTCGTCCTATTGTTGAGCTGACGATAGTCAACACATAGGCGTAGGCTGTTGTCCTTCTTTCTGGCGAGAACTACATTGGAGGCAAATGGACTCTTAGATGGTCTAATGATCCCTGCATGTGTGAGTTGTCGAAGATGATCTCTAACTTCCTCATATGCTGATGGAGGGATTCTTCTGTATCGTTGCTTAAAAGGTCTATCATCTGTCATATCGATGCGATGTTTCACAATATCTGTACGACCTACGTCCTCATCAGTCTTGGAGAAGATGTCCATGTACGAGCGTAGAAGTTGAACTCCTGCATCTAGCTGTTCATCTGTTAATGTGCTCTGTGTAATCTTTATCTTCTCCATGATGTCAGTAATTTCCTCTTCAGATGGTAAATTTGGTGAAGGTTCTAGTTGGACTGGTTGTAATTCACATACTATTGCCTTCGGTGGTATACTCAGTGTTCTTGTTGTCAAATTCTCTATGGTAACAGTCACTGTCCCGTTCTGTTGGTGTTGGTATGTAATTAAAGATGGTTCAACATCAAAGTCCTCCGAATCTTTGGCTAAGTTGTAAGGATGGAGCATAGCTGGTGTAGTATGATATGGAACTTCCTTGTCAACATATCCGGATAATGTGATGGTAGTGTTCGGTGGTACAATGATCTTTTAACTTCTGCATTCTTTATAAGACCTAAGATGTTGTTGTTTTCTTTAGTTCCTTTTCTTGTAGTAGTATACATCTGAATGTGAGATACCAGGATGTAGTCAGCTTACTAGTCTGTAAAATCTTTCTCCAAAGTCCTTCCTGAGAGATTCCATGAAGTATGTCAGAGTGTTGGTTCCTAGTAATAATGGTACTTGCTGATTGTATCGACTGTCTGGTGTAACTAACAGGATAGATGAGTGTATCTGTTTATACCCTGGTATTTGTAGATCTGCTTCTATGTAGCCTAAGTATGGTAGTTTCTGGCCATCAGCACATTCAATATCTAGTAGTGTTGTTATGTTGTTCAATGGTGTTGTTAAATGTTCCCTGTAAAAAGATTCGCTGATAGTTGAGACGGTGGAACCAGTATCAAGAAGTGCAGGTGTTTCTAAGCCTTCAATACAAACTTTAGTTTCTGTTGGTTTACCAAATAATCCTGGTGGTACTTTTACATGGCTGGTTTTGGGAACACTACTTCTGCATAAGCCTATGGATGCTCCCCCTTCATAGACTTCTTGCCGTTTAAATTCTTCCTGCTGTGATCCATTCTTACAGCACAACCTCTTTTATAATGTCCAGTTTGTCCACATCTCCAACATTGAGGTTCATCATGTGTCTGTTGTTGTCCTTGTCCTCTACCAAATCCTCTACCTCTACCTCTCTGTTGTTGCCATCCTGGTTGCCAGTGTTGTTGCCAAGGCTTTGGTTGCCAGGTAGGTTGTTGCCATGTGGATGGTTGTTGTTGCCACGGAGGTTCTTGTTGTTCCAATTTCTTTTCATAATTATTCATTCTAGTTGTCATCTGCTGGATCATTCCTTTGATATCCTCAACATCAGATTGTTCAATTGCTGCTTTACTGGTTTGTGGCTTGGAAGACTTGATTAATACTTCTCGGTGCATGTGATCATTCTCAATCTGGCGAAGTGCAACTCTCAGTGCATCAAATTCCTTGATGGTGTCATACTTGTGTCCTGAGATGTCCTTGAGTGATGTTCTCAGACCAGTCCACAACATGGAGTGAAGCATACCATCTACATCCTGTCTTCCAACAATACCTCTCTCTACTGCCTGTCCCATGAGTGATTCTAGACGGCAACTCCAGCTGGTGACAGTCTCATCTTCTTTTTGGCGTGATCCATAAAACTCTGCCAAAAGTTCTTCTTTCTTGTCGACATTCCCATAAATAGAGTCTAGCTTATGAATGACTTCCTCAACTGATGCATCTAAATCCAGTCGCATGGCTGCATATCCAGCTTCCCCTCTTAGTGACCTTCGAACAGCATTCAAGATGGCTTCCTTCTCATATGACTGCTTCATCAGCAACTTAACTTCCTGCTTCCATAACTCATAGGTGGTGTCCCCTGACTTTGGTTCATTTCCAGAAAAGTTGGAAATCCTTGGTGGGTGTGTCATGACTACTTTGCTGGATTTCTCCCTTGGTGGTGCCTTAGGTGGAGGTGGTAATACCAGCTCTGGATTAACCTGTTCTGACTTGATGGCTCCAGTAGATTTTAGGTAGTCTATCATCCATTTAGTTAGGTCCTCAGGTGTATCAGCCTTTGGTTTGACTCCTGTCTTGGCAAATGCTTCCATGATCTCATGTAGTGCAGGTGGTGGATTCTCAACTAATGGAGTAGTAGGTTGTTCAATAGTGACCTTCTCCTCGGTTCCTCCTTCTCGGCCATATCAGTGTGTGTGTGTATACCAAATATCCAAAAAAATCTATACCAAATACCAAAAGATCTAATCTCAATCTCAGTGTGTCAAAATATACTATATATATACAATTTATCAAATGTACCTACCAAATAATAAATAAATAATCTGCTTCTACCTACAAGATTGTGTAATAGATATGTGAATCTTTTACGTTCACAATCTAAAACTATGAAACAACAATACTTACTATGTTACTCGATACTAAATATCAAATCAAATTGTCAATGTAAGTCTAAGTCTTAAATGTCAACTTAAATCAGAATCAAAATCCTAAGAACTATCCTATCCTGAAAAAATACAGTCAAGAGAATCAAGAAAAAAAATCAGAAGTTGAAATGGATGTATGTGTATTACATGCAATAGGTAAGGTTTAGGAGTATGGATAAGTGGTGCAGTTGTTTAAGGACTACCTGTTATAAAGGAACATGCAACTTAACACTCAAACAAATTTAACTACTATGCGTACAAATTTTAACTTTAATATATTAAGTTACTATTTAAATGTTTAACTTGTATGATAAATTTATCTGATGTTTCTAAATCTAAATTGAAAATTAAATTTCTAAATTTTAAATTAAATCTGAAATTTAAATTCACAAACAAATATACACAATCAATACAACACAATGTACAGTATACAACACTAATACATGTAAACAACTATATACTACATAGGACTATGCACAATCAACATACATGTACAACACAAATGACAATGATAATAAATAAAGTCACACACAAAATAAATATTATATACACACAACAACAAAAATTTACAAAGTCTGTCTGAGTGTATTTTTGTTAATATTAATCAATATCTAAGAACCCTATGTATGTATGTGTGTGTGTCAAACAAAGTTGGACTTTATTCACTTATCAAAGTGTATGCGTAAATTAACAAAGTCTGGTTTTGCTTTAATGTGACTTAAATATTTCAAACACAGTCAATGTGTATAATATTCAATGCAAAATACCAATTCTAAATGTATGTCACTCTCTGTGTATAAATAAGTGTGTTTGTTTACATGTGGTGTATGTCTAGACAGCTTTATCAAGTGTACTTCCGGTTGACCTTGACCTTATACCTATGGGTGTGGTCTTTTTTAGGAGGGGGGGTCAAGTATCAACAAATAAATAAACAAAGTACAAAGTCTTAATGTAACTGTCTAAATATGAATTAAATCTCAATACCAGACACTAGTATGCTTGTATTCAATCGAGTTTTATGTTAACTCAGTGTCAGTAATGCTAACGGTTTTCGGTGTGTAATGTTTACAAAATAAAAATTGGACAAATTTTTCAAACACCAATTTCAATTATTTTAAAGTCTCTACATACAATAAATGCTACACAACTAGATTTATACAATGTATATTATCAGGCAATTAAGTATAAGTATATATGAACTTACTATAATACTAATTTGTTCAATAAATCCAGCAATAATGTTTGTTGATCAAGATGAATCCAACGAAAAATGTGTTCTCTGTCGTCCTAGTTCATGAACCGGTTATGTTGATATACGTCACTGATCTGTTTCCGGTATTGCGTATGAAATTTTTCCGTACGGATTCACTGTCGTTGTCAGTTCAGAATATATTCTTGGTTTCTACTTCGTCGCTGATTAAAGCTCTAAGTACGTTGGGCGCCAATGTAAAGCCGGTTTTCTCAGGCTTTTAGTAATAAATAACTAGCTTCGATCTAGGGTTCTGTAACTTTTATTTCTCAGACGAAAACGAAGTAACTATATGAATATGTAAATACAGCCCTGTAAAATATAAATGTACTTATAAGTTACAGATAGATAAATCTGTTTACTAAGTAATAATTAAACTAATGTTCGTAATTCATTATCATGCAAACTTATTTAGCTGCATACTTATGTATCAAGTCACAAAATATATACTGTGGATACAATAGCCATTATTTGTCTCAATTACAATTATACCAATTAGACTTAGATATTATAGTACATGTTCTCATATGCTGTCTCATACCAATGTCTATTATAAATATTACTTGTGTTGGTAACATAAACTACACAAAAACGTAAGCTGCGTGCTTGGTTAAATCAAAAGCAAATAAGCACAAAAGTAACAATATAGCAAAGTTAATATTAAAACTAAAGCTAAGCGAAACAAGAATACAAATATACACTTAGCTTACCTCACATATCGTGCAAGTGGCACATTTCCATATAAACCATTATATATTATAACACTACATCTTTGGTAAGGTTTAAATATACCTGTATAACAAAAATGATTATTATAAATCTCTATTAAGCATTATTTATTGTTTATAGTACAAACTCATGTTTACTATAAAAATCAATATTAAACCTAGATATCTATTTTAAGCTCTAAGATATATTTACTTTAATTCGATTAACCTTTAAAATTACAGCATTCATACCGGGCCGCTCGATACGTGCATTCATTCCATTTTATACGTAAAGTTTTATCTTTAAATTATTATACCAGATTTAAATAGGTTAATGAAGTATTATTATATCTGATCGTAAAATTCTACTCTTCTTATGTTTTAAATACATTTACGATCTCTTTTGTTATAAAATTTAACACTCGTTCTCGACATTCAATCTAAACATGCATACGTGTAAAATATGAACTATTGGACAGTTATTGCAAAATTAATAAAGAAAGAATAAGACTGACCTTATATAAGAAACTTTCCAATCAGAGAATTGTTATTTAAGATATTAATTTCTTTAAGTTGTTAAATTGCAGACAGGTAAATATATAGGTGTTGACCACAAGATGTCTTCCCATAAGATTTAGAAAAAAGAATTAAACCGCCAAAAGTACTGACCAATAGTAGAAATGTACGATAGCGCTCAAATCAACCGTTAAAATAAAGTACTAACTACAGTGAAATCAGACTTAACCAAAGCATGAGATGAGAATTCGTCCGTCAATAGTCCATGTCTATAAGTTAAAATAGAATAATATACAATGCTAATCCTTAATTACAAAATGTAATTAATAAGCTAACTATATAACTTTATTCAAGTATATACTAATACTAAATACTAGGAATATAAAAATATACAAAATACATAAAATAACAGGTTATCACATGTCGGAGTTCCTTCAGGTTGCATTTCTGTAAATGCAATTTCCATAGGAACTCCTTTCACGGCTAAAACTGTACCACTTTTACTATGAAGTTTTGAAAAAAATATATCCTAGAATGAAAAGTTCATATGCACTACTATTTTTTTCAAAGGTCAAAATATAGGGCTGTGCGGCATATTTTCAACTATTATATGCTCTGAACTTCTATGAGTTTAAACTTACATTAAAATTCTATGGTACCCCTACCCACAGATTTTAACTTGATCACTATGAATATGTATATTTACTGGTAACATTCCCAAGTAATGTCTCTACGAGATGAAACATAGAGATCATATCCGGGAACAGTACATAAACAAAATAAATTATCTATGAATATTCTATATCTCCCCAAAAGAGGCGTGGTTTGAGAAACAGCTGTATCTACAAAGTGCAACCTATACTGACATTTATTCCAATAGAAAACTTTCTAAAACACTTTTCTCACAACAATACTTATTTATCAGAATTATAGCCTCAAAAAAGCACTGCATATACTCTAAGTTTTCTTTTACAGTACATTTTATACCCCCACCCCTGTATCAATATTATAAAGAATTTGAAAACAAGACTTCAATTATTGCCAGCTTACCCTATGAGCATGTTTTCTGACATAAAATGTCTAGAACCTGTTTGAAACTATTTTGATAACAAATTGAAAGCATTTCAGAACACCATAAATGTAATGTTTAGCAGCTAATCATTCCAACATTCAAGATTATATAAAATATCCAATCCTGCCTCTGTCTCCAGTCTACATCTTACTGTATGCCTATTTGTCAATGGAAGTTCACAATTACTGCCTCAAATGGTCAGTTTAGAAATTTTGTCACAACAGTATCATCTCTTACCATAAATCTAACATAATTAAGCTAATATTTGAACTAGAAGTGTTTAAACAAAGCCATATTTGCAAAAGTTGTATTTATGAAGATACCAGTCTTATGTATGAATTCACTAAAAGTTGTATAGAAATGACTGCTAAGATCTGATTTTTGCATAACTTCCAAGTACAGTTATTGGTTTCTACTCAACAGACCTTTAAAATGATAAAGTCATAGCATTTACAAGTCAAATTATTTGTTTTATGAAACAGGGGGTAGGCATTTTTCTCTGTTTTTTGCCCCTGGGGCCTCAAATTTCCTAAATTATTCTGCTGTTTATAATAATACGGAATATTTAGTGCATAGTTAGGATAGAACACACTATTGTAAGTTTTATGGAGAGGTATTTTTGTATTTCTAGCTTGTATTTTGTTATGCCGCAGTCACAAAAAAGCACATTTAGGTGCTACGGCTTACTTTTGGGTTATCGACAGGATAAAAACACCCCACCAATAATATTCAGGAAGGATATATGAGTTTCAATGACTGCGAAGAGTAAACATAAGCACTTCTACACAATTTAAATTACTAATATGCATATATTATGAATTAATTTTGTATTTAGGGCTTTAAGTAAACTATATATACTGTAAACTGTGAATTTATGCTGAGTCATCATAGTTAAGGACCAGGATTTTCTCAGTCTTCATGAAATACTTGTAAAACTTCATATTTGAGTTAATTTCATTAAAATCTCTTAGATAAACCAGATTTGGTTAAATGCTGTATGTTCCTTTTTTTTACCCAATAGAGGTTGCATTTCTGTAAATATCAACAATGCAATTTCCCATAGGAACTCCTTTCACGGCTAAAACTGTACCACTTTTACTATGAAGTTTTGAAAAAAATTATATCCTAGAATGGAAAGTTCATATGCACTACTATTTTTTTCAAAGGTCAAAATATAGGGCTGTGCGGCATATTTTCAACTTGTATATGCCCTGAACTTCTATGAGTTTAAACTTACATTAAAATTCTATGGTACCCCTACCTTGATTTAAGGATTTCCACAGATTTTAACTTGATCACTATGAATATGTATATTTACTGGTAACATTCCCAAGTAATGTCTCTACGAGATGAAACATAGAGATCATATCCGGGAACAGTACATAAACAAAATAAATTATCTATGAATATTCTATATCTCCCCAAAAGAGGCGTGGTTTGAGAAA
Source organism: Mytilus coruscus (assembly GCA_017311375.1). NCBI lineage: Eukaryota > Metazoa > Mollusca > Bivalvia > Mytilida > Mytilidae > Mytilus > Mytilus coruscus. The sequence goes on along the minus strand of CM029598.1, from coordinate 6,078,867 downwards.
CAGCTGTATCTACAAAGTGCAACCTATACTGACATTTATTCCAATAGAAAACTTTCTAAAAACACTTTTTCTCACAACAATACTTATTTATCAGAATTATAGCCTCAAAGAAATCACTGCATATACTCTAAGTTTTCTTTTACAGTACATTTTATACCCCCACCCCTGTATCAATATTATAAAGAATTTGAAAACAAGACTTCAATTATTGCCAGCTTACCCTATGAGCATGTTTTCTGACATAAAATGTCTAGAACCTGTTTGAAACTATTTTGATAACAAATTGAAAGCATTTCAGAACACCATAAATGTAATGTTTAGCAGCTAATCATTCCAACATTCAAGATTATATAAAATATCCAATCCTGCCTCTGTCTCCAGTCTACATCTTACTGTATGCCTATTTGTCAATGGAAGTTCACAATTACTGCCTCAAATGGTCAGTTTAGAAATTTTGTCACAACAGTATCATCTCTTACCATAAATCTAACATAATTAAGCTAATATTTGAACTAGAAGTGTTTAAACAAAGCCATATTTGCAAAAGTTGTATTTATGAAGATACCAGTCTTATGTATGAATTCACTAAAAGTTTTATAGAAATGACTGCTAAGATCTGATTTTTGCATAACTTCCAAGTACAGTTATTGGTTTCTTCTCAAAAGACCTTTAAAATGATAAAGTCATTGCATTTACAAGTCAAATTATTTGTTTTATGAAACAGGGGGTAGGCATTTTTCTCTGTTTTTGGCCCCTGGGGCCTCAAATTTCCTAAATTATTCTGCTGTTTATAATAATACGGAATATTTAGTGCATAGTTAGGATAGAACACACTATTGTAAGTTTTATTGAGAGGTATTTTGTATTTCTAGCTTGTATTTTGTTATGCCGCAGTCACAAAAAGCACATTTAGGTGCTACGGCTTACTTTTGGGTTATCGACAGGATAAAACACCCCACCAATAATATTCAGGAAGGATATATGAGTTTCAATGACTGCGAAGAGTAAACATAAGCACTTCTACACAATTTAAATTACTTATATGCATATATTATGAATTTATTTTGTATTTAGGGCTTTAAGTAAACTATATATACTGTAAACTGTGAATTTATGCTGAGTCATCATAGTTACAGTCCCTGTAACGTAAAGTTAACACTTTTTCATTCGGGAATCGTACGTACAGCGTTCGGGAATCGTTCGTATAGAGTTCGGTCATCGTTCGTACATCATTCGTATAGCGTCCGTACAACGTTCGGTCAGCGTTCGTTCATCGTTCGTTCATCGTATGGTAAATGTCACCGTTTAGGGTTTTGTATATCGTATGGTTCATGGTATCGTTAAGCGTTTTATTTGTCGTATGGTACATGGTATGGTTTAGCGTTTAGCGTTTCGTTTATCGTATGGTATGTGATATCGTTTAGCGTTTCATCAATCGTATGGTATATCGTTTTGTTAAGCGTCTGATATATGTTAGGGTTTTATTTCAGAAAGTTATTTCAATTATTATTTTGAGTTAAAATAATTTAATATAAAAGATGCGGATAAAAAACATTATTAGTTTGGATTGGATTAAATCTCCAACTAATATCATTATGGAATATATATAAACTGAAGGGGAAACGTTTCCTCCCATCACATTTTGACTTGAATAACATGAGACCAAATACCGCGATATAAGTCTCTCTCTCTCTCTCTCTCCACCAAATATTTCTCTGATCCAAATATTTCCTTTACACAATAAATTATATATAATGTTCTATAAATGAGGCTTTATATGAGATACACGTTTATATCTAAATGTATTAAAAAAAAGACAAGACATCCATGGTATTTGTTCCCCTCAATGTCAGAGTCTGATATAAACCGAAAATTGCCAGGGATATATAAAAATTCGTTGAAGGCATCTATGGAACCAGGTCGCTTGTGATTCCTGCTGTCGGTGTTAAAACTGTTATTTTGACTGTAAAAAGTGCTTAAGTCCATGTATGAGTAAAATACAGATTTAAAAAATAACTCTACCTTTTTTATATTTCTTTATTTTAGAGGTAAGCTTCTGGCCAAGTTTCACCTATTCTAACGCAAATCATTTACCTTAAATAACCAATCAATTGTATTCTAATTCTTTGTACGAATAAATGAAATATTTGTCACTGGACGTTATGCATGCTATCAATGACCAAATACAAATCTACAGTATTTATAAACATACTACAATTGTATATATGAAAGAGTTTAGATAATATAAATTTTAATTATTTTACACATATTTGAAGGATCGAAATAATCAGTTCTACAAATGGTTGTTATTGAAAGACTTGAAATTTTACAAATATCACATGCCTCTATGAAATTTCTTATCGACGCACCAAACTTTTTCGTTTCATCGTGCATAGCTCATTTTCCGATTAACTTAAGGTTTCTAACGATCTTTTTACTTGTTCATTACATTCTAAAATTAAAATCCTACACAAATTGCAAAACCTTTTATTCTCAGGCTAGACTGCGTAAAAGATCCATACTGTTTTGTTTGTGGGTGATATCCAGTTCTGACAAACCAGTAAATTCTTCGCCCGGGGATATGCATTTGACATTAATCTTCCTTCAGTAACTTTACAATACCCAGTCGTGTCATTTCTGTATATTGTACATGTAGATAGCACGTGTGATACATGTATATACACCAGCAATACCCATTCAAGTGAATTTTATCTTTTAAAAGAACTCCATATCGGGTAACATTAAATATACATAAACATAAAATTACAATTAAAAAAAATGGTAATAATAAGTTCAAATGTTGCTTTATAAAATGCACCTAGATACGTATTTGTAAACTTATGTTATTACTTTATTTCAAGTATCTTTTTTGTATTCTTTTTTTTTTTTTGGCTTCAATTACCTTTTTATCTTATTGACTTATTCGTAAATCGAAAAACGCACAAACCTAAATAGAATCATATGGCATTGAATGATTTCTCTAACTCAAAACTAATTATAGATGCCTCTTAAATTTTATTTTTCTCGTTGGGTTGCTTGTCCATTAATTGACGTTTACGCCATATTCTTTTGTTCGGTATTTGTGAAAAGCCGCTCATCGATCAATTTCAAAAGAAATCTAATACTCGTAAGTCATGAACATTGAAGTTCAACTTGCTATCAATTTTTCATATACGCACAAAGATAAAATAAATGAAACACTTTTAAGCTGTTTAAATCATGCAGTGAATTTTGAAAATGTTTTGTTGAAAAACCGGTTATTTCTATTTAATACTTTTCTGTCCCTTTTCTTAATAATTAGGACACGTGTCACTGGTTAATTTAGAACTACACTGGTTAATATAGAACTAGTCAACCATGAATAATCCCAAACAACAAATTTTTGATTGGTTTGCCATACTTGCTTATATTTTTCAATTACGTATTGTTTTCGGCTGAGACTACTACATGCATAACAGTTATAGTAGTCTCAGTTTTCGGCAATATTGTAACAATATCCTTTAGAATTTTAAATTGCTTCAGTCATTTAATATACACAGTGTAGATACTATTCTGTACGCTATCCGGAAGTCGCGATTTTCGAAGCGACAACTTTTTGGATCACATTTTAAATTTCATGGATATACTGAATTAAACGGTAAGTTGATCATCTGTACATTGCTTAATGATTAATTCAGCTGACATCGATATTCTCAAATGGTTTAGAATTAAATTCAGCACATTCATTATTCGTATCTTTGCCTTAATCAAGAGATTTTCAAGTGCATCACTAAGGAAAATCAGTCGGTGAACCTAAAAACAATCTTTTTACCCTCTTAGTGTACAAATTAACGTAAAAACCAGACTTAATCAACTAAATGAAGTATATTTCAAGTGGTGGTAAAAGTTTCAACCAGATCTTTGAAGCCAGAAATAAGAAAATTACACTTGTTTGAATTTCTCACTGTACGATCAGTCTCGCTTGTATATTTTGAAACTGTATGATCAGTCTTTATTTCACTGTATTCTAGTGGTGATTTCAAAGTTATTTACGATACATTAGAAGGTGGCATTTTTCTAAATAACACAAATATATTTCAATAAATTCACATCCTGAAAACTTATGAAACATGTTTTAGCTTGATAGGGTGTACTCGACTTACTACATTAAGTATTTACACACATTCGAGGCCGTACTGTAGCCTATAATTGATCACAGTTCCTTCACTATGTTTTGGATGTAGAGCTGTCTCTTTGACACTCAATTGTACACCACTTTGTAAAGCGGGGGTTTATAGTGATAATGAAGTCCGTCTTTCCGTTCGTCCGTTGGACCGGTACAATTTGTTAATAGTCTTTAAAAATGTAATAGCTAAACAGATAACTGCAACGATACACTATTACAAAGTCCACAAGCGAATCATGTATTGCTTTTTAGGCATTTGATTTTAAATAAGACTGACGGAACAAAAATACAATTATTTTGCCGTCTACAAAAATCATCAGAAATATATTTGTATTGTCTGATGAAAGAAATTACACGTTATAGTTCCCTGGACAGTTCATAATATCACATAGACACGTATATACCTTCAAATTGCCGTTGTTTTCTTTTTTAAATCACGACTGGTCATACAGTTAAAAAATCTGAAATCGCTTCTAGAATACAGTCAATTCTAGACTGATCGTACAGTAATTTATTTTGGGATCCTCAAGGAAAACATATTTTTTCATGATTTATACGAATATTCTACTTAAATACGAAAAGAATATTGAAACAGTATATATTTAACTGTAAACTGATGCAAATATTTGCAATAAAAGATTATTTGCTTTGTACTACGAGAGCAAAATTGTTCATCGATTTCACTTTTTTCTATCAAGTTGGTGTGATGCACACGTATATTTTATATTCTAATGCATGTTTTTGTTACAGTTACTCATATTTATGATGCTATACATACCTTGAAGATGTTCAAAGCACTTTATAGATATAGGAGTAAACAAATGATGAGAAAAGTCACCGTAGGCAAAACCGTCCTGTTAGCCAGTTGGAAATCATCGCTTCGAAAATCGCGACTTCCGGATAGCGTACAGAATAGTATCTACACTGTGATATATATATATATTTTTTTTTTTTCATGATTAATATTTTAGATTGATAATATAACTGCATCATTTTTAAGCATTATTTATATGACATTTTAATATTTATTTAACGTGCATACCGATTTGATTTGGCAAATAACTGTTTAAACACTTGACGCCATATTAATAGTATATATGAACATTTCGGAAAAATTAGGCGGATATTTAATCATCGGCTCTCAGGAAGTTTACTTGTAGGTTAAAAGAAGGGGGGAAATATACCTCTAAGTAGTAAAACTTTAAGATTGATATTCTTTAAATTGTATAACTTTCATATTCTGGCTTTCTCTTCAATTTTCAAATTATATGGAGAATCACGTTTTAATGCCAGATCTTTTATTATTTGTTCTGTTAAATCAAAGACATGTAGTACATGTATTCTATTTTCCGGATAAATTTATTCACAATGATAAAGAAATTAGGGATGTTGTGTATACACCTTTCTATAGGTGAACACTATATATGTTGCCCAATAGCTGTCCTTATGTGTTTTTGTTGTTTGATTGCTGTCTCGTTGTCGTTAAACCCACTATGATCTTCTACAGTTTCAGTTCCGTTTGATGTACGTTTAATTCGGTTTAAAACGAACCATATTTGATAGGGTTATTCAATATATATTTCCTTAAGACTTTGCTCAGAGGAAAGTAATAGAATAGGTTTGAATATACATTTTAGTGCAAAGTTAACAGTAAAAGAAAAGTTTCACTTTTCAATTTTAACTCCCAAAATTTTAAACTATTAATTTTGAAGACGTGTTTCATCTAAACGAAGTCTAAATGGTCACCAACTTACCAGTTTATTGTTTCCCTATTTGGCACACACCTAAATATAAACCTCATTGTAAATACAATTTATTGGTCGTAGTAAATTCTATTGAGCACAAAACAAATCCATTTTTTTTAAATATGAAGAAAAATGATATTGTTTTTTTTTTACTTTGAAACACGGAGTTAATACTTTAAATTACATTGTGCACAAAAAATCCTTAAATCTTCCTAGGAATGAGAAACTCTATTCTTCATAGAAATGTTTGAAATAGTTTACACTGGACATTCAACAACTTACAATCAATCAACTAAAATATATCCAAGGGATTTTTATTATGCATGTACATGTATATAAATGCCGGATACCATATACATAAATTGAATAATCAATAAAATATAGTGCTGTCAAAAAGAAACATTATCATTAGGATATCAAAATAATTCAGTTTTTCTTTCAAAATGATTTGCAAACAGTCCTCTTTCCAGAGAATTTTTCTGTCTGTGCTATCGCTCTGTGTGGGTTAATTATTTTAAGCATAAAGTTTATAAATCAATCTCTGAAACACATTATTATTATATATATATAGAAGTCAAAGTAAACATTAAACTTATGCATGGCGGAAGAGAAATATACGAAAACGATAGGTGCAATGTGCATGCAGCCTTGCAAATGATATTTAAAAAAAAATATTTTTAATTTATAAAACTTAGGACTTTAATTTAAATATTGTTGATGGGATGTTGAAGTTTCCAGAACATAGAAAATACACAAGAAAATCTATCAGTACACTAGTCTATCAAAATATGCTTGGTAAAATCTATCAGTACACTAGTCTATCAAAATATGCTTGGTGTCCATTTTACAATATATTGTTTAAGAATTTAGTGGTTTTTTTATTCATTCTGACATCTGTGTCCCTGGATCTGAACAAGAAATTGCGAAGACGTTATGCTTATCAGTTTACTTTTAAAAAGATTTTCAACAGAATATTATAAATATAATTTTTTAAATTTTGTTTTTCTTTGCGAAAACAAAATGGCCCTAAAGCTAAATGTCATCGTCAGATGTATAATGGAAGGCGATAAACACTTTAGAATATACACCACCTGCTGGATCTTTTTACCTGGACAGAGATCTTGTTACGTAACAAGTACGAATGTAAAATTATCGATATGGTATATTCAGTCGAATATACACGGTATCTCTGGACTGGGGTATTTAAGATAATTTGAACTGATAATGTATGTAAATTTATTTGTGCTTTATGTAAAAAAAAATAATGCATTTAACCATTTTATTTTCAAAACTTCTTTAAAATGAGTTGACTTTGAGCATATATTTATTTTCAAAACCGGAGACAAATCACTGATTTCCAATTATAAACCAAATTCATTATTATTAGCAGTGGGCAAAGTATTTGAAAAAATGTATTTAAAATGTATTTAATCACTTAATTAGTTACAAAAGCGTTTTGTTTCAAGTTCATATTCGCCTTTTGAGAATACTTATGCAGGAGTTCCACAAGGCTCTATATTAGGTTCCCTACTATTCCTTATTCATGTATATGACATAGTTGGTAATTTGATAAGTCTAACTCGATTGTGTGCTGATGAAACATCCCTTTCTTATTCAAGTAATAGTCCTTACACATTAGAGGATGTCTTAAATAGCGATTTAGAACAAATTTCAGCATGGTCTAAGGATTGGTTTATTGATTTTAATCCTAACAAGTCAATTACTATGCTATTATTCTCCTGTAATTCTTCTCCAGACGAAATTAAAATGGAACTTCAAAATCAAGTAGTAGAATTGTCTCCTGTCATAAACACTTAGGTATTACTTTTGATTCTTATTTTTTAGGGATGCCCATGTGGCACATCAAAGATAAGATTGATTTAACCGTTGTAATTTAGAATTGCAACAAATCTTAAATTCACTTAAATACATTAACCTGTTATCTTATCGACTTTAAAGCCAACATACAGATAGCCGTTATATCCTGAGAAGAGACCTCGATGAAATTTGAAAGTTAAACAAATCTTAGTTTTCACGGGAACGAATATTTTGTAAAAACGTTGTAGTGATCAGATACTCTATGACGTAATTTTAAAAATAAGACGACAAGGTCGAAAATAGTTCTAGCCGTCTTATAGCAAGAAAGTCACCTCACTCAGCTTGTGGTTATGTGTTGGTGGTGGATAGAGTCACACCGACTCACAATTGACTTTTACTCTGCGGTTACAAAGCTCGTTGTCGAGATCAATACTAGGAGATACCATTAAATTTTTACGGAGTGGGGAGGGTGGCTTGGATGAAAATGTTGTCCTGCATTTTTCTTTAAATGTAATCTCAATGTAAATGTAGTCCTGCTTTTTTATTTTACACTCTATTCTGTCCTGCCTTTCTTAGTTATTAATTTATTCTGACCTGTTTTACATAAAGTCATCATGCCTTTTCTTTTGGTAAGATGCCCATTCTGCCTTTTTCTCTAAACTCCTGTCATGCCTTTTTCAATTTTCATACGTCAGACAAACTTCTTCGTGCATGTGACTTCATATTTCAAAAGGGATAAGAAATGTCTTAATTGATAAGTTCTACATTGCATTTAAAAATCCATTGAAAGAATATTGTAAAATTAGAAATCATTGTCCGCTGTTGGAAGTTCAGTTTCGCCATTTTCGTGCTTGTCATAAGACGATATTTCAGGGTTTCGATTGTTAAACTCGTTAAATCAAATAACGAACATATTCCATCTCAACATGAGAAAGAGTGGCTCATTTACCTCTATCAATGTTTATCGTTTATAAGATGTTGTACTTTCAATGCTATTTATAAACGCAGAGTAAAATTTTAAATGTTTGGTATACAAATTTTAAATTATTCAACTTAAAAATATTCAGAAGACAATGGAAATATCGAAGAATCATTATTCATTTATTATATTGTAACATTTTTTCTTCACAAGGCTTATAATGATAAATGATATCAATTTTTTGCTGTCAATATTACAATTGACTTATTGCTCTCTGGTGATGAGTCTTTGAGTTCTGACGAAAATGATAGTATTTTCTATTTTTCCACAAAGTATATAAAAAAGTACCAAGCGTTTTTCTCAACTTTGACAACCTTATTCTGTAACAGATCTTACTTGAACATGATCAATTTATGCTCTTAAGGATACGATAATCTTTCTGATTGACTATTGTATTCTGAAACGTTTCAATGGTTTAAATTAAAAAGCAAAATTGATACTTACAATTACGTGTACATTTATTCCGTTTTCCTATTGATCCGTAACTAGAAAAGCGACTTAATATGTATCACATCATAAACTATGAGTGTATAATTTACATTTAAACAAATTCACACACATGACTTGTCATGTACACTAACATATTTTATTTTACACAGCTCGGTGTGTTTATATTTATTTCTTCTGAGGCGCACTCGATTAGTTATTTTAAGTGGAAAATATCCATTGATTCGATTCTTAAAATTTATATGTAATTTATTTTATATCTTCATGCTAAATTGTATATTTATGTATGTATTGGAGAAGACGTTACTAAGTTGAAAAACTTGTGTCTAATCCATTTGTCATTTTTGAACAATAAAATATATTCAAACTAAAGAATCATGATATGAATTTAAAGAAAAGAAGAAAACCAAACACATTTTTTTTATTAAAATTGAAAATCCAACTGATTAAAAGTCGTATTTACCTCTAAAATTCTATCACAGAAAACAAGTACTTATAGTATCTCAAAATGTCCAAATATAGCCCGTTTTATAATCGCGCAGTGGACATAATTGTTATATTTCTATTCAGACATTCTACATTTTATCAACCGTTTCAGAACTATTTTTGAAGATTACGAATCCGTGGCTTCATTGCACATTTAACGCAAAATACATTTTTCAATTCTTTATTTACACTCAAACACAAATATGTGTTACATGAGGACAAATTAGAAATCAAATGCAATAAATGACAGAATAGACAGGAAACTAATAACTAATAATAATAGGACGTACGCCAATTCATGAGGGCGTGCCAAATTGTCACAAATGTCCAATCAGGTTTTTCTGCTGTTCAAAGTTTGACGTGCGGTGATGTTTGAACAGTGTTGAGTGTATTTTACATTTGAAATTTAAGAGCCTTTAATATCTTACTATGCTGTATGGATTTTGCTCATTGTTGAAGGCCGTACAGTGACCTTTGATTGGTCATTTCTACGTTATCCAGTCTCTGGTTAAATTCTCTCAGTAGACATTATCCCATCATTGATGATCAGGTGTGATATAAAAAAGAAAACTACATTATCGTATCTCGGATATATATCAATTAAATATAATAAAGAAAACTTTAGTAAGATTGAGTACAACAAAAGCTTTGCCTTATTAAATCCGTAATGCTGTCTCCTTCAGACTATCAAACACTGTCACCCTAATTGTTAACGTGGTATTATATGTGATAACTTGCTGTAAATAATAGTAAACTGAGTATTTATTCACAGTACGCACTTCCTATTTTAGTTGTGGTGATAGAAATCTTAATATCATTGATACACAGTTGAGAAATATGGTGCAGTTATTCAAATGCAGATTTAAACCTTATTAATATTAAACCCAATCCCGCATGCAGCTGTGGTCATCCTGTTGAGGATAGTATTCACTATTTTTTAAGTGCCATTTTATCAACGAAGCAAGAGAAATATTGTTTTCAAAATTAGAAAGATCTACTATATTCATTTTGCTTTTATTGGCTGGCGACGGTGACCTTTCATTTCAGCAAAACAAAGAAATTTTTGAATCTGTACAATCATATATCAGAAATACACTAAGATTTAGAACATTCAGTTAAAATTCGGAATTCCTACTTCCCAACTCTTCACTCTAGTCCAGTTTTATATATTACTCTATATTATATTATACTTTTTGTTTTTATGACAAGGCCATATTTTGTCAAAAGACAAGCACAATAACCCCAAAGCAAATTACGAGAAGTGGTTTCGTATTTCGTTATAGAAAAAAAATACTAATAGTTTATGTAAAATAACGACTCTCGTACGGTGTGGCGTTTATATCTTTTAATACATTGGTGCAATTGGATGCAAAAATAATGACCATAAAATGTCAGGTTTGCGAGATCAGACAGTAACCTAACAACTAAACAATTGAAAATCTAGGGATCAATGTGAACATTCGTCAGCAATGAGCAATTTTCATAAATAAAACATGATTTAGTCGAATACTTTGCGAGTAAAGAAAAGAGACTACCATAGATTTGTTATTAACCAACAAATGCTTAAGGGTACAAATCAGTATTCAGGAGTTACCTTTTTGCATTACACCACATTACAACAGAAATTAGAAAATAGGGCCTGGAAGTATTTCTAAGACATTGTTGTTTTCCTGTTCTATGTAGCTTTCTTTCTGGCAAACACGGTGTTAGATTTTATAAATGCTGACAGGCACCGACCATTGAAAACAATCGATCTGTTTAAAATAAGAAATGAAAATAATTGTTTTTTTTTTTTTTATGACAAATAGAAAATGACCGTTTGATTTAAAATTGTTTAAAATTATTTAGAAATAGATTTATGAAAACAATGTATTTTAATGTGAAAAGGCTATACTTTAATTTGTGGCGTAGGGATGTGATTGAGTGGTTTTGTTTACAATTATTTCCCATTATTTCCGTAATGAAAATCTGCAATAATTATTATTTCATCATGTTATTTGATTTTCACATTATAACAAAACTAAGAATATGACGGATGAATTTATAGTTAGCTGTTTAATGTCCAGTGGTAACTATTAGATGTATCATTAGGAGGACATTTACCATGTTATAAATATGAACAAGGACATCCTTTGTTATGCAAACATGTGTATCACGGCACAAGCGATGACTTATAGACCGTGTGTATCATATGTATATTTAGGGTGGGTTGCTCTGAATAAAGGAGGTATAGATACAGGAAAATAAAGAAAAAAATATACAAAATTAAAATAGAGTATAACAGGCAAAATAAAGAACAGAGGAAAATGGTATAAGAAAATTAAAGAATAGAGGGAAATGGTCTAGTTTTTTGCCTGACAATTGTTGATGATTGTTTAAAGTCAAGTGCATTTATAGTTAAAATAATACACAATCGTTTGTACATTGGTAGGGATTTATGTTTGGGGTTGATGAGGCACATAATGAGTAATTGTTTTCATTTGAAATTTCTCGAATATTTGGGTTTTTTTTGTCTGATTTGATAAATTCCGAATTCCATCTAAAATAAATTGTTCATTTGGAAAAAAAGTGGGGATACCTTAGGCTATTTTCAAAAAATGTTGACTGAATACTCTGCAGACTGTAGTTTACTCGCACATTCACCAAGTACGTATTTCTACGGCTAAAAAAAAATCATAATTGTATCTTTTAATTTATTTAAATTTATTTCAGTGTTTATTTTCAAACTTTTTATGTAAATAAGGTTGCATCAACATCGAGTCAGATTAAATTATAATTTATTAAATTATTAATTAAAACTGAAACATGCATCCAATCTAAATTTTACGCATATTATCACCTATATAAAAGATTTAACAGAACACAATTCATGTTTTATATTAAAAAAAAACAAACATATACGCTAAGCGAAACTATGCACGCCAAGAAACGATGTACGCTAAACGATACGATATACGCTAAACGAAACGATGTACGCTAAACGATACGGTATACGCGAATGAAACGATGTACGCAAAACCATACGATGTACGATAAAGGGCGCTTATGTTATCGTTTATGGTATGGTTTATGGTACATGGTTTCGTTCGTACATCATTCGTTCAGCGTCCGTACAACGTTCGTTCAGCGTTTCGTTTGCATTCGTACACCGTTCGGGAAGCGTACGTACATCGTTCGGGCATCGTCCGTACATGGTTCGGGCATCGTCCGTACATGGTTCGGGCATCGTTCGTATTGTTAACTTTACGTTACACGGACTGTAAGGACCAGGATTTTCTCAATCTTCATGAAATATTTGTAAAACTTCATATTTGAGTTAATTTCATTAAAATCTCTTAGATAAACCAGATTTGGTTAAATGCTGTATGTTCCTTTTTTACCCAATAGAGGTTGCATTTCTGTTAATATCAACAATGCAATTTCCCATAGGAACTCCTTTCACGGCTAAAACTGTACCACTTTTACTATGAAGTTTTGAAAAAAATTATATCCTAGAATGGAAAGTTCATATGCACTACTATTTTTTTCAAAGGTCAAAATATAGGGCTGTGCGGCATATTTTCAACTTGTATATGCCCTGAACTTCTATGAGTTTAAACTTACATTAAAATTCTATGGTACCCCTACCTTGATTTAAGGATTTCCACAGATTTTAACTTGATCACTATGAATATGTATATTTACTGGTAACATTCCCAAGTTATGTCTCTACGAGATGAAACATAGAGATCATATCCGGGAACCAGTACATAAACAAAATAAATTATCTATGAATATTCTATATCTCCCCAAAAGAGGCGTGGTTTGAGAAACAGCTGTATTTACAAAGTGCAACCTTCAGACACTTGTCAAAAACGAGAAAATCAAATAAGCCCAATCATTAAATTTCACATTCAGATATATTGATGATGTTCTTTCCATTAACAATCCAATTTTTTTCTGATAGGGTTCCATTAATATATCCTCCAGAACTAGAAATTAAAGAAAAAAGAGACACGCTTCCTCCGCCTCATTTTTAGACTTATACCTGGAATTCGACGTAAGTGGTCATCTCAATACCAGAATCTATGACAAGCGAGACTATTTTACTTTTGAAATTATAAATGTTCCCCACCTTAGCAGCAATATACCGACTTCACCTGCATATGGGATATACATTTCTCAACTCATGTGGTATTCAAGGTCTTGTATGACTTTTTAAAAGAGGGTCGAAAGATACCAGAGGGACATTCAAACTCCTAAAACGAAAATAAACTGACAACGCCATGGCTAGAAGAGAAAAAGACAAACAGACAAACAATAGTACACAAAACACAACATAGAAAACTAAAGACTAAGCAACACAAACCCCACCAAAAACTGGGGGGGGGGGGATCTCAGTTGCTCCGGAATAGTAAGCAGATCCTGCTCTACATGTGGCACCCGACGTGTTGCTCATGTTTGTACAAACCCGGTAACAAGTTTAATTCGGTAGGTCACATCAGTGAAAAGGGGACGGGATTGTAGTTACGACATTAGTAACATATCCGCTATTATCTGTGACAGGATTTTCCATAACGGTCAACCAAATCGTGATGGCGTCCGTAAAATTTACGAAGGGATGCTTTCAACTTCAACATTTGGAACTCTTGTTTTAAAGCTTCCTTGTGAGCAGCAACCCTCTATCAAGGAAATCATAATAGGAAATACAAGCCCGGGAATATCGTATCAATTGGGAGACATATACTCCGTATGCAGGCGCTGCTGGAATGTTGCTACATAGAAATCGAAAGTTCACTGTAGTGAAGCTGAAATCATCTTTTTTGTCGTAATGTTTTGTTTTCAACCGACCCTCATTATGAATTTCTAGATGTAAGTCAAGATCTGAGGCAGCCTTAACTGTATCTGTTGTATCCTTTATCTCAAGTTCGATGGGATAAATGCGTTCCACATAGTCACCAAATTTTGAATTATTTAGTGAGAGAACATCATCTATACAGCGGAAAGTAAAGTGAAAGGATATTACTCTTTTTTCTTTCTTCCTAAGAAATTCCTGTATGAAGTCAGCCTCATCAGAATAAAGGAACAAGTCGGCAATAGGGGCACTGTTGGTTCCCATAGGAATGTCGATAGTTTGTTGAAAAACACGTCCTCCAAACGTAACAAATATGTTGTCAATCCAGAAATCAAGTATCTTGATAATTTAAGTTTCAGAAATTTTTTTGTTTGAATCAGAGTGATTTTTTACAAAGTAAGATTTTTCCGTCCCTAAGACAAGATACTTGTATCTACGTTGGCCATTCTTTTTTATGAAACAAAGCAATACCAACTCTTTCAATTTGTCTTTTAGTTTGTAATGTGGAATTCTTGTGTAAAGTGTCGAAAGGTCAAATGTTTTAATACTTTTGCAAGATGAAAGAGTCTTTGATTGTGTGTACTCTAAAAAATCTTTGGAATTTTTTAGTACCCACATCTGACTCAACCACCTCTAGAATAGGCAGTTTCACAATAACTTTGAAGCCCGGCTTTGATTGCTGATAAAATTGCTGTTAACAATTTAAAAAGAGGTTTCGTGGGGCACTTGGCAGACCCAGCAATATACCGTTGTTTGTAAGGACACTTATGTAGTTTAGGTGTCCAATACAGATATGGAAGATCCAGTTCTTCTTCTTTGGTTGAAATTCCAAAGGAACATAGAACAGACCTATGATTATATAGGATTTCATCTTTAGTAAGTGTCGGGGGGGTATATGTTGAGTTTTCAAGTGAATTGTCAATACCAAATTCATTTATCAAGCAATTTATGTAATGTGATTTACACATAAAAACAATGCTGTTTGGGGCTGTATCTGCGGGGACAACCACATATTTGTCATGGAGGTAGGACAAATGTTTTGCAACATTTGGGTCTTTAAAGATTGATGTATCATGGGTATTGATAGACCCATTCAGTTTCTTAATTCTGATTTGTATCAACGACCTCACAGCCTTAATCCATTCGGAAAGAGTATCTACGTCTTCTTTCTCGCGTTTAACCCATTGACTGGCATAATCCTCGACTGAATCCATCAGTATTTTGAAGTTGTGTTTCCAATTGATGGGTTTAGGCTCACGATATTTCGGACCTTTGGATAACACATTTCGCAGGGAAGTGTTATTGACAATGTTGAGGTCACCGGTAATAACGTGGCCAGTCGTATTATATATGAATGAGGAACTAGCACAGGTGCAATCAGGAGGTTTAGACTTAAAGTCGTCATATTGAGATCCTGCAAAACGTGTTTGTAATTGAAAACTTTAGTTGCAATTGGTTTGGTTTAGGTATAAGAAATGATTGGTACAGACTGATCTTTAAAATAGGGAGGTATTTTCGATTGAACTAATTTATGATGAAGGATATTGCCCAAGTTGACGGCATTGAGACCTTTGTTGGCAAAGGAAAGTTTCAGAAAGGATCTTTTCTCTTTTTCATCTTTTCCAACGCGAACTGGTTTGCAAAAGTTTGTGACTTGCAATATCCGAAATGATAGTGTAAGTTTGTATTGGTTTGAATGAGGGTTTGTAACAGTGGTTTCCAAACATAAGTTGTACAAAGAATGAAGTTTTGAAAGGGGTAATGAATTAAGCTTCGTGCGAATGTGGTGAATACCTAGGGCTTTTGTATAAACGGCAGCAAGTCATTAATAGAGACATCATGGAGAAATGGTGATGTATAATGACGATGATCATGACAGCGTCTACGTCGAGGAGAAGAGTTGAAAATATTCATCACGTCACCAGTGTCTGAGCAGCAAGTTGATGAGCCAAGGTTATGTGAAAGAACGTCTCGTCCTGATTCTAAAAAAAGTTCATTGGAAGGTACCAAGACCTAGCTCATTGGAAGATACCAAGTATCTAACGAATGGAAAACAACTCTCACATTCCGGACTTGGTACAGGCATTTCCTTATGTAGAAAATGGTGGTTTAAACCTGGTTTATAGCTAGTTTGACCTCTCACTTGTATGGCATAAGCGGTCATCTCAGTACCAGAATCTATGACAAGCGAGACGATTTTAATTTTGAAATTATGAGTTTCCCCAACCTTAGTAGCAATATACCAGCTTCAACTGCATTTGGGATATACATTTCCCAACTCCTTCTGTATTCAAGAGCTTGCAGCTGCTACTCAGACTTTATTAAACGTCACCAGTGTCTGAGCAGAAAGTTAATGAACCAGGGTTATGTCAAAGAATGTCTCATTCTTTTTTCTACAAATGTTTATCGGAAGATACCAAGACCTGGTTGGTAAATATTCCGTATCAACTTAACAAATAATACATGACGGTCTTGAAGTATCCATTTTAGTTACTGACGTTGTGTATCATTTTAATTACGTGTTATAGTGTTCTTTTAATTGTCGTTGTAAATTATAAACTTCTTCTCCTTAGTCCATTTTTTATTATATTCTTTTGGTGAGGTTCGGTACTTATGCATCCCGCCAATGTGTTGTTGTGTGTGCTATGGTCATTTCTTGTCTTTCACTTTTGCATATGTGCTTTGACTATATGCCATTTTTTTTATTTTTTTATTTTTTATACAACTGCCACATTTATATAATTATCTGAAAATTTCATATTTTTCCACAAGATAATTATGAGAGACTATTCTTTGTAAAATTTAATATTGGAGAGATTGCAGTTTGCTCTCTTTATTATATTTAAAAGCCAGTGAAAATTTATTTTTCCATTTTTCATAACTAATTTCTGTATTTAAACTTTCTACCCACCTTTGTTGTGAAATAGGATAAACATTTCCTTGATCGATGTACAGTGAATAAACATCTTTAGCAAATAATTTACCGATAGGCATATTTTAATATCATGCACAAAAACACATCCAAATGAGTTGTTGTTAGGTGTCATGTGTTACTGTATTAACAAATCTTTCATGTCACGTGGTATAGCAAGTTTGATATATAGAAAACTTGCCAACTGAAGGATATTCCGTGACTTGTACGATTCAAATTTTAATAAAAGCGTTTTTGAGGTTAGTAATGTCTATTTTTGTTTGTCATTATATAGTATTAATCGAGCATGTATTGCTTCCAGCAATTCAATATGGTGGCCTAAACTACGACATTTCAACTATCAATATTGAGGAGGAGAGCCAAAAAATCAATATGTAAAAATTTCATTACAATGCTTACATATAACTGATGAATGAAATCTTACTTTTTATTTCTAAGGCTAACTTAGTTTTCATGAATTCATGGATCCTGCACTTTGTTTAAGAAAAAAATCAATCATTGACATTTGAAACTATTTTCAAAAAGCAATGATTATGATATGACCGTCGTATTTAGTATTCGTAAGTGTTTAGTCAATGTAGCATTTGCTGAATAAAAATAGATAGCATGAGGGAAATTTGAATTTCAAAAGTCCCAGAGAAACTGGTAATGCCATGACAACAAAATAATTAGGATGAAAAAAAAATAAGTATTCAAAATACAACATAGACAACTAAAGACTAGCATCACGAACCTCACCACAAATCGGGGTAACTAAAGGTGCTCCTGAAGGGCTAGAAGATCGAGAATATTTGTAATTTGCAAGCAGTAATAATACAATAGTGACTTAGTGATATGTCGTCAGAGCTGTATGCCTACTGTGTAAATACTAATCAGAAAAGCAGTGTCTCAATCAACATTATGTGCATGCCTACTGTGTAAATACTAATCAAATATACAATTCTTATAATGTAGAACGCCAAATGCGCTTTTAATCTATGTAAAACTCATTAGTGGAACTCAGTCAAATCAATTTAAGGTCAAATTAATTAGAAGTTCAAAGGCATTGCACGACATAAATTCAATGTCAGTACAGGAGCTTTAGCTACTTGGATAGTTAAACAGCAGAAGAATCGAACCAGTAGCTTTGTTTTTACAGATCCCGAGCTTATAATTAGTAATCAAGAATTATATATAATGAGCTTAATGAATACATATGTTGCACAACTCATTATGTATCATTTCCAGATGTATAGATGTCTTTTGATTTTTGTCGTTGGGTTGCTGTCTCAATTACGTAAATTATTTTAAAATGCATCATTAAAGACACTTAAATGTACCTGGTCTCACTCTATTAAAAGTTCATGCAATTTCGACAGTTTTCTGATAATTGAAAACATGTGTATCTTGCACACTGAAATCGATATGAAGTTTATATTTCTCTAGGTAAATGGACTTATGCATTTGACCTGATTTTCTATACCATAAAATTGAGAATGGAAATGAGGAATGTGTCAAAGAGACAACAACCCGACCAAAGAGCAGAAAACAGCCCAAGGTCACCAATGGGTCTTCAACACAGCAAGAAAATCCCGCACCCAGAGGCGGACCTAAATAATTACATTACATGTATGTTTCATTATACTACGTTAGTTTCATTGGCTAACAGCAACATCGCGTCATTCTGAAATTAACCTTCATTTCAAAATGAAATGTAACATTCATGATGACACGAGCTTCCACAATAAAGTGCACAGGTAAATAAAAGAAAAACTTGTTAAATATCGTGTTTTCATGATCCTAGCAAAAAAATGTAATTATTAGTATTGAATGCTTCTTTTAGTAATTTTATATGGTTGTAAAGGCATTGACCGTGCGCATACAAAATGTACTTCGGTCAACGCTTTTACACCCCAATAAATTTACAAAAAGAAGCATTCAATTCTTAAATGATCAGCGATTTTAGCCATCTTTGATATCAGATATGAATAAAAATCATAAATGAATGCTTTTGTAATGCTGTATCAATATTTCCAAGACGCTATATACAGTTGATGCAGACCAATCATTACATGTAGACGGGATGAAAAAGTTAACGCGGTGTTTACTCGCGTGCACTTCATGTAAACGCCGCGTTAACTCTGCGATAACTCAAAATTTCAGTAGACATAAAAAGTAAACATGCGTATACATTCACGTTTACCTCCGCGTTAACCTCGAAAAAGGCACGTCTTCTAATTTTGTAAAGAGTAAACAAGTGTTAACTTCCGCGTTTACTTCCACGTTAACGTGAAAAAGGCGAGTCTTCTATTTTTATAAAAAGTAAAAGCACGTTTACTGGTTGTAGTAGACGCGCGTTAAAGCAGATTGGCATCGTATCCTGGATACACTTACATATCATATCACTTGAATAGCTACGTACAAATATCTTACTGCACATTTTCGACAAATATATAGATAAACGATTACAATGCATGATATGACACGTATTAAGATAATTAAAAATTCAAATCTGTACATAAGTAACAAAAGATATTTCTTCCATCAGCTTAAAACCAATTTAATTTAGTTTTTGTCAGTGGACATGGATTTTAAAACGATTACAAAATTTTCAGATTCATGATATTTCTTGAAGATTGACCAAGATAAATTTGACGTAAAGCATGTTGTCAACAGTTGACCACTTACTCCTTGCGTTATTTTAAACATTATTTCACATCTTCATACAGTTTTACATTACATGTATTTAATTTTGGCATATTTTTTTTCAAAATTCTGTGTGAAGCGATAGCCGATAATTTATTATTTGCAACGTAAAAATTTGCAATTGAAAATAATCTTTTTTTTTAAATCTTCTTGTACTGGTCAGATAACAGATAACGTTTTATACCTACGAATGGATTGTTTGTCGGCTTCAACAAAAGGTGCCAATATTTTCCTTTTTGTTTGAATATTATACAGCGACATTGAAATTCTGTTCTTTTTGTCCCTAAGGATGAATAGTTCTACAAAAATTGAGAGCTCTACAAGTCTATGGATACTTATATTTATGTCGATAACAATAAAAGTGACAATATTTCTTTTTTTGAATAATATTTTTGTGGACTGTTAGACATAAAAGTGAAGAAATGTAAGCATTTTGTTTGAATATTATACAAAGGCATTAAAATGTGATTCTTATGGTCACTAAGGATGAATTGTTTCACACAAATTGATAACTCTATTAGTGTACGGTTACTTATATAAATGTCATTAACAATAAAAAGTGACAATATTACTTTTTTTTAAATTAATATACTTGTACTGGCCTGCTTATTGAGTACTTTTCATATCTCAGAATAGATTGTTACATTTATAAATTTTGACTTGATGGAGAGTTGTCTCATTGGCACTCATACCACATCTTCTTATATCTATATATGTTAGACATAAAAGTGAAGAAATTTAAGTTTAAAATTGCAAATATTGTTGTGGCATAAAAAAGGTGCCAATATTTTTTCATTTTGTTTGAATATTATACAAAGGCATTAAAATTTGATTCTTATGGTCACTAAGGATGAATTGTTTTACACAAATTGATAACTCTATTAGTGTACGGTAACTTATATGAATGTCGTTAACAATAAAAAGTGACAATTTTACTTTTTTTATTAATATACTTGTACTGGCCTGCTAATTGAGTACCTTTTTTTTTTACCACAGAATGGATTGTTAGACATAAAAGTGAAGAAATTTAAGTTTATAATTGCAAAAATTGTTGTTGCATCAAAAAAAAAAGCCAATATTTTTCATTCTATTAGAATATTATATACAATGGCATTCAAGTTCTGTTCTTTTGATCCCTAAGGATAAATAGTTTGAAACAAATTGAGAGCTCTATAAGTGTACGGTTACTAATATATATGTCGTTAACAATAAAAATGACAATATTACTTTTTTTATTAATATTCTTGTAGTGGCCTGATGAATGATTACTTTTTATACCTGAGAATGGATTGTTAAACATAAAAGGGAAGACATTTAAGTTTGAAATTTCAAAATTTGTTGTCGCATCAAAATAAAGTTGCCAATATTTTCCCTCTTGTTAGAATATTATTCAACAGCATGAAAATTCTGTTCTAATGGTCCCTGAGGATGACTAGTTTTACACAAATTGAGAGCTCTATAAGTCTGCAATTACTTATATGTATGTCGATAACAATAAGAAGTGCCAATATTTCTTTTTTTAATACTATTCTTGTACGATCCTGATAATTGAGAACTTTTTACCTCCGTATAGATTTTTTGATATGAAAGAGATGGCTTTTTTCATATATATAATTAAATCATATCATTGTACTAGCGAAATGAATTTTCTTTTTATACCTTAGAAAGATTGCTTGACATAATAGTGAAAGAATTATTTCGACGATTTTTTTTTTGGGATAAAAATCAATTTCTGTTGTCTGCAGGAATGAACAGGTTTTATGAAATTAACATTATACATCGTATATATAAAGGGCAATCAACAAACTCATTTTTAAATGCAGTAAAGCATGATCTACGGCAAATATTTTGAAATGAGTGTATTTTCTGAAAAAAAATTTCATAGATCATTTTTTGTCTTCTGTTTTGTTTCAATGCTTGAAGCATTGCCTAGTTAAATCTCCCGTAATGAATATGTTTGTTAACATATAAGATGTATAAAACTTTCTTTTTTTGAAGTTTTGCAGTATTTAGTTATCCAATAATTTCGGAAAATATTTTTTTTAGCGATACTTTATTTATTTATCATTTGCAACAAATGAATAGGCCATCGAAAATAAAGAAAATCAAGATTAACATAGTTCATTTTCACAAATAGTTAACGGGAAGAGTAAACGCTTGTTTTCCAAGTGCACGTAAAGGTACAGATGTGAAATCTGTAGTAAACGCCCATTAACTACTGACTAAAAGGACACAGAGTAAACGCGCGTTTACTCGAGTAGACATTTGACATTTGCATTTTGACCGCGTTAATGTTATTATAATAAACGCCAAGATTGGAGTTACCAAATGAAATATGTGCACGCGGCGTTAACGTGCATTTACTTTATGTTATGCTTGGTCTGCACCCAACTGTAGCTGTGCATTTGCAGCAAGCTACAATTTGATAGTCATCATTGATTTCATTTCAACATTATAATTTCAAATTGTTGATCAAACGATGACGATGACCATGCATGTATTTTTTTTTACAATACAATCAATTTTTCGCTTCACTAGATCTTTACGTGCAGGTCTTTAACGTTTCAGTCCTAATCAGTCCTAACCTAATCAATCAGGCTCAGCGTAGGCTCATATCTGTTAAAGACCGTCCATTAAACATTTCAGCCAATTGTGAATACGACGTACACAGGGATTTCAGAAGTTGATATTGGTCAAGATTAGCTTAACATATTACTTTCTTTAAGCCATGATGATATTAAATTCACCAAGAGTAAAGACAAATTAATGTCTATCAAGTTAATTACCCCACTGTCATTAACAATAAATAATGTGTCAGTTTAATGTTTACGGGAATGAAAAAAATGTTAAAAAAGAATCGACACAGTTCCCTTCTCTACATATCTGATTAAATCATTTTCTGATTATCAAAAAGTATCAAAATTTCTCGCTTCCGGATGTATAGACAATCTGAATAATGGTTATAAAAATGATAACCATTTCAGTTTCAAAACTATATTTCCCATGAGCTTAACATTATTGCTTTATTATATAACAGTGCATTGTTTGGAGCATAAAAGTGATCAGATTTGGTTAGACAGCATTCAGACAGAATATCATCATGGAGGAGAAATACGTAATCATCAATATATCTGGACAAATTTAGAGAATACAGAGACATATGAAAAATAAACTACCAAAAGAAAAGTATACACATAATTGAAAATGGTGAAATGCAAACTCACTGTGTATATTATAAGGACAAGAACGTGTTTGACAGAGTTTTGAAATTCTATGATGGATCTTATATACATATTCCTCAGAATGTTTGTCCTGTTGAAATTGTCGAAGAGTTAAAGTTCTGGGGTATTAATCCAAGTTCCTTGTCATCATGCTGTTTTCTAAAATACAAACAACATACAGCAGAAAACGCTTTGCTACACACCTATATGAAAGATCAAAGAGAAGAGAAAGTAGTTACACTATTTACCGGAATCTCAAAACTACAAAAACTCCGTTTGTATTGACGACATATATTGGAAGTTAACGGAAAGTCTATTCCATGTAGGATAAGTATGTTTTAAAGCGCTTCAGACGCAATAAATGTATAAAGTGGTATTTTTATTGTATAGCCTTTTGTTGAGATCAATACATTTTTTATCAACCAGATACATCATAAGTTAATATACTTTCATATGTCAAAAAAATTAACGAATCAGTAGTTTACCAATGTTCAGAAAAACAAAACATGTATTGACTGATAAGAGTCTAGAGTTGTTTAATTTTAATATAATTTTTTGTCAAAAGCTGTGACTTACTTTTAAACAATGTTTTGTTTTTTATATTTTATTCTCTTCTGTTGTTAAGTTGAAGATGGCTACCTCAATGTATCTTCATTTCAAAAAGTCCAATTAGCTGAATAATAAAAACAATGAAAGTTGATGTGTGAACTCTTACTTTTCGGATAAACTGTCTTTTGACTGGCAGAGTGTTTAATTCGTACATTTCTCCCTTCTTACTTCGCATGTAAAAACTTGCAAGTCTTTCATCCAACTCAGCATTGTTTATTTTGCTTAAAGTCAAATTGTCTGACTGCAATTGGTTTCTCTCGCTATTTTTAACGCAGTTACTCAAAGTTACCTCAGAGTTCGAATCAGACTGCCTGAATTTTCAGAATCTACCTCAAAACAAATACTAGCTATCTAAAACTGGAATTTATTAAGTTAGTTTAGGTCAGTATGTTTCTATTTATAGTTAGACAAAGTCGAAAAGTGTTCACATGAGATCAATGGACAACAAATATCAGCTTTTGATTAATACGATATTACAATGTTTGAAAATAGAAAAACACACTATATAAAATGGAAATACGCATTAGTAAAGAGACAAGAAATACAAAGGGGCGTTGGAAAACGTTCCCAAGAAAGATAAACACTACCATAGACATAAAACGACGAACAGACAAAAAAGAGTACGTAGAAAAGTAAAGACCGCGCATCACGAATCACACCTGTGATCTCAATTTCTCCTGGCATCCGATGTCATTCGTGACACAAATTCAATAATCGCAGAAAAATTAAATGTATTTTATCAAAATTTGTAGAGCGATATTGTCAAGTATTTTAATAACCATTTAACTGTCTCAAATACAATTAGTTACATAGAGTTTGTTTTTTAATTTGCAGGTCTATTTTGCCCTTATCAACATTTTGCATTCTACTGTCTGTATTAGGCATAACAATTAACACTTTACAAAAGTGTAAGCTATTCCGATAATAATAATTTAAAATCAACTACATCAAATTTCCTGTTTTTATCAGACAATGAGGTGATGGAAAAAGTGACAGAATCAGCAAACAAAAGTGATCGCATGAACAATTACCCCTCTGATATGCCATCAGATATGTTTAACAATTCACAAGTCAAAATTGACAGCTTTGAAATTACCGAGGAGACTTTTGTAATTTTACTTGTTGCAACAAATATTTGTTCCGATGTTGACATTATGTGTAGATGTTTTCGTGCAGAGTCAATAAAATCTGTCTTTGTGGATCATCTGAATATTATAGACATAACTTTAACCATTTGCGCAATTTCAAAAGTTCTTCTACAGAAAAACGAGACATCTGACAAATATCATGTATTACTGTATTTTCAAAGTTTTCGAGTGTGCCGACTATTTCGTCTAATACGAAGACTGAAAGCCTCCAGAATTCTCTACTTTACTTTAAAATCCAGCAAGAAAGAATTATTTGCAATGTGCATGTACGTTTGTTTTGTCGCCATTCTTCTGTCAAATTTCATATATTTCGTTGGAGGTGAAAACTTTTCAAGTATTCCACACTCTTGCTGGTTTAGCATCGTAACTATGACGACTCTATGATATGGTGATATGATTCCCAAATGACGGTGATTGGAATGATCATAGCTTCAGTCTGTTCCCTTCTCGGTTTGCTGTTGTTTTCATTGGTAATTCTTGTAATGGCAACTGCTTACATATCTATATATGGAATTGCTGACATCGACATTGATGGTTTTCATGACGTAAATGGTGAGCCTATAAGACGCCAATCATTATTGAGAAAAGATATTTCAAGTTCAAAACAAGACGGAGAGTATAGGATTAGCATAAAAAAAAAACAATGCATCAGCTGTAGTTGATATTAATACATGTGGATATTTTTTGTAATTTGCATATACAATTCCAAAACTGAAAATGTACATAAAAGTAACTGTAAGAACACATTTTCCTGTACAATATATTGTCAATCAGTTGTCCTAATAAAACCTGTTGTTCAAACATTCACATTCGTTCATTCGTTTAGATGGGTGAATGTTCATGCACTTTTGGCTGATAAAATTGTTAATATCTTAGAAATTGACAAGTGACATTTACTTATTCGTTGGTGCATGATACAATGCCACAAATATAGACTTGATAAACGTTTAACATGAGTAACTAAATGGGAGTGACGTGCATGGTATGACACTTAATCCCAATGATTATCTGAAGTAATTGCCTATGCTCGATTTAACTTTTTCTGTAGTAATTTGTATGTTTCCTTTACTTTTGATTTGTTGTTGACTACAAGATATTTTCTAGTACTTTTTTAAGCATAAAAAGTAAAAGTAACAGCAAGAGTAAAGTCACATTTGGATACACTCTCAAATATACATACCTTTTAAATCAACAAGTCTTATAATTAGATTTAAAAAAAAGCTGGATAGTTTAATTCGCACGATAAGCGAGTGCCTAAAAGCCCATATCCTGAATCTTATTAGTACGGAAACAGCCAGGCAAGTGGAAAGCGTAATCAGTAATTGAAATCAGCTGTAATCAATAATGGTTTGCAATGTATTAACATGTAATCAGTAATAATTTTATTTCTAATTACAAGTAATCGTAATTAAATTGATTGCAGTGGGAAAAAAAGACAGGTGTACTCATGATTACTTTTCGATTACATTCATAATATTACCTGGTGATTACAAATGTTGTATGTGAAAATTGTTTTTGATATTTAAGCATGAATTAGAAAACTTGACTTTTATAGTTTGTTCTTATATTGTGCTGTTACAAGCATAGTACTTTTTAAGGAGGAACTGTTAAATGATCCTGCTAGCTATCGTGGTATTGCGCAAGATTTAAACGTTGGTAAATTATTTACGTCCATGGTCAACATCAGACTCATAGCGTGAACAGGTATTGCATTCTCACATATGCACAGTTTGGTGTTTGACCAGGATACGGGACGACTGACGCCCTTCATTCGTAAATTTCAAAGACACTCAGATCGGGTAATACAATATATTATTGTTTTATAGATTACAAAACAAGCTAGTGTGTCTTACTTGAATCTATGGTTTAAGATTAGTTAAACTTGGTATTACAGGTAAATTATTAAGTGTAATAAAGTCAATGTACTCAAAAGTGGAAGTCTGATGGTATTTTTTTCGATTTTTTCCTCAGGTAATATTGGTTTGATTTAAGGGGAATCGCGTACCCCTCATTTGTACCCATTTTACGTCAATTACATGGAAATTGAACTTTTAAATCAAGGTTGTCACCTTATAAATTAAAAATGCTTATTTTTTTTTTTATGTGTGCTGATGATACAATTTTGATCAGCGAAAATATTGCTGATTTACATAAAATGATTGTTTGTGTTAGCGCATACACAATGTATATGACTTGCATATAAATGTTGGGAAAACAAAAATTATAACTTTTAGAAATGTATGGCTTATTAAAGCCAATGACTCAGGAATATGACAGTTGTTTTCCATTCGTTAGATGTGTTTGAGCTTTTGATTTTGCCATTTTGTAAAGAACTTTCCGTTTTGAATTTCCCTTGGAGTTCGGTATTTTTGTCATTTTACCTTATAAATGGTGAAATAATAGAATCATGTGATCGATTTCTTATATTTGGTGTATTATTCAGAAATAACGGTATGTGTGATCATATTAAAAAAGGCAATATTAAGTCTATTTAGTAAAACATATGATGATTGTTTTTATCATTTTTTGACACATATATATCGTGTATCCTAAAGTATGGTGACATTGCAAAGCACACTATGTCGAAAAGGTCCATTTAAGCTTCTTAAAACGTATTCTCAATGGAAAGAATTCAACTGTAAAATATATGGTATATGACGATTTAGGAAAAACTATATAAGATGTCTGCTTTAACAGCATGTTG
The DNA here is from genome assembly GCA_017311375.1 of Mytilus coruscus. NCBI lineage: Eukaryota > Metazoa > Mollusca > Bivalvia > Mytilida > Mytilidae > Mytilus > Mytilus coruscus. Next base: position 6,051,094 of record CM029598.1, on the reverse strand, counting down.
TGCTGCCTGATGGAACACTTCTGAGACAAGATCAAATTTTAATTTACACAATATTTTATTTTAACTACGTAGACATTCAACAGGATAGGATATTTAATTTTGGGAATTAAATTCCCATTTGACTTTGGTGAGGTACAAAAATAAGTCCACTTACATAATAATGGAATTTAGAACCAAAAACTTTTTTAGGTTTATAGAACCACTAATTCAGGCCAGGTCGGAAAGAACATACTAGAAAGTAGTACATATTTTAAACAAAACCGTTCCTACGCATAGCTGTATCTTTGTCAATAGGTGAAGTATTTGGTAGTTTTGGTATCAAATGAAAGCTTGGGGACTTGGTATCACTGTAGAAACCTTGTCGAAAGTTTCTTTTGAATAATAAAGAAGTATATAAAATTATAGTAGGAGGGCAAATTTGCCCTATTGTTCAGATCAGAAGTACCTGTTTTTATACTATCAAACTTCCGGGAACCAGTACGCTCTAATATCTAATTGAAGGTGTTTTGAATTTTCAGCTCAAGTAAGGGTAAGGTATAGTTTGATATGAAATGACTGCCACTTTATTTAAACTTAAGACAAAATAGCCATTAACGCTTGAAATTGCAGAATTTAACATAGAAAGCAATGGGGCTATGAATTAGTGGTTTTATACCTATTACTGAAAGGCATGTGAAATTCAATTTTTAGAAATCATACCCATTACAATGAAAATTGGTCACATTTGTAGGTAGTAATCATGTTACATTATTTTTTTTTTATGTAAAAAAATATGTTGGTGTCAAATTACAGCCCTCAAATTGCTACAATAGGGTATTTCAGCCTTATTTGGTCATTTAACTTGCCCACAGTTAAGACTTTACCTGAAGTTAATATTTTAGCATTATCTAAGACTGAAACTAATGAAACATGTATATTATGACTGGTTTATAGTATAAATATGGCTTTTGATCAAATTATCTAGAGAATGTTCATGTTTTATTGGGTTTCTTAGTGTATCATTTATTTCAAAAGAAAATTGATGTACACTTATATAGGAATTCGAAAATCGCACCTGAAATGCAATCGATAACCAGTTTAGCAAATTGTCTAGCTGGGAGATACATAAATTGCTCTTGTTGATCCATGTTTATACATAAAAGTATGGTTTTTATCAAATCACTCTCCTTTTTCAACATGTAGAAAAATTGGGGAACAAAATTATCAATTATATTTCATGTTTGGACCACTATATTTATATTCAAGGAAGAATCTCTGATAAAAATAAGACATATAGGTAAGAACATTGTTATTTGAGTAGATATTAACAAATAACAACTGGTAAAAATTGAAAAAATCTCATATCTGTCACTATTAGCATGATTAGTATTCATATGGAGTTTTCTTTGTATAACGCATATGTTACTACCAGTCCAATTTGTGCATGAATTCAGTGATATAGTGTTTTGACAAAAGCTTTATTAGTTTTTCTATGCTAGAAATAGATCATAGAAGGAAATTAAGTAAAGCAGTAGTCAATATAACAATTTTGGTGCTGTTATATAACGATTTGAAAAAAAAAAAAACTGTTTGTCCATAACAGTTTGATATGCGTTTTCTAGTTATCTATTATTTAAAATTTTCATTCAATTATATATTAATGATAATTAATTTAGTGAACATAAACTATATATAATTATTTATACATTCACTAATTATTGCAGTTAATTCATTTTATTACCCAAGCTCACCTATTGTTTGTCATGCAATTCAAAGCAGTGGTTTTTATAAAACACATGTAATTACATATGTATATATATATGTCAATTATGACCCCACATACAATAAAACTTGTCGATCATTAAGTAGTCACTATTTGTTCAGTTCGTGTTGTTAATTGAAAATTTGCACAGGGCTGCATTATTAATAAAAACAAAGATTTGTTTTACACAGAAAGGACACATCTATGCTATCAAACAGTACATGTATATATTCAGGATATAAAAACACTTTAAATTTTTTACTCAAATAAGCTTTTTATGTGAAGAAATGTTTTTTTTTTAATTCTGAATATCACAGTATACAATTTAATCCTAAGTGATCGAAAGTAATCATGATTTAAGAAAAGTAATCTATGTAATCAATCGATTACAATTGAATTCAGTAGTTAGTTGTAATGATATCGATATCTTTATATTAGCCAAGTAGTTGTAATTTAAGTAATTACAATTTAAAGTAATCGACCCTATGTAAATATAAGTTATTGCTTCGGTTGTATACATTTTCGGCTTAATTGATTAATTATGAAAATTGTTATTCTAGTTTTCAATAAATGTATATGCTTTGGCACGTACATTAGTTACATGTATAACACTGTTTAGATATTTTACTCTCCATCAACAAGGGTAGATAACTAAACACCATATCAGATGATCTGTATTGCCAATTTTAAAAGTAGGTAACTAATCTGGAAGAGGAAGTATCAAGATGTCTAAATGTGTTCTTTTCCACTTGATGTTTGTCTTTTTGTGCGCAATACTTATGCCTATTATTTCAGAGTCAATGATATCCAAATATATAGTTTGGCTCTGACTACTTCAAAAACAGACCCCAAAGGTGTCACAGTGTATAGTAGATGCATGATTTACACTCATTGGCAAAACTCAGATTGCATTCATTAATCTTAAGCTAAATTACTATGCATTCTGTTTAACAGTTTATAACAAACAAGCCCTTACAAATACATTGAAGATTCCATTTTGAATTATTAAAAAATTCCATTTTTCTTATTTTGGGGTCTCCTGTAAGCAGCTGTAAAGTACCATTATGACAAACATCAGATTTCTAGTAACTAGTATCAAGCTGTTGTTAAGGGCAGTAAGTCGAACCCATGGTGCGTTTTTACAAATTGAATATTGGCTGTAGCAAAAGCAAATTCAGTGTATGTGTGATAACTTATCAAACAGTATCCATATAAAATTTCATCGAATATCTTTGTTTTAAAAAATTCTTTATTATAAAAATATCAAAATTTAGATACTTCATGATGTAATTTATACACAAGTTTTGTTAAATCTCTGAATAATTTCCCTGTTATCATGCTTTTAATGTAAAAAGTTAAATCACAAAAATACTGAACTCCGAGGAAAATAATAGGGTTTTGTTTTATCAATTTGTCCTTTGAATTTAATTGCTCAGATTTTTTAGATCATAGACGGCTATTGATACCTGATAAATTTAGGTCATGTATTAGTACTAGTGCAACAACGTCACGTGTTCGTGTCCATACGCGTCAACTCATAAATGAAATGCACGCAACTTCATTCATATAACCGTACAACTATCACAACGTTTTGTTGTATTTTATTTCATATGCTCAACAAAAAAAAAAAAAAAAAAAAAAAACAAACTTACAACTAATTCAAATTGCCGATAAAAAGAATAATGTAATTTTCATTTAATACCGACTTTATCACCTCGAAATTCAGCCTTGTCGGGCTCGCTTGCTATTCTTGCTGATAAAGCCAATATCAAAAACATTAATGTCATTATTCTATATATATCATACTTGTTGTGTTGATATATTATCTATAACCACGTACACATATTTTTAAGAATTTCTATACTTTTAGTTTTACCTTGTTGGTAGTTTGAAATCCCTTTGAAACAGTATCTATATATAAATGTATTTGTAAATTAATCAAAACAAGCCATTAGATGTAGTGATGAACAAAGGACGTTCAATAAGCCGATTTTATAGATGGACCTACTAATGTACATATTTTTATTAAGAGATAGATTTCTTTGTTTAAAATTTCATGAACATTGTAAGTGTTTGTAAATGAGGAAGAACAATCAATTAGATGTAGTAAAGATATAATGACTTTCAATAAGCCGATTTTATTGATAAACAGACTAATGTACTGAAGTAATTGCATTAAAAGATATATTTATTTTACAGCATCTTATATTATTAAGGGTAGAATATCTTTTTCAATACAGCTATGATTAAAACCGTACAAAGTGATTATAAATTTTCAGTAATTGTACTTAAATAATTAGCAAATTATCCTGAGTCACGGTTAAATGTTTTATTTAATAGAAAAACAAAGGATATAGGATATCAATTCATTAGTCCGGGAATATCAGATACATGTTACTTTTTCTGGATGATGGATCTTTCATATAAAGGATCAACACGGACGATACCACGTACCGATGCAAGGAACTTCAGTGCATACCATTATGACCTGTGTTCGGTCATTTTTTTATCCCAATTAAAATGCAAACTGCAGTTTGTTAAAACATTGAATTCATTTGAGTTTACATATAATTAATATAAAAAAAAGAAGATGTGGTATGATTGCCAATGAGACTACTCTCCACATGAGACCAAATGACACAATTTAACACCTATACGTCACCGTACAGCCTTTAACAATGAGCAAAATCCATACCTATCAGTCAGCTATAAAAAAAGGCCCCGAAATGGCAAACATGTATTGTGGTCTTTTGGGGTTTTACTTGCCTTTCTAATATTCTTTTTCTTTTCAGCCAAAACAAAATCCTTTCCTCCATTCATTGGTTTGAAGAAATGAATACTTTGAACTTTACACCAACATTCCAACTGACTCCATTTTCGGAAAATTACATCTGTAACAAACATAAACTTTTAGCTACTTCTTTACAAGCAGAACCAAATACAATGAAAGTTCTAACATGTACTGGCTTCCGAAGCTGCACAAAACACCTTACAAATATAGATTTATTTCGTCTTCCACTACTAAACTGTCTATTCTACTTACTATTACACTAGGTACAATTAAAAATCTGGTAATAAATTGTTCAAATAAGGCCTTTGAAAATAGTGGAATTAATTACTTTTGGAGTGTCAAAAATTCGTTGGACGTACTTAATAAATTACACGCTTATATTGGTGATTTCGAATCTGTTCAAAGTTTTGATTTTTCTACCTATATATTACTTTGCCTCAAAATCTTATTAAGAAAAAATTCACACACCTAATTAAATGAGCATTTAAAAAGTCAGAATGCGAATATATATGTTCAAACTCTTTTAGGTCTTTTTTTTAGAAACAACAAACAAAAGAACTATGTCAATTGGACCTGCTTTGATACTATAACTGCCCTTGAATTTTTACTAGATAACATTTTTGTTCGCTATGGAGATTCTGTATATCGTCAAGTTATCGGAATTCCAATGGGGACTAATTGTGCACCACTTATTGCGGACCTGTTTTTATATTGTTATGAGTTACAATTTATGACTAAAATCAGCAAAGACCCATCGAAACAACATCTGATACAAAAATTTAATAACACTTTTAGATATTTGGATGATATCTTTGCTCTCAATAATGACGACTTCAGTATTTACACTAAAGAGATTTATCCTTCTGAACTGACTTTAAATAAAGCTAATACTAACAATGAACACTGCCCTTTCCTGGATCTTGATATCTATATCTTTAATTGGAAGATTAATACCAAAATTTATGATAAAAGAGATGATTTTTCATTTCCTATTGTTAATTATCCATTTTTAGATGGTGACGTTTTCTTGTCACCATCTTATGGTGTTTATATATCTCAACTTGTTCGATTCACTCGTGTATGTAACAACGTATTTGATTTTAACGAAAGAAATCTCTGTATAACGGAAAAATTATTACACCAGAGTTTTCGATATCACAAACTAGTCAAAACATTTACTAAATTTTATCATCGGTACAAGGACATCATTCGTAAACATAAATCAACATGCAGACATCTTATACGGTCAGGTATTTCACATCCAATATTTTATGGTAATATTCTTTACAAAGCACAAAAATGTCTACATTCACCTCAAAAGCTTACCAAACCTTTAAACAGACTTATTCAGAAGGGATATAGCTACGATACTGTTGTCAGGTCATAAAAGATGGCATATTTTGGTATATATATCGATTCACTAATAGGGTCTTTGCATCGGAAATAAGCACATTAAATTTTATTCTAAAACCAGTTGTTGGCATGAAACGGGTTATGTTCTTCTCATATGTTTTATGATGGTATGATACTAAACCCTTTACGGGAGGGATTGTGCTTGATTTTCATATGATGAAGACATACTCTTTTAATTAGTTTAATTGAGGTCTGGAGCTGGCATGTCAGTAATTGCTAGTAGTCCTTTGTTAATTTATGTATCATTGTCATTTAACTTAGTTTCTTTTGTTATCTATTCTGACATCGGACTCGGACTTCTTTTAAATTGAGTTTTACTGTGCGTACTGCGGTGTGTTTGTTTTTTCTACATTGACTAGAGGTATTGGGGGGTTGAGATCTCACAAAACATGTTTAACCCCGCCGCATTTTTGGCCTTTGTTAGTCTTGTATGATTTTTTTTTTAGTTCATTTATATGTTTGGAGTTTAGTTTGATGTCCATTTTCACTGAACTAGTGCTCATTGTTGTTTAGGAGCCAGCAGCTGAAGCCCGCCTCCGGGTGCGGGATTTTCTCGCTGTGTTGAAGACCCATTGGTGGCCTTCGGCTGTTTTCTGCTCTTTGGTCGGGTTGTTGTCTCTTTGACACATTCCCCATTTCCATTCTCAATTTTATTTGAAGTTCAGTTTGTTACATGTAGTTTATCGCTATGATAAAAGGACATTACTAGAGATACAATTATGAAAGCAAAACGTTTCATTACACTTTTAGAACAAGCCGTATTTAGGGATATTGGAAAATATATACATATATATAAAAACGCCTAAAAAGTGTACAAAACAACACCAATAACAAAAAAGGAAACTATAAATGTAATTATTCATAAATATTTCGGATAACAGATATCCTTCATCAGTATGATTATGATGTTAAGCGAATCATATCAATCTACTTTGATTAAACTATAACAATCTTGAAATTTATACAATAAAACAGTTAAACCGAATATCATAGTTTAGACGCTTGTACAATTCTAAAATTTTTAAACATGACATAGGTTATATAGCTATTTACAACAGAGACTGCAAAGATGTGCTTCAAATAGAGATAGTAATGTGCGATATGAACTGGCACAATTTTAAGATTTAAAAGGTGACGACAGTTACGATGTTATAACAACGATTGCGTCAATAAATATTCCAAATAAACAGCACTGACCGATCTAAGTTTATAAATATTTCAAATTTGACAACGGTAGAGTAATTACAACAGAGGCTGCGTATTTAAATATCCCAAATAAATGGCAGTTTAAAAAATATAATAATAAATTTCGACTAAGGTTAAATAGTTATAATATAATATATATATATATATGCATATACATAATTACTCTAAATATCAGCACAACAATGTTAGATCTGCAAATTTGCGGAAGCAAATTTTTGTTCTTCCCTCGCCGGGATTCGAACTCGTGCTATTGGTATATCGTGACAACACCGCCTGCACTGTGTCCAGCGCTCTAGACTACTCGGCCACCCTAGACTGAACTAAAAAAATCAGCTTTCGGTGGCCTAGTGTTACCTTTCCACGTCAGTAGAATCTAGAGTTGTAACACAGTAAATGATATATTAGGCATGAAGATGGAATTGATTGCAGAAAAGCTAAATCATCTGTCGTAAAGGATCGTAAGATGTAGTCACAGAAATAATTATTTGATGAGTACGTTTAAACAAGTGACAACTTTACGACAGATCCATCAATTGGATCACCAGCGAAGGTGATATACGGTGAAAACACATATTATATTCATAATTACTCTAAATATCAGCACAACAATAAGTCTGCAAATTTTCGGAACCAAATTTTTATTCTTCCCTCGCCGGGATTCGAACTCATGCTATTGGGATATCTGCACTGCACTGTGTCAAGCTCCAGACCACTCGGCCACCTAGGCTGAACTAAAAAATTCAGCTTTCGGTAACCTAGTGTTACTTTTTCCTCTTTAGTGGAATCTAGAATTGTAACACAGTACATGATGTATACATGATGTGTAACAAAAGTCAATTACGACCATTACTGAAGTTTATGATTCGATAAATGAGTTTTGTTTATAGTTATAATCGAGACGTTCTGCGTGGTTATACATTAACGCATAAGAAAAGAATCTCCTGTTTTAATGTGATCGGATAACTGGGTTAGAATTTCCTGCAAATCTTTGCAGAAAGTAATATGTGTTGACGGTATATAAGTCAGATTATGCATATTTGAAGGTTTTTGTCCTGTCCATCGATAAATCCTGACACCCTCAGTGTCTTATACGACAAGAAAACCTCAAACTATGCGTTATTTATAACATAAAAGTCCGTTGTGGGACTACCAGCAATTGTATCGGAAATAGGTCTAAAGCATACCAATTTAGGGTTAGACAATACTGAAATATATACAAATAGAAAACTTCAAATATCGTTCTTAGCAAACAAGGTAACAAAAACTTCAAATTGAGATGTTGTATCAAATTTCATTGTAGTGACATATTTGCTAATTTGAACTCCTATTCCAGCAATAGCTTATTTTATAGATCAAATAAATACCTGATAAAAACGTTTTCTCCAATTTTTAGTGTTAGGATAATAATTTTATGATTTAATATAGCAATAATAATTTCAATAAATAGCAAATTGAAAAAAAAAAAAAAGAATAAACAATAATAAATAAAATGGGAATAAGATTTCCATAAATGTCATACTGAATGCATTACGTATCATATAGATGTTCATTTAAAGAAAGATATGGCTGCAAACTAGTCCAGATCATTTATCAAATAAATATAAAGGGACCTATTATGTCGGGTGTGTATTGCATTCAATAATCAGTGTGTATTATATAAAAATAAGGAGATGAGGTATGATTGCCAATGAGACACCTATTCACCAAAAATCAAATAAAGTGGATGTTAGCAATGAAAGGCAACCGTACGGCCTTCAACGATGAGAAAAACCCATACCGTATAGTCGGCTATAAAATGCTCCGACATGAAAAATATGAAACAATTCAACTGAGAAAACTAACGGCCTTATTTATAACAAAACAATTAACGAAAAACAAACATGAACAAACGACAACCACTGAACTACAGGCTCCTGACTTTGGACAGGCACATAAAAATGTTTAGTTATTATTTGTTTATTACATATTTGTTTTTTTTTATGTTTTCATTTTATTTTAATATTTTCCTTTTTGAAAAATCGTAGGTGAATTTTGTCGATCCGGTATTTATAAATCGGTATTAGTTTTCAAATAAATGTCTGTCAATAATACTAATTGTCCTTCAGGGCATATCCATTAAATATCTGTTTGCATTCTACATTGTATTACTAAAGGTTACACGGGTGATAAAAAGATCATTGCTTTGTTTGAAAGTGCGCAAATCGGGAAGGACACTACATCCTGTCGACGCTACCGATCTCTCTCCGTTTTGATAATGTTCGATTCCCATTTGGTTCTATCTCATAGTTAAGGGGAAAAGAAAAGATATGATATAAAAATAATTGCACGCACAAGAAAACAAGTATAACAAAAATACCGAACTCCAAGGTAAATTCAAAAATGAAGAAGTCCTTAAAAACCTGACAAATTCAATCGTTAGACTTTATCAACCAACAGAAAGAATAGAAAAAAAAACAACATCGGAAAGCAAATAAACAACGCTTTCATTGCTGTTCTTCAATTTTATAGATCTTTTCTGTCATATATAATGATTTACAACTAAACATGTCATCGTTAAAGGTTTTAATATCTTTTAAAGTAAATTATAACAATTTATTGGTACAGTTTGTTTCGTTGCCATCATAGAACATTGTGTTCTGCATTAGCCTGGATAATTTAAAAAAGAATACGTTTTTTGGTGGGGTTCGTGCTGAGTATTGATTTCTGCATTGTGTTTCATAGACTGTTGTTTGTCTTCTGATCGCTTTTTGTTTGCCATTGCAGTGTTTGTTTACGTTCGACTTATTGGTTTGAGTACCCCTTTGGTATCTTCCGTCTCTCTTTTATAACAGGATAAAAAAGACCTTTTGCAATATATATTGGACAATAAACAAGAAACCGTTATCAAACAATACATACTGCTCCGGACAAAAGACGAACAAACGAAGACAAACAACAACGAACAATACTTTCTCCAGATAGCATTAATTGGTACTCACACAAGATGTAGTTTGATTAAACCAATTTTACCTGGCACAAACCTCCGCATTTGCCTATGTCGACCATTATGATAAAAATAAGCAATCGTTTAAAAGCATTCACAGTCCACCTAGAAATATATAATTAATAACTTGGGCAATGAAGTTCAATAAGTCACGTGAAATCTTATATTTACATATATAACGCTGATATCGACTCTTTAAATTATTCGAAATTAAATCGATTTATGACTATTGAACAGCGGTATACTACTGTTGCATTTATTTACTATCTAAACGTAGATTTTGTGTTGATACAGTGTTATGCGTATTAATGTCGGCTTCTTTTGGTCAAATTCTATTGAAATATTCATAGCATACAATGCGAATAGATGAACACCGTTTTCTAAAAGCGGGAAAATGACACTTTTTCTTTCACAACTGAATTCATAGAATTTTAAGAGAAATAATCAGTATCTACATGAACCTAATGAATGTTCAATAACTAGGAAATCAAAGTGAATAACTTTTAAACTAGAAAAAAAAACTGCACGGGGGCTATAACAAAACCAATAACTTAGCAAACACAAACACACATTAGCCAATCGAAAAACTGAAACAAAAACAGAGCCCACAGAACATGAAACCAAAAGCTGTGTAATTTTTTTTTAGAGTCTTAAACAATTATTTATTTGGGAAACGATTTCTATCATAACTATTGTAAAGAGACTTTCCACACACATTAAAATGAGATTTATTTGACCATACATAATCCATAGACCATACAGAACGATGAAAATTTAGATTTACTTCAATGCACTGAAGGAATTAAGAACTGGTAACGTTTTTTTAAATGTATCGATTAATAACAAGTGATTATGCATCTTAAAATAGCAAATAGTCTAATCTTCCAATATAACAAAATGCAAAATAATCCTCCGATTATCTCATCAATATAATACTTTGATTATCTCATCAAAATTAATATATTTAGGCAACATCATTAGTTTACCGATGTTCAAATCTCAGATCGACGAAGAAGTTATGAATCATGTTCATTGAGGAAACCACGTGCTCTCCAGAAAGGAGACTATTTTATGATTGCAGACTCCGGTCTGTTGTTCTCATAAATAAACTAAGTATTAAATTACTAAAGTTATACATATAGATTTGCCACTTCACTAGTTTGATTAATAAACATATCTTCAAAATATTTTGAAACGATTGAATTAAGCTAATATTTCATTTATATAAAACATATGAATAAAGGGAACAGTAGTATACCGCTGTTCAATAGTCATAAATCCATTTAACTGAAACAAATCCGGGTCACAAACCAAAACCGAGGGAAACACATCAACTACAAGAGGAAAACAACGGAAGCTACATTTACATCTATGATATGGAATAATATATAAAACAATCACCTTAGAAAAAATCTTACTTTCAGGATTAAATCATAAAATGATCTGCTTGAAAAGAGGTAATGAATTTTGTTTTAACTGACTATCATCTCCGTGCATCAAATTTACATTTTCCAGTCTTGTTATGCACCGCGTGACACGTTAACTCATTAGAGCTTTTGAAAAAATATATTGTTTCGAACACATTTAATTATCTATTAAAGACAGAATACTTATTTTATCAGTATCCACACGAAATGGTAAATCAGGAAGACTTTTGTTGATACTGCTAAAACGTATATCCCTTTATCACCAATTCATTTGCATAAGAGGAGGAAATTACAAGGAGGCATTTAAATCTCTAAGGTCTAAATGAAACATATAACTCTTAAGATACTGTATGATAAAATAATTTTGATTTTTTTTTATTTACTTGTCAAAAGACATCATTTTTTAAAGTTTTATAGTGAAAACACCAAGTGATTATGATGTACAAAGATGTGTTTGGAGTGTTATATTTATTTACTACAAGGGGTAATGTATTATTGTAATGAAGCACAAATAGTATCAAAATCTTTTTTTTTTTTTGTAGATTCTATTTTAAAATACAATATTTCAAAAAAGATTTAATTTCTGTGTTTGTAGTATTTTAGTATATAATATAGTCTTAATAGAATTGAAAATGGAAACGGGGAATGTGTAAAAGAGACCACAACCTGACCAAAGGGCAGAAAAGACTTTTAGCAACATACCGATAAAAGATTTATACGAATAAGATTATTTTATATCATATGATAATTAATTTTAAAAATATGAAATCGCTCACTTCAGTATTAAATTTCGTTGGAATTACCTAGTATTCCAAAATGAAATTGTAACTTATTCTGTAGAGTTGAATTATGTGTCCTGTCTGTGATGATTTTTTTGACATTGCTTATTAAATTTATGGTTGGTTGTTTTTAAACCTCTTAAATATATTAATATTTCAAACAAAACAATATATTTAACGATACAGACCGAACTTGAACTTTCATCCATTTTGGGAATTGTGTAGACGATTGGGATGTCATGATATACGTAGTTAGGGGAAGACTACGTCTCTGTGACGAAACGTCATTGTTGGCCCAGGTTTACCGTATAGCTAATTTGCTTTTTAACTTCAAACATTTGAATAAATATTTTCTGTAGTTCCTTTCTATGTTCATCTGAGGGGACTGTGTACTTCAAGAGACGGAAACATTTGAATTTTTCTCCACCGTAAGTTTGTAAATCTTCACCGGTATTTTCTGTATTCCAGTTGTCGGATTTGCTGCTTGTAAATCCTGATTCTTTAGCAAATACTGTACCAAGTGTTCCGATACTGTTTTCTATGCAATTTGGTCAAGTTATCTATATTTAATATTTTGCCATTTTAAAGTGTTTTGTAAATCCTAGTTTCTAATAATTGTAAATTTAATGTCTTTCCATAATGTAAATTTCTATATACATTGACGTTTTATACTATTTTATCTGTGTTGAATTTGGCTTTTGTAAGATGGCGTTTGATTTTTTTATGTTGTCTTCAGCTGTAGATGATGACATCTTTGTGTACCATTTTTTTCAAATTGTCACTTTGATGCAATGTCATTGACATGTGATCTACAGTTTGTAACGTCTGTGACGTCACAATAATGGCGATACATCTGTTTTTTTGGTGCGCAATGCTCTTCAATTTCGTACTTTATTTGGCCTATTTAACTTTTTTTGATTCGAGCGTCACTGATGAGTCTTTTGTAGACGAAACGCGCGTCTATTACGCAAATACAAAATTTCAATCCTGGTTTCTATGATGAGTTTATTTACTACCACTGGGTCGATGCCACTTCTGGTGGAGTTTTTATTCCCCGAGGGTATCACAAGCCCAGTAGTCAGCACTTCTGTGTTGACATGAATTATCATTGATATGTTCATAATTATAAATTAACTGTTTACAAAACTTTACATTTTTGAAATACTAAGGCTTTTCTACCTCAGGAATAGATTACCTTAGCTATATTTGGCAAAACGTTTAGGAATTTTCGGTCCGCAATGCTCTTCAATTTCGTACTTTATTTGGCCTTTTGAACTTTTTTTGATTCGACCGTCACTGATGAGTCTTTTGTAGACGAAACGCGCGTCTGGCGCAAATACAAAATTTTAATCCTGGCATCTATGATGAGTTTATTCACATAGATCCGTTCAATTACGTTCGGATGAAAGAACCTACTAAAGTGAGCTGTCTATGCATGTTGCTTGTGAGAATTACTGTAATTTGTTTTGTAAATGGAAAACATTTAATTTTACACGACCGCATGTATCCAATGTTAGTTCATATATTGTATACCTAGATTTGTAATCTGTGTTTTCTATGGAAATTAACTTGTTCAAGAATGTTATTACCTATCCCTCCGAGATTCTTGGCAGTGCTGCATAATAAATAATAAATATTGTTTATCGTTTTGCAAATAGTGCCTGTATATAAAACTATGTATATGAAGGTCAGGTTTATCAATTCTATATTACTCTAAACTTCTTTTAGACTTTAATTTAAAAACAATTAAAGTCTTTAATAAAATTTTACAGAACATATAGAAGAACAAAAACAATAAATCTTCATAATTGCACTTGGAATATTCAATTAACTATACTACCTAATCATATATTTTCTTAACTTATAAAGAGCCGTACTTCCAATTTGATACTCAAGTATTATATAATTACAATTAGTCCAGCAGTTTGTCTTGTATCCACCTGAAGAAGGTTTGTAGGTATGTGTTTAAGGCTGCAAGCACAAACTATGCACTTACTGTTCTATTAAAAACAAACCTGATTTAAAGTATTTTTCTTTTGTTTTACTGATTATAATAATAATAATAAGAATGACATTATTATTAAAAAAAAAATAATAATAATAATAATAATAATAATAATAATAATAATTAAAACCAATTGTTCAGAGAACAATTGAAGATCTTTCCACGAAAAAAAACATGTATTTTAATATGAAAATAGTAGAATTTGGTTTAAAATGTCATTTCCAGAGTCAAATGATAGCTTATTGTACGCTGATTTCAAAAATATATGGTTTCTGTACAATATTTTTAAATAAGGAGATAATTTGTTACTTCCGGTTTGAAAATGTTATTTCCGGTATCTTTCAAACGTTTAATTGACACTTATACCAAAAAAATCTGGTTCTATAAACTTTTATATTAATTAAGTACAAAAAAAATCTACTTCCAGTTTACACAAGGTCACTTCCGGTTGCCTTTTCTAAGGTTAAATGGCTTGAAACCAAATTCAAAAAGTCCCATGGCTTTATCATGTATACATATGAGGTAAAAGCAAAGGTCAAAATCTAGAACGTCAATTTAACCTATGACCTTGAGCTCAATTTCAAGGTCATCAACCAAGGACCTGAAATCAAAAGACCCTAGGTCTTAAATATATTTGGTTCATGAGTTATATCACCATATGCATATTTTTAAATAAAAGAGGGGAGAAAACTATAATTTGATGTAAGCGTACTCTTTAAACCAATATGTATGTGTTACGACATGTCGCAACTAACAGTTAAGTAAAAATATGTTGTCGATATCTTATATCGTGTTTCAAAAGAGGTGAACATAAGCCAAAATCCAAATTAAGAAATGACCTTGACCTTTGACCTAGACCCTGTTTTCTTTTTTTTTTTTGGACCAACGACCTCAAATCAAAAGACCCTAGGTCTCTATCACTTATGGTTTACCAATTACAATTACATTTTACTTATTTTAAATACCGAGGGGAAATAACTCTGATATGGAGTTTCCGGACCGCTTCGGTCAAAATTATTTTTAAGATCCTGAGGATATAACGATCAAATTGGTGAAATAATTTTGTCGTAATCTTGAACGGTTGCGAAGGAGATTTGTACACAAGAAAAACAGTGTTTAGGGAGATAACTCTTACATTAAAAAGTGTTCGGTTAAACAGGGTCAGTTTCAAAGTCGCAATAACTGTTCGATATCATATTTAAAAAATCTAAGCGACATCTTGCGAAACGAAAAAGCACCGTCAGAAAAAAAGTGGCGGAAGAAGAAAAAAAAAATAATAATCAGAAGAAAACCAATAGGTCTTTCCACAGAATAGTGGAAAGGCCTTATAATAATAATAATAATACGAACAACAAATAAACTATATACATATATGAAAAAGAATAAATAACTAATCAAAACAAGCAAAGTCCTGACATTATTTCTTTTTTTTTTTTTTTATTAATATCGACAATTGTTGATTGGTTCAGTGTATATATGTTATGATATCCAAGAGTATTGTTTTAAGCCTTTTCAGATGTAAATATTGCATTGAAGAAACCCACAAAGATTTCTTCAATTTATGATCCTAATATCCATGAAGGATACCATTATGACTGTTGTGACTCTGACTATGCCGTCGATAGAGATTTGCGGGAATGGGTGGAAAACGATTTTTTGTGTACACATACAGACATTATCAAGGATAAGCAGGAATGGTGGTCAGTCGACCTTCCGAATGTTTATACTGTTGAGTATTTAGAAATTAATGGACGGGCGGATTGTTGTAGTAAGTATTACTTGTTCACGTATATTTGTTTTACTAATTCAGTTCCTAATCCGTATATAACTAAATATAAGTCAGCATTACGTTACTAAGTACTTTTAAATGAGTTGTTTACCGAAGATTTTGTTAAACGTCATAAAAAAGTATTAACAAAAATATCGAACTCCAAAGTGAATACAAAATGGAAGAAGTGCATTAAATTAGAAAAGTCCGTAAAACCTGACAACATTAAATGTTAGACTATATCAACCAATATGACGAATAGAAATAAATTCATTATAGAAAACAATGTCATATTCCTGACTGGATACAGACATTTTTCGAAGATAATGGTCGTAAAACATGATTTAATAGCGAGATAAACCTCCTACTTGTATGACTGTTGTTTATGGTTATGTTATATTTACAACTATTGGTTAAGAAACCCTTACATATATAATTCGTTAATGTGACAATAGTTGGGATCCAGCAACTAATATTGTGTAAAGAAACATCACAGAAATACAACAGAATTGACCTTACAATTATAACAAACATACATATTCTAACAAAGACGACAACTAACAAAGTTATTGTAATTGATATAACATACAATAATCTTTTGTTGTGGGGATGTATAGGTACCCCACTCTGTGTTTTTGTTACTCGTTTTTGTGCTTTGTATTGTTCTGATGAGTTAAACACTTTTCAACTAATTTTGATAGTTTGTCCATATAGTGTACTGTTACACCACTGTCCCAGGTAAGGGGAAGAGTTGGGCGCCCGCTTACATGTTTAACCCCGCCACATTCTGTATATGCCTGTTCCAAGTCAGAAGCCTGTAATTCAGTGGTTGTCGTTTGTTGATGTATATCGTATTTGTTTTTCGTTCATTATTTTGTACATACATCGGGCCGTTAGAAATTGATATGTTGTTTAAATCAATTAAAAGTATTCAATTTACTTATTATATTTACGTCTTCCATCTCTTATAATCATTCGAAATTTTCACCCAGAAAATGAAATACAGTCTTACAGAAAACTAACGAGGTAAAGTTATATCAACGCAGGTTGGAAACACTTGGACTGCATTATTTCAGCTTCAAATTATTAGAAACTAGACGAAATCTTACAATTATGCGGAAAAAAACCAAGTTTAATTTGTTACTCTGTGGTGCTACTAAGTCAAGCAAGAGCAACTAAAATAAGGAAATTAAAGCTTACAGTCGGGTCATTTCGAGGAGAAAATAAACTGTTTTCCGATGCATTCGTTGTGTATAGAAAACAGAAAACTGTTATTTTCCCCATTAAAAAAATGATATATTCGACACATCCAAATACGCCTGATATATAAGGATGGACATTTTGCATGTTTAATTTCCTATATATTTACCGAAATCTATGTGAAAAGGAGAAACATGTCCGCTAAGGAAAAATACAATACCAAGAAAACTACAGATAAAATCACACTTTCCTTATATTTACCGTGTAAATAGTTGTCTCAAAAGTTCTCATATGATCATATTCAACTTGTTCCCATATTCTTTTTTATTTTCAGATGACTCTCTATTAAACTTTGATGTTGAAGTTATTTTACCAGGTACATGTAATCGTTGGAATAATTTAGAAGTTGGAAGTATATTTCATTGTCATTATCAGTCCCCAGAAGTTCAGCAAATCACAATAACTTGTCTCCCAAACACAAGAAGACGTCATGATAAAACGATGTGATTTGGATCCTTTGTGAAGTACAAATGTATGGAAATATTATCAACGTCACGATGGATTCAGGTAATCATATTAACTATCTTAATGAGTCATGTATGTTTTATTTGCAAGTTAGTGAAACGATGGCTTCTACTGGCAGTGCAGAATTTAAAGCAAAACGGGACTTGCTCTTATAAGAATCATTCAAATAACACTTTATTAAAGTTTGTGCATTCGAAGCGCATTCCTGGATTAACCTTCTTCAGGAATGCTTTAATTTTAAGAACTTGCAAAAATCGGATATATATATACATGTATCTAAAAAGTAAGGAGTAAATGTTTAAAACGGGCTTACATAAAATGGTCAAATCTGCAGTAAGCACTAGCCTGTCAACACTGAGTTTTAGTTCGAACCTAACACGGGGCAATGCGCGTTCGACTCCGATCTTAATTGACAAGGAATGCCATGTTTATGCCTGCCAATGTTTTTGGTTGCTTCTATTTCAATAAACAACTGGCCGCCATGAAATAACACATATAAGTCAGAAATATTGATGCCATACCATGAACAAGAGGGTGTATGGTCATTTTATAACAACAATCAATCAGTAAAGTATACCTATGGTCAACCTTTGTTTCGTAATAATTTCTAAATACCTCAACGGAGAATAACGTGATAAAGTCAGTAATGTGTTAAATGATGTCCAATTACTGCTAAGCTGATGGAACACTCGATTACAAACGGTCCATCAGTCGAGTATCAACTCCGAGCCAGAAAAGGAAACAAAATAATGTATGTATTCATATTAGCTTTTACCGAAATGTTATACATGTTATAGTAACGCATTATAACATATTAATAACTGTTGATTGTTAGTGTGTTGTTGTTTCTGCAGACAAAGATACAAGTCAGTTTTAGATGTCAATAACTTTATATGATACTGGAGTAAAATATCCCAGCTTATCATAAAATGCTATTGGTTACCTTGAGAGGGGTATGAGTTCTGGACAAAAAAAAAGACCAATAAATAAGACAATTTTGTGATCAGGGTAATTAAGCATAATTGAATTATAATTGTTGACATGGGTATAAACATATGGTCACAATTTGATCTTCTTTCGACCGACAGTAGTACCCTTGTCAAAAAGGGGTTGTTCGCATGGATGTGCGGGATGTATAAATTTCCAATCACGTCTGACGTCCAATGCCTCGTGTCGAAAGACTCTAACGTTGTCTGAACGTTATGAACCCCTTCAAAAACTCTTTAGGTGTCCTTAGGTGGACACTGCAAGGCTTATTTTCGATCCCGTTTTAATATAACCTCATTTTATATTGTCAATCCAATTTTTCACCCTTAATTCTGGTTAACTCCTATAACATGACCTAACTTTTCCATTTTTGGACGGTGATGTCTCTTTGGCACCATCTTACAGTGTTAATATATCACAACTCGTTCGATATGCCCGTGTTTGTAGTGACGTTTTGGATTGCAATGAATGAAATCTATGTATTACTCGTAAATAATAATTCAAGGATTTCGTTACCACACATTATTTAAAAACGTTTCTTAATTTTTCAATAGATACAATACTTTGATAAGTAAGCCGACATAGTCTATTACAAATGACTATACGATACAGGTTTTTGTCATTGTTGAAGGCCGTATGGTTGCCTATAATCGCTTAAATCCACTTCATTTGAACTGTGAAATTGGCGGATAGTTGTTTCATTGGCAATCATACCACATCTCCTTAATTTTATATAGTAATTGTAAACACTCATTAAAGTTACCAGCTGGCTAAGAAGCTTGTACAGCCGTCGCGTATTTAATTTCCATGTGGGACTTATATCCCATATTTGCTAAGATATTCTACGGCTTGCATGTCTTAACATGATTTCCGTTATAGTGGGTAATTGCTAACAAAGAAGCTATTAAACCAAGAGTTCCAAGTGGTGAAGTTGAAATCATGCAATCGAAAATTTTACGTAACATCACGAGTTGGTAGACCGTTATGTTTATCACAGATGAGAACGGATATGTTCCAATTGTCTTAACAACAATTCCGTCCTCTTTTCTTGAAATGTGATCTACCGAATGATACATTTCATTGGGTTTGTACATTCATGAGCAACATGACGGGTGCAACATGTGAAACAGCATCTGCTTACTCTCCTGAGCAACTGAGATCTACCCCAGTCTTTGGTGGTATTCGTGTTGCTCAAATTTCAGTTTTCTATGTTGTCTTTTGTGTACTAATGTTTGTCTAAATGTTGCTACATAGAAATAGAAAGTTCACAATTGGACAGATGAAATGATCTCTTTTGTCATATTTTTTATCCTCAACTGACCCTCATTTATGTAAGTCAGAATATGATGCAGACTTGACTGTTGTATCATTTAGTTCTATTTCATAGATAGTAAAATGTTTTGTTTGTTATTTTAAGTTGTGTTCATGCAGTTCATGAAACTTAGACAAGTCTTATTGTTACAGTGTATATATTATCTTTTTGGTCCCACCTTAAGACAAAACTGTTTGTAATATGGACTATAAAGAGTAGCACTTCGATAGTTTTGCTTCTCATCCGTTTGTGTTTTCAACATTTCTTAACTTCTGATCGTATTATTTGCATAGCTATGCGACATCTTTTTGTCGCAAGTCAAGATATTCGTCAGTCGATGTGTCTACCTCGTTTTATTTTATTCACACTTTAATGAAGTGTCAAATATTTGATCAAATGATGATTATCATCTGGCTTGGGGTTTGCTCATAACAAATATCATTTTTTTCTCAACTTAACCTTCACAGTTAACCGTATTATAATCAACAAATGACAAAATCCATATATTCGGTCAGTTATAAAAGGCCCTAAAATAAAAGATGCTTCTGAGGAGGCTAACGACAATAATTTAGCAAACATCTTCAATCTTATCTGTTGAAAAAGAAAAACACAGACTATGAAAGTTTTAGACAAGATTGTCACTCATAATACGTTATATTTTTTTTCAAATACTTAACAGTTATGTATTGTTATTTTTAAAGAGATATAAGAAGATGTGGTATGAGTGCCAATGAGACAACTCTCCATCCAAGTCACAATTTATAAAAGTAAACCATTATAGGTCAAAGTACGGTCTTCAACACGAAGCCTTGGCTCACACCGCACAGCAAGCTATAAAGGGCCCCAAAAATTAATAGTGCAAAACCATTCAAACGGGAAAACCAACGGTCTAATCTATGTAAAAAACGAGAAACGAGAAACACTTATGAACCACATCAACAAACGAGAATTACTGAACATCAGATTCCTGACTTAGGACAGGTGCAAACAATTGCAGCGGGTTTAAACGTTTTAATGGTACCAAACCTTCACCCTTATCTGAAACAATAGTGTAACATCACAACATAAAAAGACACACTATAAAATATCAATTGAAATGGCTTAACTCAATCAAAAGACATATTAATACAAGTGAACATACACTGAACGAATAAAGGTATGGAAAGCAGTGCAGATAGAACTGTTACTGCCTATGCATGTGGACATATCGGATACAAATATGTAGGTCCTGTCATAGACACGTCTGTAGCACAAAGTGACATTCAGTGTACAACAATGTGAATAACCAAGACAGCCTGTACTCAGCAGAATATGTCAAAAAACACATGTCTGTACACTGAAAGGTGAAAGCATGAATGGAACTCAGTCATATTTGCTCCCAGATAGTGACAAAAACATATTTTTTATTCAATAGAAAATTTGATGTAGGTCAATTCTGTTTTAATTTTAATGGCGACAAATGTAAGCTGTACAAGGCATACATAAGGGAAACAAATTTGAAAAACCAACAGCCTGATTTATGCTCAACACAATAAACGAAAAGTAAACATGACAGACAGAAATAACGAAGTCGTTCTACGTTTTTTTTTTTAGACAACACCTTAACTTTTCTAACTTTAAAGAAATACAAATGTTTCATTCTGGTTTGTTATGCCAGTACTGTAGATAAAATGTATTTATGTAAATTCCATATAAATAATAATAATTCAAAAACATTATTTAACTTGTTTAGGATAGAAAATAATAGACGAACATCTACTTATCAGAACTGTCTTAAGCATTTACACTTACCATAATCGTAAAATGTATATCTTCATCTTCTGATTTTGTTGATTCAAATCTCTTTGATCTGCTTTTTTTTATACCAAGGTTATTGTAGCCGTCATTAGTGTTCGATGTAAAAAAAACACGTAAATCGATCAAAAAGAGACTAATCGAGGTAAAAAAGAAAACTCAATGAATCATATGTCGTCCAAAACGAGCAAGGCAAGATACGTCGACAGGGTGGCTACAAAATGTATTTGAAAAGGTATAACTAAAATACCAAATTCCAAGGGAAATTCAAAAGGGGAGGTTAATAAAAACTGAAAAAATAAAATGCTATCAGTCAACGGACCGAATGGAAACAGCTGTCATATTCCAGTTGGTACAGGCATTTACCGAGGAAAATGGTTGATTAATATGAAAATATTAAGATGTGGTATGATTGCCAATCAGACAACTCTTCACAACAGACCAAATGACACAGAAATTAACAACTAAAGGTCACTGTACGGCCTTCAACAATGAGTAAAACTATACCGCATAGTCAGCTATAAAAGGCCCCAAAATGACAAATGTAACACAATTCAAACGAGAAAACTAACAGCCTGCTTCATGTACCTAGTTTTGTAGCTAGCTAAATCTCCAAATTGTTGGACAGTTGTTTATAGTTCTATTATATATATGTATTGACAAAATTGGGTGAGCAACCCAAATAGATATAATTGGTAAATGTGAAGATAATTGGGATACAACAGTCCACTAATTTTGATATCAGTCATTCTTCGTCTTAACTCCATGGAAGCAGTGGAAAATAAGTCAATTTCCCGATTAAATTATTGACGATCTTTACCATGACGTAAATGTAAATAGATTTGCATATGAAACTATCTGTTTTCAAAGCGTGATAAAACGAAAGAAGAAATTTTATCGAACAATACCATAATTAAACAGACAATGCCTAGTGATAATTTTATGTAGACTCTATCGAACAGATGACTGATTTGATGTTTGAATAATCTGTGTTTCATATTGTTAAACAAATGAATATTTAATTAATGAACATTTACATCTTTTAAATCTGTTATTTATGTTTTGAGGTTTTTGGAAATACTGCCAAATTAACCACACAAAATCATCGCCTAAACCCTAATTCTCGAAAATAAGTACACGTGGAGAAAAATATGTATATACAGAAGTTTATTTATGTTTTTACCTTTAAAATATTCCTAAGTATGATTAAGTCATCCACAAATTTAATTATATATTTAAAATGTGTGATAATAAATTGATAATATGGTAATACTACACAAACTATTGAAGATAAACTTAAATCATAATCATTCATTTATTACACATTGCCAATCTAAAAATTCAATAGAAGTACCACACATACATGACATATGACAACGGAAATTATTTTACAATTAAAATCAGAATTAATGTGAAAACTTGAATAATGGCATCAATGCAACTACTCATCAACTGCCATGAGGGAATATCAGTCATGCCAGTGTGTTATTACTTTGCTTAATTTCTACCGATTTTTAATTTGTCACCGAACATGAATAAAGTATGTATAAGATCATCCCATCATGTTTCGTATGTACTGTCTGCATTTGGAGCTTTAAACATGTTAAACAAAAGAGGGAAATAGTGCAGCGCTTACGCACTCATTGATTCACCTGGTAGTTTAGACAAATTAGACGTGGCAGGCCACCGATATTCATGGGACATATCAGATAATGCAGAATTTTGCAAGATTATTATTTTATTAAACTGTCATCAGTGAAAGAGAAAAACATTTCGCTGCTTTTTTTTAATGAAAAAATTTACTAAATACAAAATTAACCTGTTTACTTTTCTACATTGGCTAGAGGTATAGGGGGAGGGTTGAGATCTCATAAACATGTTTAACCCCGCCGCATTTTTGCGCCTGTCCCAAGTCAGGAGCCTCTGGCCTTTGTTAGTCTTGTATTATTTTTACTTTTAGTTTCTTGTGTATAATTTGGAGTTTAGTATGACGTCCATTATCACGGAACTAGTATATATATTTGTTTAGGGGCCAGCTTAAGGACGCCTTCGGATGGAATTTCTCGCTGCATTGAAGACCTATTGGTGACCCTCTGTTGTTGTCTGTTCTGTGGTCGGGTTGTTGTCTCTTTGACACATTCCCCATTTCCATTCTAAATTTTATAAAGTCGAAAAAATAGATAAAATCCATTGTAAGGTGCCTTCAAACTTCAGAAAACTAAACCGCCGTGGTATGAATGCTTTCTTCAGCAAAAAGGGTCGGGATTTGATCTTTTTGTGAGTTAAACAGATTATATTTACTCTAGATTTGAATGCGGTTGATTTCTTATAAAATATAGTTGAAATGAAAGCAAGTGAAGAATCCGATTTTGTATGAAGCGCGGTTATTGTTAAATATGTGATTTGACTTTCTTTCTTTTCGAATTAATTTCAAAACCAATATTATATTAACAGATTTTCTAAACACGATATATGTATAAAGTTGAATTTTGAATAATGAGGATGTTTTAAACGTTTAGGAATAAAATTGAGAATGGGAACAGGGAAAGCTGAATGGACATATATCAATGATACCATACTAAAAGGTTTAGAAATTAATAACACCAAACCATTCTGGGAATATATCAAATCCCGGAAAAAAACATTGGAGTGTCCCCACTTAAGAACAAAGGCAAACTCATCAGCGACAGTAAAGGAAAAGCAGAAATACTAATACAACAATTTAAATCTGTATTTACAATGGACAAATCCACAACCATACCAGAAACAACAAAACATATTGAGGACACCATACCTAACCTCACTATAACTGAAAATGGACTAGAAAAACTGCCCAAAGACGTAAACCGATCAAAAGCTTCTGGACCAGATGGAATCCCTAACAGAATTCTTAAAGAATGCGCAAGCCAAATAGCACCAGGACTGACAGTGATCTTTCGAAAATCTGTAGACACTGGAACCCTACCACAGGACTGGCTTAACGCAAACATATCTTGCGTATTCAAAAAAGGCGATAAGCATGATGCCGAAAACTACAGACCTGTTTCACTAAAATAAGTTCCATGTGAAATCCTTGAACACATTATATACAGGCACATAATGAAACATCTAGAAAGGTACGAAGTTTTAACATCATTAATCAATGACTTCAGATCTGGCTACTCATGCGAAACCCAATTACTAGTCACACTGAATGACTTCATAAAAGCAAATGATGGCAGTCTACAAACTGATATTGCCATCCTAGACTTCTCCAAATCCTTTGACATAGTACCGCTTAAGAAACTACTATCAAAAATGGGCGAACATGGAATAAGAAGGCCAATAAACAACTGGCTAAACATGTTCTTGACAAACAGAAATATGAAAGTAGTAGTACAAGGAGAACAATCTGAAAAAGTGACAGTCGACTCTGGTGTACCCTTAGGTACACTCCTAGGACCGTTACTCTTCCTTTGTCATATAAATGACCTCCCAGACGCAGTCAGATCTTCAATCGGACTCTTCGCAGATGACTGCCTACTATACAGATCAATAAAGACACAGAAAGACCATGCCATCCTCCAAGTAGATCTCAAGATCCTAGAAGTATGGGCAAATAACTTGGGAATGAGGTTCAACGCAACAAAAAATGCTACATTCTAAGCATAAAAAACAAGAGCCAAAAATTCTATTGTTTAAACGGACATATTCTTCAACAAGTCCAACATAACCTATACTTGGGTCTACAAATTTCAGAGGATTTAAAATGGACTACCCATATTTCCAACGTAGTGAAGAAGGCAAACTCAACACTAGGCTTCCTGAGAAGAAATATGAGATATTGCCCACCAGAATGCAGGAAAACCGCATATATTTCACTGGTCAGGTCAACAATGGAGTATGGAGCAATAGTATGGGACCCCTACACATCTACGAACATCAACAAGCTTAAAAGAATACAGCGACAAGCTGCGAGATTTATAACAGGAGACTACAAATCCAGAGATGGTGGTTGCGTCGCAAACATGCTCGATAAACTAGAACTACAAGACCTACAGACAAGACGCTCAAGCTAATATTTATGTATAAGGTGGTTGAGGAGCTGGTTCCTGATATAGAACCAGACAAGTATTTAAAAAAAGCACGTCCAAAAAGAAAACCTACTGCCAAGAAATTTGACAATTATCAGACAATAAATATTGTGGAAAAACTAGTTTAGAACAAAACAAAGTGTTTGAAATTCGAACGAGCAAAACACCACAATATTCAAATTCACTTTTCGTAAAAACAGTGATCGAGTGGAACCACCTTGAAGACACTGTAGTGCGAGCATCGGCCTTGAGAGCAATTTTTACGGTGTTACTATTTATAAAGCCCGTAAGGTAAGACACACTCAATCATAAAGGTAATCAACTTAAGGTTAGGGTACCATAAGCTCGGTAGTCGGCTTTGAACGTTCCTGATGAAGGTGAACCCAGAAATGCACTTTGGACGCATTTAATTTAGAAAGTGTTGTTTTTTTTTTCATTCAGCACGGGCCGATACTACTGCTGGTGGACTATCCGTACACGAGGGTATCATCAGCTTAGTAGTCAGTACTTCGGTAATGACATGCTTTATAACAAACCCATCTAAAATTGTCCATTTATTAATATTGAAATTAAAAGAAATAAAGATATCAACTCCATCAGCCAAACGTGTTGTTTTCTTTTTTAATACAGAAGCATCATCTTTAAACATCTTTTTCAGTACTAGAATTTATTTTGTTTTGAAAAATTAAAATATATCTAAATACATATTTATATATATGTACAGTTATGTGTACATCATGATCAGACATCCTGTCAATAATTTTTACTTATATTTTGGCATTGCACAATGGCATGGGTTTCTCAGATTGTTTTGACGTGTTTAATCAAAATCCGTTGGATGTGTACTGATCGATACTTTAGTCTGGGAAACATGATTTACTTATTAGTTGTAATTGGCTTTGAACTGGCTTTCAGTATATGTGAGTATTCCTAATTCGGTACTGTGTGTCTTTAATTTTTGTTAGTGGCTCTTGATTTTCGTACCGATCTTTTGATTTAATATAACAATAAGAAGATGTGGTATGATTGCCAATGAGACAGCTATCCACCAAAGTTCAAATGAAATAGATGTAAGCAATTATCGGCAACTGTAAGGCCTTCAACCATGAGAAAAACCTATGCCGTATGGTCGGCTATAACAGGCCACGACATAAAAATATGAAACAATTCAATTGAAAAAAATAACGGCCTTATTTATAACAAATCAATTCAAAGACACATATAGAAAATGGCGGAGTTAAACAGATTTGTTGGTGCCAAACCCTCCCTCAAACCTGGGACAGTGGTGTAACAGTTCAACATAAAAAACTTAAAAAATCAGTTGAAAATGGCTTCATCAGATCGATACAAAGCAGAAAACATCCAACGAAAACACAGACCGGATGTGCCGGCGTATATATACATCCCACAACGAAAAAGACTAATTAGAGATCTAAGAGTACTTGCAGTTACTGACAGCTAGTTCAAAGCCAAACAACAACTGATAAAAAAATCATGTATCTAAGATTGCAACTGAGTTTTGTACGTTTTGTTCTAATGTTATGCTACCATTATTTCAGGTAAGGAGAAGGTTAAAGCTCACAAACATGTTTAACCCTGTCACATTCTTTGTGTGTCAATCCCAAATCAGGAGCCTGTAGTTAATTGGTTATCGTTGTTTCACGTATGTCATATTTATGTTTCGTAAATTGTGTTGTTATAAATTAGGCCTTTAGTTTCCCGCTTGAATTTTTTTCACATTTGGTTAGAGCTTTTTGTAACCGATTGTAAGGGTTTTGAAGGTCATGCGGTGGCTAATAATTGCTAACACTTCATTTAACACTGGTGGATAGTTGTCTTATTGGCAATCATACCACATCTCCTTATTTTATATTATACATTGACTGAAAACATATAACTTGATTGCGGGATTTATTTCAGCTTATAAAAGATTAGTATCTGTATGACACCTGTAAATACATCTCTAAGTTCCTGTGGTGGTTGTATATATTTTCGTATAATGACTGATTGTGATACTAATGTTCCTGAAAATCTCTAACAAAGGTTACATTGTTATATGTACAATGTACTTCTTTAACACATTATTACGCAATGAATAATCGCTTTGATTATCATGCTTGAATACAATATTAAGTCTTGTAGTTTTCAATTAAATTATGTACTTTAATATATACTTTTTATTACTGTTTAACGGGTTTTTTCGATATCAAATTATAAATATGATAACTGAAATATCAACTAGGATAGCTAGCTAGATCTGCACTATATCAAGTGTTCTACATTATCAATTGATAAGTTAAAGTTAAGCACAAGTTCTATACCAAACATACAGGAATCAAAAAGGGAAAGTCCGAAAAAACTGACAAAATCAAACGCTATCAATCAACCGAAGAAGTGAAAAACAACTGCCATATCCCGGAATTGGCACAGCCATTTTTTGAAATAATAGTTAGTTACAACTGTTATAGCTACCCTAACTGCCTACTTGTATGAAATTTGTTTATTATTATGTTATCTGCAGAGAGGTAATTATTTTGAAGAAGAAGAAGCATAAAGATGTCTACATGCAATCTCTTCCACTTTATGTTAGCATTTTTGGCAAACTACATATGCGCGCTATTCATTGTAGAATCAATAATATCGGAGATATAATTTAAACCTGACTACTTCACGCGTAAAGACTCAAGTTGTCACAATGTATAGACAATGTATAATACACACTGATTGGGAAAACTCAGAATGCATTCAAGAATGTTCAGCTACATGAACATGTATTTACATAAAGTTTTATAACACAGACTATTACAACATATACAAATACAATAAGGAATCTATTTTGAATCAACACACAAACATCTTTTGAATATTGAAGTCTTTTTGAAGCAGTTGTAAAGTACCTTGATGAGATACATTAGATTTGCATTAAACGAGTCCTCTTGGAGGTAAGCGGACTCCAGAATGCATTTTGACAGAATATATTGGTTTGATAAAAAAGAATGACCAAAATACGGTTGATTTCTTTTTAAATAGTGTCCATACAAAATGGAATATGTCATCGCATATTTGCTATTCTTATAAAAGTCGTTTCATAAATAACCTACTTCATTAGCAACATACCAACTTTAAGATACTTCATGATAAAACTTCTCATTGGTTTTGTTAATCTTTAATAACACCCACATGACCAGGTTATCATGATGCACACAGGTCTTGTGGGGTTGTTATTTTAAATTCACTTCGTTTTTGTATTATCTATAATGTCGGATATATATATATATATATTGTAGAATTGCTGAATTTCTAATTTGAGTTTGTTGTAAAAAATCAAATCCCTTTACAACAATATTTATTTTTCGAATATTTTACTTTTGATTCTCATTTACACATAATCTTTCAAATTAAATAATAATATATTTGTGCATTAGGCAAAAAAAAAAAAAAAATTATAACAAACATATTAAACTCAAAACAAACCATTAGGTCCTGCTGATCAAAGAATTTCAATAAGCCGATGTTATGGATGAACAGGGTAATATACTTTTTAATGTTTTTAAATAAAAAATAAATCTCTTTTTCTGCAAATTTAATAAAGGATTGAAATGACTTATTTCGTATGGTCTTTTTCAGTTTTGAAACTTAAATAAGCACATTCATGTCGCTTCTTAAATCATTTGTTTCAAGTCCGCAGGATAAAATATATTCAAAACAGGCATCGTAAAAATAGGTGTCATACATAATTATAAAATTTGGCACATGTACTCCAGTAATCTATTGTTTTAACAACTTAAAAGAGCTGTTAGAGGGATAATGACATTTTTATCGTTAATTAGTCAGACTAAAGCACAAATAATGAGGGTTAGCTAAGACGGAAAGTATATGGAAATGGACAATTTTAAATATAGTTCTAATCGAACAAGATAATCAAAAGTTTAAATTGAGATGTTGTATCGCATTTCATTCTACAGATACATATTTGCTAATTTAAAATAACATCCCATTGTAAGCAAGTGTAGCTATACCCGATTACATCTTTTTCTCCAAATCTGTAATAATAATAATAACAATAATAATGACAATAATAATACTAAAATAATAAAATTATTATAATAATAATGATAATAATAAATATTTATAATAATAATGTTTATAATAATAAGAATAATATGTTATTGAAAAGCCCAAAGATAAGGAAATAAAAAGAACACAAGTAATAAACAAAACAGGTTAAACTTTATGTTTTCATATCAATGGGTTATTCTTAGATATTTTGACGTTTACCAATAATGAACTATTGTGAAATTGAGGTCTTCGAATTTTGTTTTTACTTGTAATCTAGCACCATTAAAAAAGATTAACGGAAACATGATATGTCAATGTGTACGTTTGTTTCATCCTCTGAAGGAGTAAACATTATATCCAAGAGACATGTAAGGATTTCTATAATTAACGGACAACAAAAAAAATATCTAGTTTATGATTCTGGCTATGCAATTGCGTAGGTCAAAGTAAGTAGGTTGAATGACGATTTTGTTTTGTGTATGCATATACAGGTAGAGCTTATTCATGTTATAATCAGCCGTCGTTTTATAGAATTTTCCACATATAAATATTAGAATGGAACAGCACTTTTAAATCTAAATGAACTTTGATAATATTTTTTTTATCTTATACATAAATTTAAAGAGAACTTCCTCCGTTTCCAAATCGCCCCACAACAAATCGTCCCACCTTTTCGAAAAATCGCCCCACGTTTTAAAACACTGCTCCATGGGATAGATGCATTCAACATAGTCACCAAACTTTGAATTAATTAGTGAGAGGACGTCTTCTATATGGCAGATTGTGAAGCTGACGTATAATGCTATCTTTTTCTTATTCTTCATAATAAGCTTCTGTATAAAGTCAGCTTCATATGAATAAAGGAACAGACAGCAAGATGAGGAGCACAATTAGTTCTTATGGAAATGCCTTTTGTCTGTCGAATAACACATAGACCTCACGTAATATATATGATGTCAATCAAGAAATCACGCATCTTGATATTGTCAGTTTCAGAGAATTTGTTTTTTTTTAATCAGAGTGATTTTTTACAAAGTACGATTTATTTCTGCCTATGACAATATACTTGCATCTAAGTTGGCTGTTTTTTTTTCAGGAAACAAAGCAGGAAAGATTATTTCAATTTGTCTTCAAGTTCAAATTTGAAATTGGTAATACTTGTGTTGCGGGTAGAAAAATCGATTGTTTGATACGTTCATCGGGAACGCTCACAACTATACATTTGAAAGACAAGGGTGCGTAAACCAGAGTTTCTACCCCAGGAAAATATTTCCTTATCTGTCTTTGGCAAAACCTTTTGAAGTTTGGATTTTCAATGCTCTTCCACTTTGTACTATATTTTGCCTTTTTAACTTTTTTCATTATTGTGTCACTGTTGAGGTTTTTGCAGACAAAGCGGGCGTATGGCGTAATACAAAATATGCAGCCTGCTGTCTATGATGAGTTTATCTATATACATAAATATAGGAAGATGTTTATTATTACTATTAAGTATTCTAATCCTAATTTCTTTCAACAACCGCAAAACCCTAACACATACGGAGAACCTATCAACGTCTTCTTTCTCACGTTTAGTACATTGTCTGGCATAATTCTTCTTGTAGGGATATCAAAGAGGTTTTAGCTGCTTCCAGAGTTTCGTTGGGGATTTTTGGTTGTCTGCTTCATTCTTAACGGATATAAACTCCTCCTTAGCTCTTTTGATATCTCTTTGGACTTCCTTTCTTATTTTACTGTACAGTTTGTACTGATGTTCATTTTTGTTCTTTGTATGTTCCACGAAAAGTTCTTCTCTCTTTTTGAAGTTATCTTATCTGTCTGGTGTCATCCACAATTCTGTTTGTTGTCTCTGTATGGTGCAATATCATCAAGTATGTGTCCTTCCTCAACTTTCGACACAGATATAAGGATGACCAATCATCCGTATTGAATTTCTCGTTGAATATATCTTCACTTGTTTTAGTTTTAGTTTAAAGATGATGCATTTTGTATCTATAACCCTAATAAAATTATTTGTTGGTCGACAGTGTCATAGGCTTGTTGAAGGTCAATTACGACCATTCCGGTAAAGAGTCACTTAAATACGATTATTTTATGTGGTCAAAGAGATGAATAAGACAAGTATTAGTACAGTGTGAGCTCCTGAAACCGGACTTACATCAATATAACAAATTATTTTCAAACAAGTGTTTATATAAAGCCTTTTTAAGAATTTAAATATGATGCAGATAATACTATCTGTTCTATATTTGATCCATCCCTATGCTTATAAGAATATCAAAGAGGATGTAGCTGTTGCCAGAGTATCTTTGGGGATTTGCTGTTGTCTTCGACCTTAACGGATGAAAATTCAACCTTAGCTGTTTTGATTTATATTTGGATTTGTTTCTCATTTTACTGTCCAGTTTGTAGTGATGTTTACTTTTGGCGTTTTTAAATTTCACGAAATGTTTTCGCTCTTTCTGATGTTATCCCCGTTCCGTTTGTTGTCTAATCGTAGTGTCTCTGTATGGTGCAATATCATCAAAAATGAATTGAAAGATGGATCACAATTTTCCCCATGCGTCCTTCCTTAACTTTCGACACGGATAAAAGAATAACCAATCAGTTTCTCGTTGAACATATCTTTATTATTTAGCTGGCCGACTTTTAACTATGTTTTCTTTCTTGGTTTTTTCTTTGTGTGCCTTCCTAGTACATAATATGACGAAGTTGTCAATTATGTCTGCTGTAATAACTCCCGATATGCAGATGTGTTCTTAATCGTTAAAGATTATATGGCCAATGATAGTACTAAATGTTGGTGGTACGCATGTAGGTTTTTTTTTAAAGCTATTTAAAATGAGACATATCGGATTCCATAAAATTTTGTAAGATTTGCAAATCGGTTCTGCATTGTTTCTATAGATTATATTGAAATCGCCTAGGATAAATTGTCCATAGTCAGGTTTGATATTTTTAAGATTTGTTCAAGTAATACCAAAAGTTGCTTTGTGTTGGTGATCTTTAAACCAAAAACAATTTGGTTGTTTTCAAACTTCGAATTAGTCGTCGATAAATTATGCATCGTTTATTGTATATACGTTTTCATATTAAAGATTTTTTGTTCAGATATAAATATTGCCTTAAGGAAACGTACAATATTTTTTCAATTTATGAGCCGCCAGACGGATATGTATGTTGTAATTCTGACTATGCAGTTGATGGAAACACGCAGGTTTGGGTGATTAACGATTGTGTGTGTGTGTGTGTGCACATAATGACCGTATCGTTTATCAAGAGGCATGGTGGGCAGTCGACCTACAAAATGTTTATGCTATGGAGTATATAGATATTTATGGACAGACAGATTGTTGTAGTGAGTGTTACGTTTTACAGAATATTTTATTTTTCTAATTCAGTTCCTTATCTTTATATTACAAAATAAAACTCCGCATTGCGTTGCCAAGTGATTCTTTGTTACATACAATCTCAGTACCCAGATCAAATATTAAGGTTTGGAACGTTGTGTATCCGGAACTGACAAGATTTACAGCATTAATTGTCTTAAATCTTCCGTATACAAATTTATAATTAATTGAAATTAATGTTCCTACTCCCTCAGTTAAGTTTTCATATAGAGTTTATATTTAAAACGTGCCAACCACTGGACAACCCGTTTTATTTAAAAGGACTTACAGTATTGCAATCAACTTTCCATTTTTACAAACTCGTCATCCTCGGTCCAATCATTGTGAAATTGAATGTTAGAATTTCAGAACGAATTTTTCCCCAAAAAAAAAAAAAAACAACAGGCGTAAAATGTGTCATCGACGTTTAAATTTACTTAATTTTTCTTTCTAAAAAGGCAGAAGTTGCATGTCCTAAACAAAGATTTGTCTTTACAAATTATTGCAAGAATTTTCAAATATGATTTTCCACTACTTGTTTCATCTACAAACAACAATTTTGATAAATATATAATTGGTAATTGGAATATTAAACTTACATATGAAAAAACTAAACAATACGTTTAAAATAACATGCGTCCTCAGCTTTTTCTTGGTTTTAGTTTCATCAGGAACGCTTAAAGCCGAATATTGAAAGCAAAGGATGTATAGGAACCAAAACATTTGAAAAATTATATTAACAAACAGAGTCTAATTTTATAGCCAAATCAAACTTTGCCTCAGGGAGTTGAAACCTTAGTTTCCTTATAATTTCTAAATTTCTAAACGGAGAAGTTTACAAAGGTTTGTTATAATTTATGTAAGTTCCGAAGTAAAAAACTTACAGAATTGCAAGTATCAAATCGATATGATATCTAAATCAACTAAAACTGTCTTATTTCCTTGTTTTTGTTTACTTGGTCAAACTCGTTATAATCATTCGAAACTTTTATCCAGGAAATGAAATTAAATGTAGATTCTTACAGAAAACTTACTGAAATACGAATATGTTCATGGTACAGCTATAGTTATTAATATTAATAATATAGCTGTAATAAGTCAGGAATATCCATTCGTTTGATGTGTTTGAGCTTTTGATTTGATTAGGGACTTTCCGTTTTGAATTTTCCTCGGAGTTCGGTATTTTTGATATTTGACTTTTTATTAACACGCATATCGAATACGCTAAGACGAGTCTATCTTAACTGTTTTCACCTTTAAATTATTAGAATTTATACATTGTCGTACATTCATGCGACAAACATCACATGAAAATATCGTCATTAACAATTGCATACTCATATGATTACACAAGGAACATTTTCGTATTTCAGTCGACCTGTTTGGACTATATCAATATTTAGTTTCAACTATGATCTTTTGACATTAAAACAAAAACAATTAAAATATTAACTTACAATGTCATTGCGTTCTTGATTAATAAATTTTATATACCTATATGGAGTTATTTTCTTTCAGAACGATAGGTCTTTCGTTTTAAGAATCAACCCGGACGATACCAAGTTTCAATAAAATTTGCTTCAAGGCATAAAATAAAGACCTGTGTTAGGTCATTATTTTTTCCGATTAAGATACAAACTATAATGTACTTAAACATGTACTTCATTTGATAGCTACCGTGTGTTGTTGACAATTAGGGGTTTTACTTTTAATTTTCCAACTTTAATAAATTAAGGCAGAGACAATCCTTAATGTTTCCTGTGTTTATTAGACTGAAATAACAAAATTAGTCGTTGACGCACATTTTAACTTTCGAAATAAATAATGAGTTGAAAGTTTTGTTAATTTATCGTACAATAAAGGGACATTGTGCGAGATGAACTAAATAATGCAAAACTTTTCATAATACTTTTGAAATAAGCCAGAGTTAACACATTCGTGTGAAGGATTTTGAAAATATTATAAATACGCTGTGGTGGATATCATACTTTGACCTATGGGTTTTCTTTTTTTTTTCGTGTTATATGTACATGTATCCCGATTTCGTGCTCTCTTGGAGCCAGTTCTTAACTTTTTACATCTATCTATAATACCTTTCACTCCATCATATGATCAATGACCAAATATTTTTTTATTTTCTATAGAAATACAAACACGTACTTTATAATAGGGTTTGTTGAAGGGGATAATTTTTATTCATGATTTTCAATTTTAACAAACGTATTGCCAAACAAAAGAGAGAAAACAATTATTCGCAGTAGTTCGTTTGAAAATTGTTGAAAAAATAATCTGCTTTCCGCGATAAAAGGTCATGAAAAACAAATTATAATAATACCAACCCCCTCCTTTTCATAAGTTGATACAATAAATTATTTACAAAGTGACTTGTATTTTTCATACACCGTAACAATTAATTTGTGTCTTGCTTCATGCAGTAATATATTATTGTTATTGGATAATGATTTCTAAGGTTTATATCTAGATTATAATTAGTGAGTTGTATTTCACATAATAAATGAGCCGTAGGGCGTATTAAAACCTACACGCACCAAAAAAGAATATCCCACTTTAGTGTGGTCGGTAAAATAGGATGCAAATCCTGAAAATCTTTGCAGAAAATAATATTTTTTGGCGGTGTATAAGTCAGATAATGCACATTTTAAGATTTTTCTTGTCGTATAACACACCTCGGGGTTTCAGGATTGCCCAAAGAAAGACCTCCCTACGGTCGGTCTTTCATTTGACCAATCCTGACACCCCTCGGTGTGTTATACGACAAGAATAACCTTAAAATATGCATTATATATAACTTAACGTTGGCATAACGTAAGGACTACCAGGTTCCATCATATATTCAAAATTCTTCCTCAATATTATTTGAAACAAAGTCTATTTAGAAATATTCGTATGGTACATGAAGGCTACCAAATGTTAGGTATCGCACTGATTACTTAAACATTTCTCATATGAAATCATAATGAAGTTATTTTCATATCTATTTATTTTTCCGTTAATGATCTAGCAAACTTTGATACTGTAGTTAATTTGCCAACTTGTACATGTAATCGCTGGAATAATTTAGCAGTGTGAAAGATATTTCACAGTCATTATGAAGCCACAGGAGTTCAGCAAATCACAATAGCTTGTCCCTCAGACACAAGAGGTAGCTTTGTTATAATAAACCATGATAAAACGACGTGATTTGGATTCTTTAGTAATTTGTGAAGTAGAAATATACGGAAATCTAATCAACAGTGCGGTACATTCAGGTAATCATATAAACTTTCTAAACAATTAATGATGTTCGCTATTGATATTTTACTTTTTGTCAGATATTCAGAATCCTTTACCTCTATCCATGTAGCGTCAATAAAGATTTTGCGCACTAACCTCTACTTTTCTTTTCATTATGTTATTACATAATAAAGGCCATTTTTGAAATCATATAAAATCCTTGTAATCTTTTCATAATTTTGAATGAAAAAAGGTGCCGATGTTAAATGTATGAAAAATCTAGATAGAATCATTTCCTTCAAATTTTCAATAGATTATATTTAAAAACAAATACACGGAACTGACATTTTGTTCTGCATTATTTCTGTTATTTATATACTATCAATATACAACAGTCTTTTAAAAAAGCATCTTTTTTTAAATAAAAAAGCGATTACCCTTTATCATTAATTTAACAAATATCCATGTTATTCTCGTGTTTACTTTTACAGTTAACCGTATTACAATCAACGAAGACAAAATCCAAATAATATGTGAGGTATAAAAGGGTATGGAAATATAATTGTCTAATGAGAAGGCTTACTACCTTAATTTTACCCAAATTGTGACCTAAAACTGCTAATTGCATCTGTATATGGAAAAGATAAGACAGGCACTGAAGGATTCAGACAAGAGTATTGTTCCTTGACACTCATGGATCATCAGCGTATTCCACTATGCATGCACCACTTCCATGCTAATTCATGCTCATGCAAAATGTCACAAGCGGAGAAAGCACAATCTGTTAAATAACAAAAAAGAACAGACGACTATTTTGTTATTTTAGATCTTTAACCGCGAAAACATTTCGTTTATTAGTTTAGACAGCGACATATTTTGTTGGTCAACAAATTCGTGATGGTCATCGTAAAACTGATGTTGTGTGAATTTCAGTCGTATTTCCTCATAACTCTGTGGAAGCAGTTGAAAATAGGTCAATTTTTCGTTTGCAGTAATTGAAAATCTTTACCATGACATTAACATGATTAACGTAAATAACTTAGGATTTGCATGTAAAAATAATATGTTTAAAAAGCTTGAAAATTTTAAGAAAACTTTGTATCGGTCAGTTGCTTCGATTACACAGACCATTACTAGTGATAATTGCATTAACATAATCTCTTTTCTTTCTAAATTCCGTTCATCATTTGCTTTTTGTCTATGAAATTTCCATTTTATAGTCCTTGCTTGTTTCAGATATTAAACGTGTGCATTAATCTTCAGTTGTTCATCCTTCTTTAAAGACTTGACAAAAGTATCGTAACTATATATCATGTTAATAAGCTTTGGATTTTCTAATAGTTTGGCCTCAAGCATCACTGAAGAAACATTTATTGTCGAAATGCGCATCTGGTACAGAAAAATTAGGACCGTTTATGTTGTTATTATAAATAATCTGTTTAAAAGTTCGGTTAGCTTTTGAGGCGAATGACGTCTTTGTTGTACGTTGTACTGAATATTACCATAAACGATGGGATGTGAAATACCTAAACATATGAAACGTCTGCAACTTGATTTATATTTTGTTATTGTCCTTGTACCATGTTTACCGATGATAACATTTAGCAAACGTTAGGTTTGTGATATCAAAAAAAAAACCCTGGTGAAATAATTGTTCCGTAATACAGAGATTTCTTTCGTTTAAATCAAATACGTTGTTATATGCATCAAGAACAGTAGATTTGTATTTTGAAGACTGTAATTGAAAAGTGTTTAGCATACAAAACTTACTTATATACACTTTTAGCAGATTTTAGAAAAGCATTTGATTCTAAAGTGCATGAAGCCTCGTTGTTAAAACTCCAGAACATAGGGATAGGGGTTATTTTATAATAGTATTGAGAACATGTATAATAATTTTTTTACAAGTTCGATTAAATGATAAATTAACAGATAAATTAAAAGCCTATATTGGAGATGGACAAGGGATAATCTAAGTCCCAATCTTAAAACATATTTGTCAATGATTTCCTGTGCATTTTTTATGATTAGTGTGTACCAGCTGAAATAGGAAGTACAAACCTGAATGTTTAATGTATGCCCATGGTGTTGTGCTCCTTTCTACTAGTCAATCCGTATTGAGTAGATGTTTAAATAAATTAGAAGAATTTTGTTAAAGATGGTGTATTCAGGTTAATTTAAAGAAAACAAAATTGTAATTTTTAAAAGGGAGGTAAAGTGATTAAATGTAACGTTTGTTTTGATGGTGAACCCATTGAAAATGTTACAAATTATAAATATTTAGTTGTTATTTTTTCTGCTTCTGGCAGTTTTCTTACGGCTTGATATGATTTGTATCAAAGAGGGTTATAGGTTTTCTTTAAGTTAAAAGTGCTTTCGGTGAAAGCATCCTGAAAATTGATAGTTGTTACATATCTTTCACCACACCATAAAGACGATTTTAACACATGGTTCAGAAATTTGAGGAACTTGTACTTTTAATTTGTCAAAATGTCAAACAGACAGCCACTTTGAAATTGAGAAAACATTTTATTAAGTTTGATGGCGAGAAATTAAGTTGAAAGTTCTAAAATACAATCTTGGGGTAAATAAAAGTCATGTAATTTAGCTTTCATGGCAGAGCTAGGTCGTACCCATTGCATATTGACATTATTTGTTCAATTTTATTTTACAAATAATAAGAGGTTTAAAAGAAGGTCAATTTTTAAAACAAACTCTGGTCACAAGTATGGACACTCACAAATGTAATAAGTCATCGTGGTATTCAAGTATTGTATATATTTGAAGACTTACAAAGACTTAATATCCTGGATGATACTATAAACAATAATATAACTAAAAAACATTATTACAAACAATAGAAAATACAGAGGAAGAATTAGGAAAGCTATACTGTGAAAAATTAAGGGTAACAAAATTAGAGCTAGAGAAAATGGGTGGAAGTGGGTGAAAAAATGCAGCATATTTTCTAGGTCTTGAGAAATCAAGGCAAAGCAAAAAACCCATAACATAATTATATGACGAAAAAGGGAAAATAACTACAGATCAAGAAAAAATATTAAACCTTGAAGTAAAATATTATGAACATTTATAAACGTCAAGAAATCCAAACCTAGAAGAAACACAAAATTGAGAGGTTGATGATTCAGCCCAAACCAAAAAATAAGAAGACACCAAGATGAAAATAAACAAATGTCGAATACGACAAATAACATCATGGCCAAAAATAAATGAACAGACAAGAAACAGTATCAAAATAATCAACAGAAAACTTGAAATTGAGAAACACTCACCAAAATAAGTGTTAACTTCAGTGTTCCCTAGAAGGATGCAGTTAAGCTCCCATGTAAACATCTCTACTATAATCCATGGTAAGTACAGTGTAGTTATAAGACAATGCAAACAAGTAAAGGTCTGAAATAACCTTATCTGCAAACGACTGTACTGGTTTGTACTCGACCACTCTGAATTGGTCTGAATTTTACTCGATTAATACTTAACTAACCTTTTATCTGTACTAGACTGTATTGAAGCTGTTGATTTTCTCCTTGACACATTTATGTATGTTTTGGCAAAACAAGTTTATCGACAGGCTGTATGTATTCCTATGGGCACCATTTGCGTTCCTTTAATAGCAGACTTGTTATTGTACTGTTATGAATCACAGTTCAATGCCAAACTCAATAAAGACCCGTCTTAATTGCATTTAATTGATAAATTCAACAACAACCTGATGTTCACTGGTTGTCGTTTGTTGATGTGGTTCATAAGTGTTTCTCGTTTCTCGTTTTTCATATAGATTAGACCGTTGGTTTTCCTGTTTGAATGGTTTTAAACTAGTTATTTTTGAGGCTCTTGATAGCTTGCTGTTTGGTGTGAGCCAAGGCTCCGTGTTGAAGGCCGTACTTTGACCTATAATGGTTTTCTTTTACAAATTGTGACTTGGATGGAGAGTTGTCTCATTGGCACTCATACCACATTTTCTTATATCTACTTACCGTTATCTTGATGATATTTTTTCGTTAAAAAAGCAAGCAGTTTTTTTTAATAAACTGGTTATATTTAAATAAAGGATTTGATTGTCTTGAAATAAATAAAATATAAACGGTAATAATTGTACTTTTCTAGACTTAGATATTTCGGTTTTACACAGGAAACTCTACAACAAAACATACAACATAAGGAAAGATTTTTGTTCACTATTAATAATTTTCCTTTGTTTGACGGTGATATTCCTTTGGCTCAATTTTACGGTGTTTATATATCACAACTCGTTGTAGTGACGTTTTGGATTACAATGCACATAATCTATATATAATTGGTGAATTTTTAAGTCAGGGATTTTGTTACCGAAAATATACGTAAATAATCTTCAATAGATACAACGATTTGGTTGGAAGTTTAACTGTACCTGTAGAAACCTTATTTCAAACGAGACAGCCCTTCCCAGTTTTAACGGAGATGTTGTTTACTGATCACAGAAAATTAGATACGACCTGGTTAAACTTATCGGTCCTTAAAATACACTTATTTCTAAAGGTTCTCAATTCAACACTGTAATTAGATCTTTGAATATGGTATTGTATTGGTATGATATTGATTTTGTAATCAGTAAATTAAGATCAAACTAAATAGTATTGTTATATACCTTTGCACGTTCATGGCTCTAAAATCTGTCGATGCATGTATCTTGGCATTGCACAAGGTTATGTTTTTCTCTTCCTGTAAATAACTTCTTTACACTAATACAATTGAGAAATGGGGAATGTGTCAAAGAGACAACAACCCGACCAAAGAGCAGAAAACAACCGAAAGCCACCATTTGGTCTTCAACACAGCGGAGGCGGGCTTCAGCTGGCCCCTAAACAAAATGTGTACTAGTTCAATGAAAATGGACGTCACACCATACTCCAAAAAATATAAATGAACTAAATTTAAAAAACATACAAGACTAACAAAAGCCAGCGGCTCCTGACTTGGGACAGGCGAAAAAAAATGCGGCGGGGTTAAACATGTTTTGTGAGATCTCAAACCTCCCCCTATACCTCTAGCCAATGTAGAATAAACAAACACACAGCAATAAGCACAGTAAAACTCAGTTTAAAAGAAGTCAGAGTCCGATGACAGAATAGGTAACAAAAGAAACTAAGCAAAATGACAATGATACATAAATTAACATGGGACTACTAGCAGTTACTGACATGCCAGCTCCAGACCTCAATTAAACTGATTGAAAGATTATGTCTTCATCATATGAAAATCAAGCACAATCCCTCTCGTTAGGGGTTTAGTATCATACCATCATAAAATTTATGAGAAGAACATAACCCGAATCATGCCAACAACTGGTTTTAGAATAAATGTGTGTATTTCCGATGCAAAGACCCTATGAGTGAATCAATATTAATACCAAAATATGCCATCTTAAATGATCTGACAACAGTATCGTAACTATATCCATTGGATATTGGAGGTGTACTGATTGATATTTTAATGTAAGATGCATGATTTTTTTATTAGCTGTTATTACCTTTGAACTAGCTGTCAGTACCTACGATAAATCCCAGATCTGTACTTTTTTTGTTTGTTAAGGGATGTATAAATACCCTGCTACGTCTGGTCTGTATTTTTGTTGGGTGTTTTTCTGCTTTGTATTGATCTAAACAATTTGTTTCATTTCAAGCTCATCAAAGGTTTTTACAAATTTTTTTCTAAAGGACATATACAATGTACATGATGTATATGCAAACTGTACGTCAATGGAATAACATCTGGAAAATTGACAAACGAAACAATTGGATAATTATTTCCTCATAACTCTGTGGAAGCAGTTGAAAATAGGTCAATTTTTCGTTTGCAGTAATTGAAAATCTTTACCATGACATTAACATGATTAACGTAAATAACTTAGGATTTGCATGTAAAAATAATATGTTTAAAAAGCTTGAAAATTTTAAGAAAACTTTGTATCGGTCAGTTGCTTCGATTACACAGACCATTACTAGTGATAATTGCATTAACATAATCTCTTTTCTTTCTAAATTCCGTTCATCATTTGCTTTTTGTCTATGAAATTTCCATTTTATAGTCCTTGCTTGTTTCAGATATTAAACGTGTGCATTAATCTTCAGTTGTTCATCCTTCTTTAAAGACTTGACAAAAGTATCGTAACTATATATCATATTAATAAGCTTTGGATTTTCTAATAGTTTGGCCTCAAGCATCACTGAAGAAACATTTATTGTCGAAATGCGCATCTGGTACAGAAAAATTAGGACCGTTTATGTTGTTATTATAAATAATCTGTTTAAAAGTTCGGTTAGCTTTTGAGGCGAATGACGTCTTTGTTGTACGTTGTACTGAATATTACCATAAACGATGGGATGTGAAATACCTAAACATATGAAACGTCTGCAACTTGATTTATATTTTGTTATTGTCCTTGTACCATGTTTACCGATGATAACATTTAGCAAACGTTATGTTTGTGATATCAAAAAAACCCTGGTGAAATAATTGTTCCGTAATACAGAGATTTCTTTCGTTTAAATCAAATACGTTGTTATATGCATCAAGAACAGTAGATTTGTATTTTGAAGACTGTAATTGAAAAGTGTTTAGCATACAAAACTTACTTATATACACTTTTAGCAGATTTTAGAAAAGCATTTGATTCTAAAGTGCATGAAGCCTTGTTGTTAAAACTCCAGAACATAGGGATAGGGGTTATTTTTATAATAGTATTGAGAACATGTATAATAATTTTTTTTTACAAGTTCGATTAAATGATAAATTAACAGATAAATTAAAAGCCTATATTGGAGATGGACAAGGGGATAATCTAAGTCCCAATCTTAAAACATATTTGTCAATGATTTCCTGTGCATTTTTTTATGATTAGTGTGTACCAGCTGAAATAGGAAGTACAAACCTGAATGTTTAATGTATGCCCATGGTGTTGTGCTTCTTTCTACTAGTCAATCCGGATTGAGTAGATGTTTAAATAAATTAGAAGAATTTTGTTAAAGATGGTGTATTCAGGTTAATTTAAAGAAAACAAAAATTGTAATTTTTAAAAAGGGAGGTAAAGTGATTAAATGTAACGTTTGTTTTGATGGTGAACCCATTGAAAATGTTACAAATTATAAATATTTAGTTGTTATTTTTTTCTGCTTCTGGCA
Organism: Mytilus coruscus; assembly: GCA_017311375.1. NCBI lineage: Eukaryota > Metazoa > Mollusca > Bivalvia > Mytilida > Mytilidae > Mytilus > Mytilus coruscus. Next base: position 6,007,227 of record CM029598.1, on the reverse strand, counting down.
GTTTTCTTACGGCTTGATATGATTTGTATCAAAGAGGGTTATAGGTTTTTCTTTAAGTTAAAAAGTGCTTTCGGTGAAAGCATCCTGAAAATTGATAGTTGTTACATATCTTTCACCACACCATAAAGACGATTTTAACACATGGTTCAGAAATTTGAGGAACTTGTACTTTTAATTTGTCAAAATGTCAAACAGACAGCCACTTTGAAATTGAGAAAACATTTTATTAAGTTTGATGGCGAGAAATTAAGTTGAAAGTTCTAAAAATACAATCTTGGGGTAAATAAAAAGTCATGTAATTTAGCTTTCATGGCAGAGCTAGGTCGTACCCCATTGCATATTGACATTATTTGTTCAATTTTATTTTACAAATAATTAGAGGTTTAAAAGAAGGTCAATTTTTTAAAACAAACTCTGGTCACAAGTATGGACACTCACAAATGTAATAAGTCATCGTGGTATTCAAGTATTGTATATATTTGAAGACTTACAAAGACTTAATATCCTGGATGATACTATAAACAATAATATAACTAAAAAAACATTATTACAAACAATAGAAAATACAGAGGAAGAATTAGGAAAGCTATACTGTGAAAAAATTAAGGGTAACAAAATTAGAGCTAGAGAAAAATGGGTGGAAGTGGGTGAAAAAAATGCAGCATATTTTCTAGGTCTTGAGAAATCAAGGCAAAGCAAAAAACCCATAACATAATTATATGACGAAAAAGGGAAAATAACTACAGATCAAGAAAAAATATTAAACCTTGAAGTAAAATATTATAAAGATTTATAAACGTCAAGAAATCTAAACCTAGAAGAAACACAAAATTGAGAGGTTGATGATTCAGCCCAAACCAAAAAATAAGAAGACACCAAGATGAAAATAAACAAATGTCGAATACGACAAATAACATCATGGCCAAAAATAAATGAACAGACAAGAAACAGTATCAAAATAATCAACAGAAAACTTGAAATTGAGAAACACTCACCAAAATAAGTGTTAACTTCAGTGTTCCCTAGAAGGATGCAGTTAAGCTCCCATGTAAACATCTCTACTATAATCCATGGTAAGTACAGTGTAGTTATAAGACAATGCAAACAAGTAAAGGTCTGAAATAACCTTATCTGCAAACGACTGTACTGGTTTGTACTCGACCACTCTGAATTGGTCTGAATTTTACTCGATTAATACTTAACTAACCTTTATCTGTACTAGACTGTATTGAAGCTGTTGATTTTCTCCTTGACACATTTATGTATGTTTTGGCAAAACAAGTTTATCGACAGGCTGTATGTATTCCTATGGGCACCATTTGCGTTCCTTTAATAGCAGACTTGTTATTGTACTGTTATGAATCACAGTTCAATGCCAAACTCAATAAAGACCCGTCTTAATTGCATTTAATTGATAAATTCAACAACAACCTGATGTTCACTGGTTGTCGTTTGTTGATGTGGTTCATAAGTGTTTCTCGTTTCTCGTTTTCATATAGATTAGACCGTTGGTTTTCCTGTTTGAATGGTTTTAAACTAGTTATTTTGAGGCTCTTGATAGCTTGCTGTTTGGTGTGAGCCAAGGCTCCGTGTTGAAGGCCGTACTTTGACCTATAATGGTTTTCTTTTACAAATTGTGACTTGGATGGAGAGTTGTCTCATTGGCACTCATACCACATTTTCTTATATCTACTTACCGTTATCTTGATGATATTTTTCGTTAAAAAGCAAGCAGTTTTTTAATAAACTGGTTATATTTAAATAAAGGATTTGATTGTCTTGAAATAAATAAAATATAAACGGTAATAATTGTACTTTTCTAGACTTAGATATTTCGGTTTTACACAGGAAACTCTACAACAAAACATACAACATAAGGAAAGATTTTGTTCACTATTAATAATTTTCCCTTTGTTTGACGGTGATATTCCTTTGGCTCAATTTTACGGTGTTTATATATCACAACTCGCTGTAGTGACGTTTTGGATTACAATGCACATAATCTATATATAATTGGTGAATTTTTAAGTCAGGGATTTTGTTACCGAAAATATACGTAAATAATCTTCAATAGATACAACGATTTGGTTGGAAGTTTAACTGTACCTGTAGAAACCTTATTTCAAACGAGACAGCCCTTCCCAGTTTTAACGGAGATGTTGTTTACTGATCACAGAAAATTAGATACGACCTGGTTAAACTTATCGGTCCTTAAAATACACTTATTTCTAAAGGTTCTCAATTCAACACTGTAATTAGATCTTTGAATATGGTATTGTATTGGTATGATATTGATTTTGTAATCAGTAAATTAAGATCAAACTAAATAGTATTGTTATATACCTTTGCACGTTCATGGCTCTAAAATCTGTCGATGCATGTATCTTGGCATTGCACAAGGTTATGTTTTCTCTTCCTGTAAATAACTTCTTTACACTAATACAATTGAGAAATGGGAATGTGTCAAAGAGACAACAACCCGACCAAAGAGCAGAAAACAACCGAAAGCCACCATTTGGTCTTCAACACAGCGGAGGCGGGCTTCAGCTGGCCCCTAAACAAAATGTGTACTAGTTCAATGAAAATGGACGTCACACCATACTCCAAAAAATATAAATGAACTAAATTTAAAAAACATACAAGACTAACAAAAGCCAGCGGCTCCTGACTTGGGACAGGCGAAAAAAAATGCGGCGGGGTTAAACATGTTTTGTGAGATCTCAACCTCCCCTATACCTCTAGCCAATGTAGAATAAACAAACACACAGCAATAAGAACAGTAAAACTCAGTTTAAAAGAAGTCAGAGTCCGATGACAGAATAGGTAACAAAAGAAACTAAGCAAAATGACAATGATACATAAATTAACATGGGACTACTAGCAGTTACTGACATGCCAGCTCCAGACCTCAATTAAACTGATTGAAAGATTATGTCTTCATCATATGAAAATCAAGCACAATCCCTCTCGTTAGGGGTTTAGTATCATACCATCATAAAATTTATGAGAAGAACATAACCCGTATCATGCCAACAACTGGTTTTAGAATAAATGTGTGTATTTCCGATGCAAAGACCCTATGAGTGAATCAATATTAATACCAAAATATGCCATCTTAAATGATCTGACAACAGTATCGTAACTATATCCATTGGATATTGGAGGTGTACTGATTGATATTTTAATGTAAGATGCATGATTTTTTTATTAGCTGTTATTACCTTTGAACTAGCTGTCAGTACCTACGATAAATCCCAGATCTGTACTTTTTTTGTTTGTTAAGGGATGTATAAATACCCTGCTACGTCTGGTCTGTATTTTTGTTGGGTGTTTTTTCTGCTTTGTATTGATCTAAACAATTTGTTTCATTTCAAGCTCATCAAAAGGTTTTTTACAATTTTTTTTTCTAAAGGACATATACAATGTACATGATGTATATGCAAACTGTACGTCAATGGAATAACATCTGGAAAATTGACAAACGAAACAATTGGATAATTGTCACTTATATCCTTGTCTAAATTTTAAAATTCACATAGAGGCATTTTTTATATGTAGAAATTAATTTTGTTTTGGTAGTGTTTGTATGTAGTTCAAAACGATTATAAAAATACAAATGCAAAATGACGATAGTGGCTCTGTGACTGGATATGCTAGAAATGTAATGAAGTACGGAGTACGTATGCTGTTGAGAACGTCTTCTGCTAAATGCTAAAGAATTAAAGCATTGTCATACCTTCTGTTAACGCTATGAGACGTTACCGGCAGCTTTTAAATTTCACTCGTTGCATTCCTTTGTTACGTTATACAAAACAGTAATTGTTATATTTGACTAAATATTGAATAAAGTTAATGTATTTTTTAAATAGCGTACGTAGATTCGTGGGATGGCTATATACTGCTTTTGTAAGGCATTACAGATTTTAAAATAAGAGAAAGGATATGGGGTATCCATCCATGACACAAAATCAGGATATGCACAGCAAAAACACAAAAAGCAAAGGAACAGCGCTTGTATGACTACGCTTCATCGTAAGTTGACATATTGATGCATTTTGCGTAATTAACCATGGGTTGCTCTCATAGTTGACGTCCTCCCCACATCTCATTTATGCAAAGTATGAAAAATAAAAGAACTAGAAACCGTTTGCAATTTTCATCATCTAATAGAATATTCGTTTTGAAATAAATTTTAAATGAAATCTATCGGAATTAAAATAGTAGCTGTAAATTGCCGTAACTAGTACATGTAAAATCATAATGTTTTCATGCCTTAGTTACGTTTTTATAATTCCCTTTGCATTAGATAGATTATTTCTTTAAACAGAATCAATGATGAATTCATAAAGTCATTATTGAAATCCATAAAAATTGAAAATTCTTAAGGATACGTTCAATACTGCTAACACTATTTGCTGTCATAAATTACACCATTAACAACCAATCAAAATTAAGGTGTTGTATGATATAAAAAGTGTAACAAAAACCCTGAACTGCAAGGCAAATTTAAAAAGGGAATGATCAGGAAAATTGACAAAATCAAGCGCAGTCAATCAACGGAACAAGTGAAAAACAATTATACATTGACTTTATTTATTCTCTTGGACTTGAAGTGGATGCAGCAAGGCATTATGTTAGACAAAGACGTTTTGGGATTGATGTATCTAACTATGTCGTGGGGTAATGTATTATTTTAATAACGTAGGCATATTTTATAGGATGGGTGTAATCAGTTTTGTGATCCTTGTAAACTCATTGAACCATTTAACAAACTTATTAGTAAAGGTTATCATATTAATGTTGTTATACGATCTTTGAATATTGTTTACATTGGCACAAATATCGATGTTGTCATCAGCAAATTAAAACAATTTGTATTCTTTTCGATTTTTTTTTTTTTTTTGGGATGTATAAATACACATCCACGTTTATTTTCTATATAGAGATTGTTTTATCTATATATAACATTATACATATTTATTATAAGGTTAAATCCTTACTATCCTACTGCCTGTCGATACTTTTATTTTGGCATTTCACATGTCATGTCTTCTTTGACTGTCTATGGCGTTAAAAACACTGAATCCCTGTGATGTGTTTTTTTTTTTAGTCTCTGATGCACAATTTTTTTATTATTAATTGTTTTTGGGTTTTAACTAGTTTTCAGTAACTGCGAGTACTCTCAAATCGTACTTTCGTGTTGATTTGACCTGTTGACACAATTTGTAATGCATTTTTGTTATTCAATGTTTGCTTGTTTTTGTTTTATATCTCGTCTCACTATTTTTTATATGTACTACATTTGATAAGTGTTTAGTATTACGATAAATGTTCACTTCTGTTCTCGTACTATGAACAATAAATTTATTTTGTAAAAAATATTTCCGTACTCCTAACAACAAAATTATTATATTTAAAGTTACCTGTGTACGTTATTTTATGTAACGCCATGTTGTCCGAGGTTATAGTTGTCTTTTTGACATTGTTTTACATATTGTATTTATATTGTGTCATAGATCAAATTTATTCTTTCAGTGTATGTTTACTTGATTTGTTAATATTTCTTTTTGATCGAGTTTAGCCATTTCAATTGATATTTAATAGTGTGTCTTTCTATGTTGTAATGTTATACTACTGTTTCAAGTAAGGGCGAAGGTTGGAGCCTGTTAAAACGTTTATACCCGCTGCATTTGTTTGCACCTGTCCTGGTTAGGAACCTGTTGTTCAGTGGTTGTCGTTTGTTGGTGTGCTTCATAAGTGTTTCACGTTTCTCGTTGTTTATATAGATTAGAACGTTGGTTTTCCTGTTTGAATGGTTTAACACTAGTCATTTTGGGGACCTTTATAGCTTGTTGTTCGGTGTGAGCCAAGTCTCCGTGTTAAAGGCCGTATTTTGACCTATAATGGTTTACTTTTTACAAATTATGACTGGGATGGAAAGTTTTCTAATTGGCACTCATACCACATTTTTTTTTATATCTATTGGTAGTCGATCATTATAGTTATATCATCTTTCTGTACCCGCAATATATATGCAGAAAATTAATTTAGATTTTATTGTGATGCAACATTCTTCGGAATATCACCAAAAAAAAGTTCGAATGAGGTAATTTACAATTTTATATATATAATGGATTTTAATATACCAGGTTTATGATAGCATGAGTTCCCAATAGCATGAGTTCGAATCCCGGCGAGGGAAGAACAAAAATTTTCTTCTGAATTCTTCTTCAAAAGTTGCAGATTTAGGAATAACAGTACTGTAGTTGAAGAGTTGCCACCGTCAATTGTCGATTTGACGGTCGCAAATGCAGTTTTACTGGCGACGCGTAGCGAGACAGTAAAACGGAGATTTGCGACCGTCAAATCAAAATTGACGGTGGCAACTCTTCAACTACAGTACTGTTATTCCGATTCTAATGCATTACAAAAGAAATAATACGATAAAGCTTGAAAAATGTATAAATTTGACATACAAAAAAAATCCGCGAAACTTCATGAATGATTTTGGCGCAAAGACGTCATGGCTAAACGTGACGTCATACAAATGAAAACTTACAAACTGGAGGTTATTACGTTACCTCTACGATTCAAATTCGGATAAAATTACATTAAAACGGCGAATTCGAGGTAGGTGTTGTTTTATTTTTGATAATATTGTAGTAATTGAACATTTGTTGATTTAATCAATTCAAAATGGCGGGTCCTCCTTAGTTACGCCTGGTCAACTGTGGATTTGACGGTAACTTTTAGCCAATGAAAAACATTGTTACATAAAAATTGCATTAGAATTAACAATGTTGTGCTGATATTTAGAGTAGTTATGACTATAAAATGTGTTTTCAGCCATGTATCACCTTCACTGTTGATCCAATGCATGGATCTGTCGTAGAGTTGTCATTTGTTTAGACGTACTTAAATAATTATTTCTGTGACTGCATCTTACGATCCTTTACGATAGATATTTGCTAATCTGCAATCAATTCCATCTTTATGCCTAATATATCATGTACTGTGTTACAACTCTAGATTCTACTGACGAGGAAAGGTAACACTAGGCCACCGAAAGCTGATTTATTAGTTCAGTCTAAGTGGCTGTGTGGTCTAGAGCGATGGACACTGTTCAGGCGGTGTTGTTTCGATATCCCAATAGCATGAGTTCGAATCCCGGCGAGGGAAGAACAAAAATTGTCTCACTGTCTCAGGTTAGGGGGTTTTTGTCGCCAGAAAACTAATTTAACCGCGCCATATTCTGTATGTGCCTGTCCCAAGTCAGGAAACAGTAATTCAGTGGTTGTCGTTTGTTGCTGTATATCATATTTGTTTTTCACGCATTGCTTTGTAATGATTTGTTTAACATTTATCATTTCGAAGCTTTTTATAGTTGACTATGCGGTATGGGTTTTTTGCTCATTGTTGAAGGTCATATGATGACCTATAATTGTTAACTTCTATGATATTTGTTCTATGGTGTAGAGTTGTCTTATTGGTAATCATATTACATCTTCTTATATTCATACGGCCACCTAAATAAAGATATCTTATGTATTTACCTCCTAATATTATCGTAGTTTGTATACATGGTACACATGTTTATTTTTGGCATCTTTAATATGTAGTTAAGATCTCAAATTTTGATATAGCATGAAATCGCGGAACTCTAAAAATTGACGTACTTATCAAAAAATTTATTTCTGTGACTGTATCTTACGATCCTTTACGATAGATATTAGGTAATCTGCAATAAATTCAATCTTCATGCCTAATATATCATGTACTGTGTTACAACTCTAGATTCTACTGACGAGGAAAGGTAACACTAGGCAACCGAAAGCTGAATTATTAGTTCAGTCTAAGTGGCCGAGTGGTCTAGAGCGATGGACACAGTGCAAGCGGTGTAATCTCGATATCCCAATAGCATGAGTTTGAATCCCGGCGAGGGAAGAACAAAAATTTCCAGATTTAACATTTTTATGCTGATATTTAGAGTAGTTATGTATATATATATATATATATATAAAATGACTGAATAATAGCCAACGATAAATCTTACGGGGCGATGGATTCATTTTACATCCTGCTCATACTGATGAAGGATATCTGTTATCCGAAATATTTATAGTTACATTTGTTTCGTTTATTGTCATTTTTTGGTGATATTGTACCCTTTTAGACTGGTTTTATATATATATATATACAACTCGTCTAAACATCAGCCCAACAATGTTAGATCTGTAAATATGCTTTCGCAAATTTTTTGTTCTTCCCTCGCCGGGATTCGAACTCATGCTACTGAGATATCGTAACACCAAATCGCCTGCAGTGTATCCGACGCGCTAGAAAACACGACCACCTAGGCTTCACAAAAAAATAAAGCTTTCCGATGGATCAATCTGTTGTAGAGTTGTCACTGGTTCAGACGTACTTATATATATATATATATATATATATATATACATCAGCCGAGATGAACTTTTGCAATATAAAGTCAAAAAGGTCAACAGGAGGGTGCCTTTTGTGTTGACTTACCATCCAAAATTTGACAACTTATCTCACCTAATCCGCGAAAATTGGAAAGAAATCGAAAAACATCCTAAACTATCCAAGATCTTTCCCGAGCAACCTGTATTGGCTTTCCGTAGGCCCAAAAGCCTTAAAGACTTGCTGGTGAAAGCTGATTTATCCTCTCAAGCAGGCTCTTCGTCTGTGGGCTCTTGCAAGGGTTGCGGAAACAAACGATGTCTGACTTGCAAACAAATACTGGTTACCCAGACTTTTAACAGTCACTCCACTGGTACAGAATACACCATAATTTGCAATGTTAATTGCAAGACTACAAATGTTTTGTATCTCCTACAGTGTAAATGTGGTAATCAGTATGTTGGCGAGTCAGAACAGCCGTTTCACAAACGAATGAACGGTCATCATAGCGACTACCAATGCAAGCCAGACCTCCCTCTCAGTCGACATTTGAGATCCTCTGGCCACACTAAGGCAGATCTCAATCGACTGACCATTACAATCATTGACCACAATTCTGCTTGGTCTAGGGAGGATAGACTCACTCGGGAAAGATTTTGGATAAGAAAATTAACAACTTTGGCACCAAATGGAATAAATGAAAAGATGTAGTTCGACTCCATGCAGTGCTTCACATTTGGGTTATATTACTTATTATTACAGTCTCTGTTTCTATTTCTTTACCTTACTCATCTCTAAAATAAATCTGTTGAATATACCAATTTAAATTGCTTAATTTTTTGAGGGATGTAAAAGTACCAAGCCACGTTCAACTAGTTAACCTTAGTCAAAATTTATTATTATATTTTAACGGCCGTTTGTTTGCGATGTTTAGATACGCAGACTCTGTTGTAACTACTCTACCGTTGTCAAATGTGAAATATTTACAAATTTAGATCGTTCAGTGCTGTTTATTTGGAATTCTTATTGACGCAATCGTTAAAGCTTTAGAATTGTGATAGTTCATATCGCACACTATTATTTTTATTTATAGCATATATTTGAACTCTCTGTTGTAACTAGTCATATAACCTATGCCGTGTTTAACACATATTTAGAATTGTGCAAGCGTCTTACTTGATGTTCGGTTGGACTTTTTTTATTGTATAAATTTCAAGATTGTTATAGTTTAATCTAAGTAGACTGATATATGATTCATTCAACATCACAATCATATTTACTGATGAAAGATATCTGTTATCCGAAATATTTATAAATAATTACATTTATAGTTCCTTTTTTGTTATTGGTTTTGTTGTGTACACTTTTTAGGCGTTTATATATATATCTATCTATCTATATATATATATATATATATATATATATATATATAAACAAGTCAAAATTGAAAACTTGAAAACAACGTTCAAACCTATGATTGCATAGACCTACATCGGTGATCCGTTTATTTCGCAATCACCAATGTTAGTCAGCAGGATTTAAGAACATTTGTTGTTCGACCTGTTAGTGAAATGCGTTTTGTTTTTGGTCTTTAGGAAAATGTTGTTTGTGCTGTATATAGACCCTCTAACAAGAATTTTGTTTTGCATGCACACGTATAAAATTGCGGTTTTATCCAACGCAATCATAGGTTTGAACGTTGTTTTCAATTTAGACTTGTATATATACAACTCGTCTAAACATCAGCCCAACAATGTTAGATCTGTAAATTTGCTTTCGCAAATTTTTGTTCTTCCTCGCCGGATTCGAACTCATGCTACTGAGATATCGTGACACCAAATCGCCTGCATGCACTGTATCCGACACGCTAGACCACACGACCACCAAGGCTTCACAAATAATAAAGCTTTAGGTGGCCGGGTGTTACCTTCCTCGTCAGTTTTAATCTAGCGTCGTAATACAGTACATGATATATCAGGCATGAAGATGGAATTGTTACAGATCAGCTGAAATATCTATTGTAAAGGATCCTACAAATTAATGCAAGATACAGTCACAGAAATAATTATATTTATAAGTACGTCTGAACCAGTGACAACTCTACAACAGATTTCTCCATCGGATCACCAGCAGTGATGGCGATACGTGGCTGTGTACATTTCTGTATATACAACTCGTCTAAAATCAGCCCAACAATGTTAGATCTGTAAATTTGCTTTCGCAAATTTTTGTTCTTCCTCGCCAGGATTCGAACTCATGCTACTGAGATATCGTGACACCAAATCGCCTGCACTGTATCCGACACTCTAGACCACACGACCACCTAGGCTTCACAAATAATAAAGCTTTCGGTGGCCGGGTGTTACCTTCCTCGTCAGTTTTAATCTAGCGTCGTAATACAGTACATGATATATAAGGCATGAAGATGGAATTGTTACAGATCAGCTGAAATATCTATTGTAAAGGATCCTACAAATTAATGCAAGATACAGTCACAGAAATAATTATATTTATAAGTACGTCTGAACCAGTGACAACTCTACAACATATTTCTCCATCGGATCACCAGCAGTGATGGCGATACGTGACTGTGTACATTCTGTATATACAACTCGTCTAAACATCAGCCCAACAATGTTAGATCTGTAAATTTGCTTTCGCAAATTTTGTTCTTCCTCGCCGGATTCGAACTCATGCTACTGAGATATCGTGACACCAAATCGCCTGCACTGTATCCGACACGCTAGACCACACGACCACCTAGGCTTTACAAATAATTAAACTTTCGGTGACCGCGTGTTACCTTTCCTCGTCAGTTTTAATCTAGCGTCGTAATACAGTACATGATATATAAGGCATGAAGATGGAATTGTTACAGATCAGCTGAAATATCTATTGTAAAGGATCCTACAAATTAATGCAAGATACAGTCACAGAAATAATTATATTTATAAGTACGTCTGAACCAGTGACAACTCTACAACAGATTTCTCCATCGGATCACCAGCAGTGATGGCGATACGTGGCTGTGTACATTTCTGTATATACAACTCCTCTAAACATCAGCCCAACAATGTTAGATCTGTAAATTTGCTTTCGCAAATTTTGTTCTTCCTCGCCGGGATTCGAACTCATGCTACTGAGATATCGTGACACCAAATCGCCTGCACTGTAACCGACACTCTAGACCACACAACCACCTAGGCTTCACAAATAATAAAGCTTTCGGTGGCCGGGTGTTACCTTTCCTCGTCAGTTTTAATCTAGCGTCGTAATACAGTACATGATATATAAGGCATGAAGATGGAATTGTTACAGATCACCTGAAATATCTATTGTAAAGGATCCTACAAATTAATGCAAGATACAGTCACAGAAATAATTATATTTATAAGTACGTCTGAACCAGTGACAACTCTACAAAAGATTTCTCCATCGGATCACCAGCAGTGATGGCGATACGTGGCTGTGTACATTTCTGTATATACAACTCGTCTGAACATCAGCCCAACAATGTTAAATCTGTAAATTTGCTTTCGCAAATTTTTGTTCTTCCTCGCCGGGATTCAAACTCATGCTACTGAGATATCGTGACACCAAATCGCCTGCACTGTATCCGACACGCTAAACCACACGACCACCTAGGCTTCAAAAAATATAAAGCTTTCGGTGACCGGGTGTTACCTTTCCTCGTCAGTTTTAATCTAGCGTCGTAATACAGTACATGATATATATAAGGCATGAAGATGGAATTTTTACAGATCAGCTGAAATATCTATTGTAAAGGATCCTACAAATTAATGTAAGATACAGTCACAGAAATAATTATATTTATAAGTACGTCTGAACCAGTGACAACTCTACAACAGATTTCTCCATCGGATCACCAGCAGTGATGGTGATACGTGGCTGTGTACATTTCTGTATATACAACTCGTCTAAACATCAGCCCAACAATGTTAGATCTGTAAATTTGCTTTCGCAAATTTTTGTTCTTCCTCGCCGGGATTCGAACTCTTGCTACTGAGATATCGTGACACCAAATCGCCTTGCACTGTATCCGACACGTTATACCACTCGACCACCTAGGCTTCACAAAAAATAAAGCTTTCGGTGGCCGGGTGTTACCTTTCCTCGTCAGTTCTAATCTAGCGTCGTAATACAGTACATGATATATAAGGCATGAAGATGGAATTGTTACAGATCAGCTGAATTATCTATTGTAAAGGATCCTACAAATTAATGCAAGATACAGTCACAGAAATAATTATATTTATAAGTACGTCTGAACCAGTGACAACTCTACAACAGATTTATCCATCGGATCACCAGCAGTGATGGCGATACGTGGCTGTGTACATTTCTGTATATACAACTCGTCTAAACATCAGCCCAACAATGTTAGATCTGTAAATTTGCTTTCGCAAATTTTGTTCTTCCCTCGCCGGGATTCGAACTCATGCTACTGAGATATCGTGACACCAAATCGCCTGCACTGTATCCGACACGCTAGACCACACGACCACCTAGGCTTCACAAATAATAAAGCTTTCAGTGGCCGGGTGTTACCTTTCCTCGTCAGTTTTAATCTAGCGTCGTAATACAGTACACTGTGTACATTTCTGTTGATACAACTCGTCTAAACATCAGCCCAACAATGTTAGATCTGTAAATTTGCTTTCGCAAATTTTTGTTCTCCCTCGCCGGGATTCGAACTCATGCTACTGAGATATCGTGACACCAAATCGCCTGCACTGTATCCGACACGCTAGACCACACAACCACCTAGGCTTCACAAATAATAAAGCTTTCGGTGGCCGGGTGTTACCTTTCCTCGTCAGTTTTAATCTAGCGTCGTAATACAGTTCTTGATATATAAGGCATGAAGATGGAATTGTTACAGATCAGCTGAAATATCTATTGTAAAGGATCCTACAAATTAATGCAAGATACAGTCACAGAAATAATTATATTTATAAGTACGTCTGAACCAGTGACAACTCTACAACAGATTTCTCCATCGGATCACCAGCAGTGATGGCGATACGTGGCTGTGTACATTTCTGTATATACAACTCGTCTAAACATCAGCCCAACAATGTTAGATCTGTAAATTTGCTTTCGCAAATTTTTGTTCTTCCCTCGCCGGGATTCGAACTCATGCTACTGAGATATCGTGACACCAAATCGCCTGCACTGTATCCGACACGCTAGACCACACGACCACCTAGGCTTCACAAATAATAAAGCTTTCGGTGGCCGGGTGTTACCTTTCCTCGTCAGTTTTAATCTAGCGTCGTTATACAGTTCTTGATATATAAGGCATGAAGATGGAATTGTTACAGATCAGCTGAAATATCTATTGTAAAGGATCCTACAAATTAATGCAAGATACAGTCACAGAAATAATTATATTTATAAGTACGTCTGAACCAGTGACAACTCTACAACAGATTTCTCCATCGGATCACCAGCAGTGATGGCGATACGTGGCTGTGTACATTTCTGTATATACAACTCGTCTAAACATCAGCCCAACAATGTTAGATCTGTAAATTTGCTTTCGCAAATTTTTGTTCTTCCTCGTCGGGATTCGAACTCATGCTACTGAGATATCGTGACACCAAATCGCCTGCACTGTATCCGACACGCTAGACCACACGACCACCTAGGCTTCACAAATAATAAAGCTTTCGGTGGCCGGGTGTTACCTTTCCTCGTCAGTTTTAATCTAGCGTCGTAATACAGTACATGATATATAAGGCATGAAGATGGAATTGTTACAGATCAGCTGAAATATCTATTGTAAAGGATCCTACAAATTGATGCAAGATACAGTCACAGAAATAATTATATTTATAAGTACGTCTGAACCAGTGACAACTCTACAACAGATTTATCCATCGGATCACCAGCAGTGATGGCGATACGTGGCTGTGTACATTTCTGTATATACAATTCGTCTAAACATCAGCCCAACAATGTTAGATCTGTAAATTTGCTTTCGCAAATTTTTGTTCTTCCCTCGCTGGGATTCGAACTCATGCTACTGAGATATCGTGACGCCAAATCGCCTGCACTGTATCCGACACGCTAGACCACACGACCACCTAGGCTTCACAAATAATAAAGCTTTCGGTGGCCGGGTGTTACCTTTCCTCGTCAGTTTTAATCTAGCGTCGTTATACAGTTCTTGATATATAAGGCATGAAGATGGAATTGTTACAGATCAGCTGAAATATCTATTGTAAAGGATCCTACAAATTAATGCAAGATACAGTCACAGAAATAATTATATTTATAAGTACGTCTGAACCAGTGACAACTCTACAACAGATTTCTCCATCGGATCACCAGCAGTGATGGCGATACGTGGCTGTGTACATTTCTGTATATACAACTCGTCTAAACATCAGTCCAACAAAAAATTTGCGAAAGCAAATTTACGGATCTAACATTGTTGGGCTGATCTTTAGACGAGTTGTATATACAGAAATGTACACAGCCACGTATCGCCATCACTGCTGGTGATCCGATGGAGAAATCTGTTGTAGAGTGTTGTCACTTATATACCAAAAGACCAAAAAGTGAAAAAAGTATATTTTAACAAAACGTATTTGACTCCGTTCATCCTATTTCGACTCTTCAAAATTCAAGAGTCTATCCTAAATTGAGATAAATTATATGGCTTTCCAAATACCGTTTCGATCCCTAACATCACTGAAGAGACATTAATTGTCGAAAACCGGATATGGTGTACAAATTTGTGCACCTCATGTTTGTGGTATACAATCTTTTCCTCAAGTTTATTGTTTTCTATTTGGTATTGAAATAATATTAAGATCCATTTCGTTAAAACTAGTGATAAATTTACCTGGCAATCGCCAATGGTAGTCAGCAGGGTTTAGGAACATTAGTTGTTCGACCTGTTAGTCAAATGCGTTTTGTTAAAATATACTTTTTTACTTTTTGGTCTTTTGGAAAATGTTGTTTGTGCTGTATTTAGACCCCTCTACAAAGAAATTTGTTTTACATGCACACGTATAAAAATTGCGGTTTTTATCCAACGCAATCATAGGTCTGAACGTTGTTTTCAATTTAGATTTGTTTATATTTTTTCGTTTGGGCTTGTATTATATTTTCCCTCGGGTTTATATGATCCGTTCATCCTATTTCGACTCTTCAAATTTCAAGAGTCTATCCTAAATTGAGGTAAATTATATGGCCTTCCAAATACCGTTTCGATCCCTAACATCACTGAAGAGACATTAATTGTCGAAATCCGGATATGGTGTACAAATTTTTGCACCTCATGTTAGTGGTATACAATCTTTTCCGCAAGTTTATTGTTTTCTATTTGGTATTAAATTAATATTAAGATCAGTTTCGTTAAAACTAGTGATCAATTTATTTGACAATCTCCAATGGCAGTCAGCAGGGTTTAAGAACATCAATTGTTCGACCTGTTAGTCAAATGCGTTTTGTTAAAATATACTTTTTCACTTTTTGGTCTTTTGGAAAATGTTGTTTGTGCTGTATTTAGACCCCTCTACAAAGAAATTTGTTTTACATGCACACGTATAAAAATTGCGGTTCATAGGTTTGAACGTTGTTTTCAATTTAGACTTGTTTATATTTTTTCGTTTGGGCTTGTATTATATTTTCCCTCGGGTTTATATGATCCGTTCATCCTATTTCGACTCTTCAAAATTCAAGACTCTATCCTAAATTGAGGAAACCTATATGGCCTTCCAAATACCGTTTCGATTCCTAACATCACTGAAGAGACATTAATTGTCGAAATCCAGATATGGTGTACAACTTTTTCACCTCATGTTTGTGGTATACAATCTTTTCCGCAAGTTTATTGTTTTCTATTTGGTATTAAATTAATATTAAGATCCATTTCTTTAAAATTAGTGATCAATTTATTTGGCAATCGCCAATGGCAGTCAGCAGGGTTTAAGAACATCACTTGTTCGACCTGTTAGTCAAATGCTTTTTGTTAAAATATACTTTTTCACTTTTTGGTTTTTTCGAAAATGTTGTTTGTGCTGTAGTTAGACCCCTCTACAAAGAAATTTGTTTTACATGCACACGTATAAAAATTGCGGTTTTTATCCAACGCAATCATAGGTTTGAAATTTGTTTTCAATTTAGACTTGTTTATATTTTTTCGTTTGGCTTGTATTATATTTTCCCTCGGGTTTAAATGATCCGTTCATCCTATTTCGACTTTAAAATTCAAGAGTCTATCCTAAATTGAGGTAAATTATATGGCTATTCAAATACCGTTTCGATCCCTAACATCACTGAAGAGACATTAATTGTCGACATCCGGATATGATGTACAAATTTTTGCACCTCATGTTTGTGGTATACAATCTTTTCCGCAAGTTTATTGTTTTCTATTTGGTATTAAATTAATATTAAGATCCATTTCGTTAAAACTGTGATCAATTTTTTTGGCAATCGCCAATGGCAGTCAGCAGGGTTTAAGAACATCAGTTGTTCGACCTGTTAGTCAAATGCGTTTTGTTAAAATATACTTTTTCACTTTTTGGTCTTTTGGAAAATGTTGTTTGTGCTGTATTTAAGACCCCTCTACCAAAAAATTTGTTTTGCATGCACACGTATAAAAATTGCGGTTTTTATCCAACGCAATCATAGGTTTGAACGTTGTTTTCAATTTAGACTTATTGATGTGTATTTGTATATTTAAGCTGATGCGAATGCAAATATTGCATTTAAGAAACCTACAAAGCTGTCTTCTACATATGATCCTAACATTAATCAAGGGAGGAGTTATCTCTGTTGTAACTCTACATATGCCGTTGATGGAGATAAGTCAGATATATTAGCTAATGAGGATTTTATCTGCGCACATTCAGACAGTGTTGCTAATCAGCAGTCATGGTGGGCAGTTGACCTTCAGAATGTTCATATTATTAATGATGTAGATATTTTTGGACGTACAGATTGTTGTAGTAAGTGTTTTTCTGTTCTCAAATTGACTTTATTTTACAATAAAGCACGTAAAATTAATTTTACAAGTGCATGTTTATATCTAGTTGTAGCTGTGAATACGTGAAAAGCTTAAGCAAAACTATCGAAATCCGATAAAATCTTTAGATTGTATGCTTATAAATTTGTCTTGTGATATTTAAAGAAGAGCTGCTTTCAAGGCTGAGACATTTTAAAAGTAACGACTGCCTCAATACTTATTTTGCAAAATTCTAACTGAAAGTAAATTTATACCAGTAGTTTGACTTTTAAATGTTCAAATCAGATATCCATATATAATATAGTAATTTAAGAAGGGCTCATGTATAATAATTACTTTTTGTTTTTTTTCTCTAAAAATACATAATGTTTGTAAAGGAAAGACAACTCAAAATATTGTTTGCATGAAAAATGCCATGACTGTACCATACCACTCTTTTATTAAATTGTAATATTTGAAACAAGATTGTCTCACATCTTTATCTATTTGATAAATATTGTTTAATGTTCAACATGTCGTTTAAATATTTGATAAGGTTTTAGATACATTTTTATATGCTAAACATAACTCTATTGAATGTTTTACTGCTATTTTGTCTGGGTAAATCATCAGTCGAAAAAAGACAATAACAAGAAAAGAGGGACGAAAGATACCAGAGGGACAGTTAAACTCATAGATCGAAAACAAACTGACAACGCCATGGCCAAAAATAAAAAGACAAACAGACAAATAATAGTACAGATGACACAACATAGAAAACTAAAGACTAAGCAACACGAACCCCACCAAAAACTGGGGGTGATCTCAGGTGCTCCGGAAGGGTAAGCAGATCCTGCTCCACATTTGGCACCCGTCGTGTTGCTTATGTTATTACAAATCCGGTAAATAGTCTAATTCGGTAAGTCACATTCGTGAAAAGGGAAGGGTATTGTATGTACGACATAAGGAACATATCCGATATCATCTGTGAAACGGTAATTCCATAACGGTAAACCAACTCGTGATGGCGTCCGTAAAATTTACGAAGGGATGATTTCAACTTCACCATTTGGAACTCTTGGTTTAATAGCTTCCTTGTGAGCAGCAATCCTCTATCAAGGAAATCATGATAGGAAACACAAGCCCGGGAATATCGTATCAATTGGGAGATATATACTCCGTATGCAGGCGCTGCTGGAATGTTGCTACATAGAAATGGAAAGTTCACAATTGGGAAGCTGAAATCATCTCTTTTGTCGTAAAGTTTTGTTTTCAACCGACCCTCATTGTCAATTTCTGGATGTAAGTCAAGATATGAGGCAGACTTAACTGTATCTGTAGTATCCTTTATCTCTAGTTCGATTGGATAGATTCGTTCAACATAGTCACCAAATTTTGTATTATTTAGTGAGAGAACATCATCTAAATAGCGAAACGTAGAGTTAAAGGATATTGCTAACTTCTTATCTTTCTTCCTAAGAAGTTCCTGTATGAAGTCAGATGAAGATGATTGATATCATTAATAGTACAAATTGTACCGCACAAGATTCTCATCTCGACAATTTTAGTATTTTCAGTGATGCTTGAAGAGCGGATAAAACCAAATAGAACCAACAGTTAAACCAATTTGGACATGGAATCAGGGCTATACACAAAAACGATACATCAAATGAAACACAATACTTATTGCCAGGACAGTACCATGGTACTGGCTACTGGACCGGGTATACATCAAGGACTTAAATTTGAACAGCGGAGTAATTGACAAAATGTTAGAAATAATATGAATAGTAACGATTTGACTTCGCCAGATAACTATTTCGACAAGTAACGTATCACCAGTCATGTTCTAGGCAAAACTATTTGAAATTCCAAAACATGAGGCAGTCATATCGTAATATTTCAATTTCAATTACATACTAAATTTTAATATTTATTTCATTCTCAGCTGATCAGTCCAATCTCGCGAACTTTGATGTAGAAATTATTTTACCAACATGTGCATATAATCATTGGAATAATTTGGAGGAAGGTTGTAAAATTAATTGTCACTACCAGGCCTCAGAAAGTCAGAGAATTACGGTTACCTGCCCTCCTAACACTAAAGGAAGGTATATCAGAATTAAACGCCGTGATACGTTATACTTAGTCATTTGTGAAGTAGAAGTGTATGGAAATCTAATAAACAACGAATCAGGTATTGTAATTAAATTAATTTATAATTAATCCTTTTTTTTTTTTTTTTTGGTAAGTAGGTGGACGAATTTCATCTACTTTAAGCATGCACCTTCAGGGAGTATGTCTTAGGACAAGTCTAAATAAAATGTTTGAGAGAGGTGACACGAGTTTACATTATTGTACAATTTTGAAATCAATTGTTCAAAAGCTGTTTTAGTATAATAAAGTTAAATACAGAAAAGCGATTCGAACGCACAAAATTAAAGGAAAGTCATTTTCATTCATTTATTATAAACAAACGAAATAGCCAGATCGTGCTAGACTCATTGGGAGTCAAATTCGTAATCGTTTGTATGTAATGGACCTTTTAACAGAACATACCAACAATCAACACCAAAATTTCAAGAAATGTAAAATACACTCAAAGAAAAACCGAATAGAAGAAAACATGGCTGATGTAGCCCAGCTTTAAACAGATGTTGTAGGGTTAATCATCTAAACATGGTCGTCTGACCTAAAGACGTATCTACTAGCCCTTTCAAAGATTTAAGCTCTAACCGTTTTTGTAAGGGGTTAGTGCTGCACTTGATTTTACTTTCTAAATTGTTCATGTTGTTCTTTATGGACTATTGCTTGTCTATTCGTTTTTGTTTTTGTTTGATGCAATGGCTTTGTTTGTTTTTCTTCGACGTAAAAGGTTAGCAAAACCAACACAGATAATAGACGGTTGTTCTGTTGAGCTCCCGTATTACCTTGTATTAATTCATACCTATTTGGATTGATTTACGTCCTTTGACTAATATTTAATACTTGGTCAGGATGAGAACTAATTAACAACAATTGCATTTAGCAGGTCTTTTAATAAGGGGATGATTTGAGGAAAATGCAGACAATTGAGTTGTTGCAAGGCCTAGAGTTCTTAACATGGAAAGAACTTGTGACTTTTTTACACGAGGCATCTGAATTAACGTCCCATTCAGACTTGATGGGACTGGGAATGTATGCATTTCTTATAACTAAACCGACGCCCATCTTCGGCAAGAAATTTACGGCCGGTCGCAAAAACACCTAGATATGACCATATTTCTATATCCTTGTCAACCCTTTTGGTAATTTAAGATGCGTAAGTATCGAACAGAAAGGGATAACTTAAAGGAGGTATAGATAAAGTTGAGTGAAAAAACAACTCAACGACATAACCAAAACTATAGCAAACCCTAAAATCATCAATGTGTATTTCGCTTCGTTTATCTTAAGATGTGTTGTTACACCACTGTTAAAGGTTTGTGCTTGTATAACAGGAGACGATTACGTTGTCGACGTATCATCTCTCTCCTTTTGAGGTTTATGATGTTACCTTAGTGTGTTTCTTGTCTTGTTTTGTATCTTTTTAACTGATTTATGAAATTTGAACATTGGTGAACTATTGGTGTCTGTTATTAGTCAATGATCGAAGAGAGCACTATACCATACTGATCGGTAGATTCATTAAAATATGCCTGTTTGAACGGTAGAATAATCAAATATACTAGATACACTGTAAGACCATACCTCGTTATACATATTTTGATAGAAGAAAAATTCCTTTCTTGATCTTTGGATAGATCAACACAAGTAAGAAACCATTCATTTTTGTCTCTAGTAGATAATACCATATCACGTTATTTTTTAGTGTGACAAAAAGCTGTATTTAATGATGAGTTGTACCCTGATATAATAAATATTGTCCAAAACACTTTCGGAAATAATGTATTATATCTTATTGATAAATCGCCTAGTTAAATTCTGCTATTGTTCTTGAATCAATATAAGAGATCATCAAGTGCATTATTAATTCGATGTCAATGAGCATACTTTTGAAACTAAAAAAAAATCCTCCTTTGTCAAATCAACAAATACAGATATTGTCAATTAATTAAGTCTGTGTTACAACGTAGACACTAGTCTGTATTGTTTTTCAGAAAAAAATTGCTACAATATATAAATAAAGGCAATAAGTAGTATAGCGGTGTTCAAAAGTCATAAATCGATTGAGAGAAAACAAATCCGGGTTAAAAATTAAAACCGAGGGAACACATGAGCTACAAGAGGACAACAAAGGAACAACAGGAACACTGAAGTGCAACGAAAAACAAACACCAACATACATAGAAACGAACTATTTGATAACAACTGCATGTTCCTGACTTGGAACATGACATTTCAAGAAAATATGGTGGGTTGAACCTGGTTAAATGGCTAGCCAAACCTCCCGCTTTATGACGATGTAAACAAAATCGCGAAAATGACAACAGTACGTGACAGAAATACAACAAAAAACACGCAAGAACATTCATCACAGAGAAACGCACAAACCAAAATAATAATAGTCAACACAACATGCAAACCACAGAATAACAACGAACATATTCCATCAACGACAAACACCACAAGATATTTAAAAAAACAGTGACGCGCTTTTGTAACTTGCATGCAATCTCGAACTTTATACAAGTATTTTCAAAATACTCGTCCAAAGGATTTTCATGACAATGATGATATGGAAAGGCATTTTTTTAATTATTTGGATTACAAACGATAAGGCATAACAGATTATTCAACCGAAACCATAACAGGAACATGAAAAATGAATGCATGAATGAGTTTCTGGTCGTTTATATGTAGTTTCACAATTTCCTCAAAGATGTCTACATTATTTTTAAGACGCGCAATTCGTCGATACAAGACCTGTCATTGACGTTCGAATCATAACAGTTGAAGGTACAAAGAAAAAATCCAAGTAATTAGCATTTACTAAACTCATAAATATTGGGTTTAAAAAAATATGTCAGACTCGCGTTTTGTCTACGAAAGGCTCATCAGTGACGCCCGAATAAGAACAGTCAACAGCTGAAATGAAAAAAAAAAAATGATTTGGAGACTATTGAGGACTTAAAATCCAAATAGTTTCGCCAAATACAGATAAGGTAATTTATTCCTGGGGTAGAAAATTCTTAGTATTTTGGAAAATAGAAAATCCCTAAAAATGGTGACAAAAACGAAAAAAAAATGTTTATAGGGAAAACACCGAAATTTATTGAAAACCTCTGCAGATTCCTGTTTTTAACATGAATTTTGTAAAAAGTTAATTAACAGAAACTACCGAACTGCAAGGAAAATTTAAAACGGAATGTTCTTTATCAAATAGCAAAATCAAAACTCCAATCGATCAAAATAATGGAAAACAACTGTCTCATTCCTGACTTTGGACAGGAATTTCCGTATGTAGAAAATGATGAATTAAACCTGTAGACGCTTACATATCTTCGTCAATAGTTACACAAACAATTAATTTTTCTATTTAAGATTTGAAAGGTACTGTTACGACATATGCATGTGGAAAGATCGGATTCGGATATGTCGGTCCTGTTTTAAGTAAATCTTTAGCAAAAAGTAACATTCAGTGTACAAGTACGTGCATCATGACGACTACCTGTTCCGCTGCAGAGTATGACAAGAACACAGATGTCTGCATACTGAAAGGAGAATGTTTTAATGGAACGCAGTCATCTTTGTACGCAGACAACGGCAAACAAGTATTTCTCATTCAATAGAATTTTGGAACTTGTTGATAAAATACATAAATCAGGAAATTCAAAATCAGCGATTCATGACAAGTAATTTTAACAACAATCTTCTATAGTACAACTGATAAAATACTACTATATTTTCAGTGTTAAATATAACTTTTCTGTTAATGCGTAGTATATTTTTTGGCTTTTGGATCTTAGAATCCCAAACCTAATATATCCTCGTATCTAATAATAAAGCTTTGGACACAAAACTGTAACAGATACCGTGAAGTGGTATTAAAGAAATAATTCAAAGGAAAATCGTTTTTGACATTGATGGCGTCTTACCGAAATGGAGATTGCAAATCTAAGAAGATAAATTATATATACAAGTTTTGAATTTAAATTTCATGTTTTTATTATATTTCTAGTTTTTTTCATATATACAAACTATCATTTGTTGCCTTGATAATGCTCTTTGGTAAAATATTGTGTTTCAATCACAATCAATGACTAATTAACGCATGCTTACTTATTTATAAGAATCCACAAATAATGGAAAATTTAAAAGGATATTTTCAATGTTCGTATAATGCTTTTTCCATTAACTTACTTCATTATCAGCATGAAACACTTAACACTAGATACCAAGACCTTGTTGATAGATATTCCGTATCAACAGCACAAGAACAACATGATGGTCTTGAAGTATAGATTCTTATTTATCATCTTAATAACGTATTATATTGTTCTTTGTATTTGTCTTTAACTATTAAGATCATTTTTGACGTGGCTCGGTATTTATACATCCAACTATTGTGTTATGTCCTATGGTCATTTTTTGTATTCTTGTCTCAATTTTTTTTTCGCTAATGTGCCTTGCCTTTAGTGTGTCGTTATGCCATTTTGTTTTTCTTTGTTGACTAAGTTGTTTGTTTTTATAGGGAATAAGATTATACTTCAATGTTGACTGTTGTTTCCCATGTACCCTGATTTTAACATTTTTGTGTATTACATGTATTATGTCTTGTTTGTTTTGCTCACAAATTGTTGCCATTATAATGGAAATCTATGCGACTGTTTTTCATACTGAACATATTTAATAAATTGATAATTTTAAAAGTACATGAAACTAAAACATGTTGTTTCTCAGTACAAATGAATAATGTTTTAGGTATTCATATTTGAAAAAAAAATTAGTTTGCTTTATAACTTGTTTTTTGTTTGATTTGTTTCTGCATTTGAGATTGCCATCAGCAACTACTTTTTTTTTTGAAAAAATCGTTTGAAAACACAAGGCAAGTGTATGCCTTTGTGTACACGTGGAAACATGTCTTAATAAAAACATGCTAATCTGTATATTTTGTCTTGTTACAATGAAAAATCATCCTCGTCAGTTTTTTTTTTTTTTAATCATTCAAACATTTCCTACAAAATCTTGACAATCAAAAACCTTTTTTTTTTTTTGTCAATTAGCTGATATAAAGCGTACATGTATGTCCTGCGAATAATTTTAGATTTTTGTTATTTAAACCATTTCCCTTGGTACAGAGGACACAATAAACCATTATTAACTTTTATCAGCAAACAATGATTTTCAGCGTACATTATGAGAATACATGTTTTTCGATTGGTGTCTTCAGTGTTTCGAGTTCTTGTTTCGTGTGGCTGATCTGAAAAGTAATTTTCAAAGCATTATTCTCTCAATGTGTGGATATTGTCTTTGCAAATACTATTATTAAAGCCAAATTAAAGTGAGTATCATACTGTACATTTTACAACTAGAGCATTAGAATCTAACCTACTGAAACAAAATACGGAGTTGCTACATACAACTTGTCTTAGTAATATATTTGTGTTTGCGTAATAACTCCATAAGATTATTTAAGGACTAGATGCATTTTATTAATCTTAAATGCATGACTTTTTATTGTATTGACTTAGTCTTTTTACATAAGTTGTACATTGAAAGATAGTTAGTGTACTAGTACTTATTTGTTTGTTTTTATAGTGATTAAGATAATAACACAATGTTGCCTGCTGTACCAATATTTTTGACATTTTTATCTATTATGTCGGTTTGATTTTTTCACACATCGTTGTCAATATACTGGAATTTAGCTATAAAACCAGGTTAAATCGACCATTTTGTACTTAAGAAAATGCCTGTACCAAGTAAGAAATATGACAGTTGTTGTCCATTCGTTTGATGTATTTGAGCTTTTGATTTTGCCATTTGATTAGGGACTTTCCGTTTTGAATTTTCCAAGGCGTTCAGTACTTTTGTGATTTTACTTTTTAGTTAGCATGTTATATATTGTAAAGTGATTGTTAATACAGTAGTCTCCAAAGGACATGTATGTCTATTTTTGAAAGTGAGCTTTGGGCTTGATAACACAATTTATTGATTTGTTCCTCAGAGACTCAGAGCTACCCTTTTCTAACTCTTAATCACAAAAAGAGACTGATGGGTCAAAGAGGACATTCAAAACACAGTATTAGAAACAAACTGACCACTCCATGGCAAAAAAGTCAATCATGTAATTAATTCATCTTGTTAGAGTTATGTTTTGCAATTGAAATAGAACTTTGTTCTGAATTACTAAGTTATTTAATCATGTATGAAACAACAGTCAAACCTTACAGTACGGTGAGTATACGTCTGAATATTTGATGCATTTGTCAACTCTTGTACTATCGTAATAAGGATGCAGATGATGAAGATGTTTACTGAAAATCCAGTGTCAAATAAATGCTAATTCAGGGCGAAAACATTATATACAGCCCTTGGATGGTGTAAACTTCCCATAAAAACGTGTATGGTGTAATGGTGTATGGTGCTATGGTGTATGGTGTAAGGGGAATGGTGTAATGTGCGATCGGGAATGGTGTGAATGAATTTAAAACTATGCAAAATATTGATAAGAACTAATTTTTAATTTGATACATTAATTTACAATATTGTAATCAAAATTTGTTTTTTAAAATAAACAAATAATTTTGTAGTCGCACGCTTTCTTTGAAATTAAGTTGCATTTTGGTGTTATGTGTAAGGTGTATTGTGCAAAGGTGTAACGTGTATGGTGTAATGGTGTATTGTGTTAGTGGGAAGTTTACACCATCCAATGACTGTATTTGCTATGAATGTACTAGACCGATACTCGGAGTCTGATATAGTTGCTAGATCACTAAAGTCCGCAACTCACCCTACAAGGCATCCATTCTTGGATTTAATTTCTAAATACCACATGATCAGCGTGGAAGCCTGTCTGTATCGATCATGCGAATTCCCATATTAGCGGTAAACACCGGTTGTATGAAAACCTACTGATATGCCATAACTTTTCAATTAAGTTTCTAATTTTTAATATCATTATCATAAACAGGCATCATAGAAAGAATGGAAAAATGCTAGCATTAAACTTAAACTGCATTCTGATAGATAACACAGATGACGATGGATATTTGCCAATTGTCGTAAACATCATCACGTCCTCTTTTGCTCAATGCGACTTCCCAATTAAGACTTATCACCGGGTTTGTAACTACATGAGCAACACGTCAATTTCCTGAATGTGTCCTACCGAATAAGACTTACTACTGGGTTTGTACTAGTATGAGCAATACGACGGGTGCCCACCCTTACGGAGTACCTGAGACCACCCCTAGTTGTTAATGGGGTTTGTGTTGTTCAGTGTTTAGTTTTCTTTATGTACTATTGTCTGTTTCTTGTTTTTTTCCCTTTTATAGCCATTGCTTTGTCAGTTTATTTTTCAACTCATGAGTTTGAATGTCCCTATTGTATCTTCCGCCTCTCTTTTGCTACAAGTGGACCAAGATCTACCTACCCTTCCTCAGCACCGGAGATTCACCCCGGGTTTTTTTTTGGTGGGGTTCGTGTTGCTCAATCTCATGATTTCTATGCTCTTTCAGCTCGTGTGTTTGTTGTAATTGCTATGCAGTTCGTGCGAAATATGATTCCTATGAAACATTATTTCCTGTCAAATTTAGAAAAAAAATACCGGGATAATCATTTAGAAAAAATAAAAGTGAAAAACTGAGTTTGCCTTAGAAATAAAAAGTAAGAATTAATACATCAGTTCAGCATTAATATTGTAATACAGTTTTAACATCATGATGTTTTTAATTGGTTGTCATTCGCTTAATCGACAACTGTATTTCGTAACTTAGGGCCATGATATTATATTGAATTGCAGGAAGCAAACAAATTTGGACTAATTATATGAAATTAAAAGTTAGACATGACTAACTTAAAAAAAAAGATCTTATCCAAATTTGAATCTAACAAGTAACGAAAGAACCTACAGTTTACAAATTTTCGTTTTTGGCCATGACGTTTTACGCAATGATTATTCATGACGTTTCGGCGGAATTTTATTGTAGCGTAGATTGTAATGTGTTATTATTGATGGTAATATATTAGAATACGAAAACAGCACTGTTGTAGAGAAATTTCCGTCGTCAATTTGGAGTTGGCCATCGGTTAAAATTTATGGCAGCAATTCTCTAACTACAGTATTGTTATCCCTT
This sequence comes from Mytilus coruscus, assembly GCA_017311375.1. Taxonomy (NCBI): domain Eukaryota; kingdom Metazoa; phylum Mollusca; class Bivalvia; order Mytilida; family Mytilidae; genus Mytilus; species Mytilus coruscus. The sequence continues at coordinate 5,979,543 of CM029598.1, read as the reverse complement.
TGGTCTGGTGTTTGTAGATAAGCATACTTGAAGAGAGACAAAAGATATAAAAGGGATATTTAAACTCATAATTAGAAAATAAACTTACAACGCTATGGCTAAATAGTATCAAAGATACCAGGCTTATAATTTAATACGCCAGACGCGCGTTTCGTCTACATAAGACTCATCAGTGACGCTCAGATCGAAAAAGTTATAAAGCCAAACAAGTACAAAGTTGAAGAGCATTGAGGACCCAAAATACCAAAAAGTTGTGCCAAATACGGCAAAGGTAATATATACCTAAAAACATGAAAAAAAAAGAAAAACAGACAAACAACAGTACACAAAACACAACATAGAAATCTAACGAATGATCAACACGAACCTCACACAGAGCTGGGCTGATCCAAGGTGCTCTGGAAGGATAATCAGACCCTAGTCACATGTGGGACCCGTCGTGTTACTCATGTAATACAAAACCTGGCAGGTAACATTCGGGGAAAATGAACGAGATTGTTGTTACGAAAATAGGAACATATCTGTTTTCATCTGTAAAACAGATATTCCATTACAGTCAACAAACTTTGGATGGCGTCTATGAAATTTACAAAGAAATATTTTTATTTTACCACTAGTAACTTTTGGTTTTATAGCATCCTTTGGAACAGCAAACCTCTATCACGGAAATCATAATAGGAAACACCACAAACCCTGTGTATGAAGGCGCTGCTGGAATGCTCTATATAGAAATGAAAAGTTCACAAGATATGAGTCAGACTTAACTGTATCTGTTGTATTCGTTATCTCTAGTTCGATGGGTAAAATGCGTTCAATATTGTCTCCAAATTTCGAAATAATAGATGAGAGAATAACATCTCTACAGCGGAAAGTGAAGTACAATTGGTTTTCATAGGAATAACGATAGTTTGTTGATAAACACGATCTTCAAACCTAACAAATATATTTGTTATTCGCGAATTCAGCATATTCTTAATGTCAGTTTCTGATACTGTTTTGTTTGAATCAGAGTATTTTTCTATAAAGTACGATTTATCTCTCATATAAGACATATCTACGTTGGCCATTCTTTTTTTATGAAACACAGATGGACCAAATCTTTCAATCTTGTTTTAGTTTGGAATGGCAAATACTTGTGTAAAGTGCAATAGCGTCAAATGTTTTAATACTATTGCAAGATGATATAGTCTTAGATTTTATCTACTCTAATAATAACAATAACTTTGATGCCCGACTTTCCTTGCTGATAAAACTGAGGATAATAATTGAGAAAGAGGTTTACTTGAGCACTTTGAAAGCCCAGCAACATAAAGTTGTTGGTAAGGACTCCTATGTTAATAGGTATATGAAGATTTTATGCGCTACTTTATTTGACAACGTTTGGTTGCTATTACAAGTAACAATAAATTACCTTCCTTGTAGAGGGAAACAACAATTTCTTTTTGTTTCTTTAAAAAGGAACATAAAATAATTTCTGGAAAATACAGATCTTATCAATAACCCATTATCATGGACCAAATATGACCAGTACTGCGATACAGACAAATTACCACACGGACCTTGTTTATTTTTTTTTCGTTTGCCTTTGAATGCACTTAAAAAAACATTCTTTTTTTTTAATTCGAGTAGCGAACGTCCTTGAATAATTATGTTACTTTGTGGGCTTTTTAATTCTTATCATAGAGTGCAAATAGGTTTTGTTTCAAATTAGTTTTCAATTCTTCACCTACTCTTTTGCTGCGGAAGTCAGGAAAATGTTTAATAGAACAATACAAACATAAAAAACACATGAAAGGATCAAAATGATAACTAGAAATCGTCCTGAACATACATGAAACATGTTCCACTTGACTTTATTCAACGAACACCCAATCTCTCATAAAAATAAATTATGTTGATACACGTGTTAATGTTCTGTTTTTCTCAAAACAATGGTTGATAATGTTTAAGCATACAGTATTTGCATTGGCATTGCACAAGGTCATGTTTTTCTCTGACTGTTTGTGACGTCCCCAAACTAAACCCATTGGATGCTGGATGTGTACTGATTGATGATATAGTATTAGCTTTGAACTGGCTGTCAGAAACTGCCAGAACTGTCAGATTTGTACCTAGTGTCTTTTTGTTGTTGTGATGTACAAGTACCAGGCCACGTCCACTCTATGTTTTGTTATATGTATTTCTATTTGTATTCATCTGATGAGTTAAGTCTTTTTCAACTGATTTTTATAGTTCGTTCTTATGTTGTACTGTTGCACCACCGTCCCATAATAGGTGATGGTTGGGATCCCGTCAACATGTTTAACCCGCCACAATCTGCATGTATGTGCCAGCACGAAGTCGGCAGCCTGTTATTCAGTGGTTGTCATTAAGTAGGCTGTTAGTTTTCTCGTTTGAATTGTTTTACATTTGTGATTTAGAGGCCTTTTGTAGCTGATTTTTCAGTATGGGCTTTGCTCATTTTTGAAGGCCTTACGATGACCTATAGCTATAAATGTGTGTGTGATTATGCCTCTTGTGGAGAGTTTTCTCATTGGCAATCATACAAAATCTTTTTGTCAACGAAATGATTTAATAAGATAACTCAACTCTAAATGCATTTCTCAAATTGTTTTACATTGAACGTAACCAGAATGTGAGATTGACTGATTGATTGGTGATTGCTTTCCGCCGCATTAGCACATTAAGGCCATATTGCGGCGACGTTAGAATCAACATAACTAAATCTGTAATAACGGCGGAGAAACATGCTGTTCCCATTGATAAAGATTTCAAAGGAGTAATGTAAGTTAACAGGCTATAATCCTTGTTTTTTCTACAAGGAGGACAATTTATTGTCGCTTATAATATCAAACAAAACAGTCTAAAAAAAAATAGCATATAAAGTCTTCATATACTGATTTAGTTTGCTTACATCCAAACACCAGACTCAAAGAAAAACCATATTGTAGTTAAAAGAATTTATAAATTTAGAACTGATGATTGCAAATGAAGATTAACTGGTGACGCGTTGCACCGATGGACCATGCACAAATTTATGATGGGATCTCTTATACTACAGTCCTGTTTTTACCTATTCTAATACATTACAATTTGAAAACAAACAAAACTTCTAGATAAATTTAAGTCAGATGTCTTGAAATATTCCGTATTAACAAATAATACATGATGGTCCTGAAGTATAGATTTTAGGTAATCCACGTGTTTAAGTGTTCTTTTCATTTGTCTTTGTATACTTTTTGCCTGTACTGTGTAATAAATATGTAGGACTCGATGGTACTCCGAACCGCGATGGTCACGCTGAAGTGCGATGGTTTGACGCTGAAGTGCGATGGTGGGATTGTGACGCTATCTTCTTGAAAGCTACGCCGATGTCCGATGGTGGTAACGCTGAAGTGCAATGGATTACATAAATCAATGTTCACTTATAAATGTTGAAGTCAATTGTTTGTTAGAAGTAACTTTTCAGTTTTTTAAGGTAAAATATCGGGAGTATAACCTGTTTTACTTAAAACAGTCATGATAAGTAGTCTTTACCTTGTCAATCCCAACTGTAATGTTGTAGTGTACTTTGTAAATATCTTCAGACAAAAAAGCAATTATTTATTATAGTTCATACAATCGTTTAGATATTGACCACTATATTCGTTACATAAAAGTTTTTTAATTAAACATCTTTAGATTTAAACTATAGCCATCACGCGTCTTAGAGACCATCGCACATCAGTGAAAGGTCCATCACACTTCGGCGAAGACCATCGCACTTAGGCGAAGACCATCGCACTTCAGCGTGACCATCGCACTTCAGTGTCACCATCGCATCTCAGAGTCCTACAAATATTTAATAATATCCTTTTGGCGTGGCTCGGTATTTATATATCCCACCATTAAGTTACTGTGCTGTAGTGTTATTTTTTGTATTATTTTCTATCAGGTTTGCTTATGTGGTTTGGTTATAGAGTGTCTACATGTCATTTCGTTTTTCTTGGTTGATGCAATTTAAAAATTTCAAAGTGATTAATTGTATATATTGACGGTTGTTCCTCACTTTTTGACACTTTTAGCTATAATGTCTGTTTGTTTTGCCCACACATTGTAGAAATATAATAGAAATTTATGCATCTGTCATACGAGTGAGAGCTTTAGCTAGCTAAAAAAAACATGTTTTATCCACTATTGTCTACATAAGGAAATTCGTTTGATGTGTTTGAGCTTTTGAATTTGCCATTTGTTAAGGGACTTTCCTTTTTGAATTTCTTTTGTGTTCGGTATTTTCTGTTATTATACTTGTACAATAACATTCCGCGAAACCTCATGAATAATTACGAGAAAAACAGCATTGCCAATTATAACGTAATAACATTTAAAATCTTTTTCTTTTATCTTTTATTGATCGTTTTTGTGTCCAAAATATTTTGGATACATACATTGTTACAACACAATAGTGTATAAAAGTATTCCTATATCTATTGACATGGTTATTGTTATTATGCGACTAAGACATATTTAAATTTTCACGATGGGAATATACAGTATATGATACTATATTAGGAATACTTACATATTTGTTTTTCGTTCATTTTTTGTACATAAATAAGGCCGTTAGTTTTCTCGTTTGAATTGTTTTACATTGTCATTTCGGGGCCTTTTATAGCTGACTATGCGGTATGGGCTTTGCTCATTGTTGAAGGCCGTACGGTGACCTATAGTTGTTAATTTCTGTGTCATTTTGGTCTCGTGTGGACAGTTGTCTCATTGGCAATCATACCACATCTTCTTTTTTATATTCGGACTTTAAATGTACAATCATATTCAACATCAATTAAATAAATTTCGTAATCTCCCCTTTCTATCGACAAATGACTCTTTAGAAAGATATAACTATTATAAAATTTCCAAATGTCTGTTTTAACAATTTAAGGAAAGCTTGCACAAATATTAACAATCTGTGTAAGTGTGAGATCTTTATTAATGTAATACTGTGACTGTAGAATACAATTATTTAAAACTAAGATATCAAATTCAAAAAACGCCAAATTATACTGTCTCTTTTTAAAAATGTTCTTACTCCAAAAACAAAATACCACCAACTTACTCCAAAAAACAAAATACCACCAGCTAGAAAATTCTCTCAAAAATTGTTTTATTGCGGTGCATTCAAACAAATTAAATCTATAGTTGCTATTGTTTTACAACTTGCACACTCATAAGTATTTGAAAGTTTATATTTTTTCCTGAATCTTATTATGAGAGACTATTCTATGTAAAAGTTGTATTGGAAAGCTTGTATTTTGCTTTCTTTAGTACATTTAAAAGCCAGTGAATAAATATTTTTCAATTTTTCATCACTAATTTCTGTTGAAAACTTTCTTCTCGCATTTTGTTGTTGAATAGGAGAAACCTTTGTCTGAACGCTATAAACATGATAAAGTGCATAAACATCTTTAGCAAATATTTTTTTTTTACAAAATGAGTTTCTGTGAGGTGATATTTAATGTTTGTAAGTGTTAGCAAATGTAGCATTTACAGAATAAAAATAGCGGGATATAGCATGAGGGAATTTGAATTTCAAAAGTCGCAGAAATACTGGCAACGCCATGGCATCAAAATACTTCGGCCAATAAGAATTTTTTTTATTCAAAACACTACATAGAAAACTAAAGAATAGCAACACGAACCTCACCACAAATCGGGGGTAAACAAAGGTGATGCTGATAATCAAGAATGTTTGTAAAGTGCATGCAGTAATGTAAAGAAAGTAGCTGACCTAATGATATGTTGTCATAGCTGTGTCACTTTAGTAGAAATCGCGGAAACAAAAACAAAAAAAAACTGTATATGATGTTATTTAAAAACAAATATTGTTGATTATTACTGACGTTGATAACTGAACAATTTCTGTTGTTTGAGATTGTTATTACAATAATTGTCATAGATGCATCAAGTCCCATACGGACGTTAATGCCATTCAAGTCAAGTTCATTCTGTTTTCAACCTGACCAAATGAAAATAGTGTTCTACCTTAATGTGTCGGTTTAATTATATTGAACGCTATCTGGTGGGGAGTGGTTGCTTAATTTTTTTATCACTCTAATTTTATTTAATTTAGATGCGTTGTTACGCATTAAGATGGATTGATCTATGGATCTGTTGTTAGCTGTCAGTCAATTCTGATAAAGCCGTTGGTATAGACAAGTATTTTTCTCTTATGAATATAATAAACTACAAATGTTCCGATTCTAACATTCGAATACTGCTGATAGATCTAGATGTGAAAAAGGTGTATCAATCAACATTATGCAATGCCTATTGTGTAAATCCTAATAAAATATACAATTCTTATAATTTAGAATGATATATGTGCGTTTAATCTACGTAAAACTTATCATTAGCACCCAGTCAAATTAATAAGAAGTTCACAGGCATTGCATACCACAACGGCTATGTTAGTACAGAAGCTCTAACCACTTGAATGGTGAAGCAACAGTAGATATGAATCTGTAATTTTTGTTACAGATTCCGAGCTTATCCGATTTGTAATCCAGAATTATATATAATGACCTGAATGAATACATATATATATATATATATATCCTTTCCAGGTGCATATATATTTTTTGTGCCGTTGGTTGCTGTCTAAATAACGTAATATTCTTTAAAATGCATCATTAAAGAAACTTAAATGTACCTGGTCTCCCTCTATGAAAGTTCATCAACTGCCATATTCCTGACTTGGTACATGACAATTTAAGAAAAAAAAATAAATAGTGGGTTGAAGCTGGTTTAATGGCTAGCCAAACCTCTCGCTTTATGACATGTAAAATGTTAAACAAATATCGCTAAAATGACAACACTAAATGACAGAAACACAAGCACAAACACACACAGGAACATTCATTACAGAGAAACGCACAAACAAATAATATATCGTCGACACAACATACAAACCGCAGAATAACAACTAACATATTCCATCAACGACAAACACCATAGGATATAAAATCAGTGACGCTTTTACGTAACTAACATGCAATCTCGAACTTTATACAATTATTCCACAATAATCGTTCAAACAATTTCATGACGATGATATTATGGGAAGACAATTTTATAATTATTTAGAGTACAGACGATAAGACATAACAGATTATCCAACCTAAACCATAACAGAAACATCAAAAATAAAGACATGAATGTTGGATGTACAAAATACCGAGACCCGTCATATAGAAATGCAAATTCGTGCTCGGTATAAATTTCATATTCGGAAATACATTGTAGGTCACAATCGGTACTTGGCAGACAGACGACATAGATATTTAACCACAATCTAAGACGGGGTAAAAATGTTAGTTTAGACACATACACATCGTATAGATGGTGTCCATAAAATTTACGGAGTGTCATTTTTAATCTTTCCTCCTCAAATTCTGTTGGAGCAGTTTCTGCTTAAGAAATACATTCCTGTATATGAAGTCAGTATAGAGTGAACATGCACGAGCATAACGTATCGATTGAGATATGTAAACAACATAATTATGTGAAATTGATAATTGGGAAGTTGAAATCATCCCGTTTGTCATAGATTTTAGTGTGAAGTCTTCCATCTGTGTTAATATTGAGGAAAAGATTATGGTATGAAGCAGTCCTTCTTGTATCAGTAGTATCCTTAATTTCAAGTTTACTGGGATATATGAGATGCAAGTACTGACTTAAATATGGGTTATTCAGTGATAGGACATCATCAATATATCTGAAAGTAAAATTAAAGAATTTTGCAAGGTGTTTTTTTCTTTTTGTCTTTTAGAAGGTACTAAATGAATTCTTTTTCATACGAGTACAAAGTGGACCAGAAGGGGTGCACAATTAGTACCCATTGGAATACCGACTGTATGTTGATATATTAATCCTCCAATCTCAACAAATATTTTGTCGATTAAAAAGTCTAGCATCTTGTTATATCAGCTTTACTGCATTTTCTGATATAATCAGTGTTTTTCTTCGCAAAATAAAAATTATTATAACCCAAAACAAGAAATTTATATCTACGATTCCAATTTTTATAGGAAAAGCTCTGTATAATGAAATGGTGAAGTCGATCTTTCAATTGAGCATGGGGAATAGTAGTGTAAAGCGTAGGACAGTCTTAGCAGATTTAGCAGTATATTAACCTCTCGTAATTTTTGCCGCGGGGAATATAACGTTTTAGCAAAGAGAATTTCCTATTGCCAATGAGTAAATAGTCATATACTAATCATTGGTATCACTTCATTAAATCTTTACGTGCAGGTCTTTAACTTTTCAATTTACATGATCCCAATCAGTCAGGCTCAGTGTAGGCTCATATCTGGTGACCGCCAATAAAATATATCAGCCAATTTTGAATACGAGGTACACAGGGATTTCAGAAGTTGATATTAGTCAAGATTAGCTTACATATTGCTTTCTTTCAGCAATGATGATTTTAAATTCATCAGGAATAATGGCATTTGCAAATTAATTTCTATCAGGTAAATACGCCTTCTGTCATTAACAATAAATAATGTGTCAGTTTGAAGATAACGGGAACAAAAAAAAAGTAAATATGATTCAACACATTTCCTTTCTCTACATATCTGATTAAATCAGTTTTTGATAATCAAAGAGGCAATCAAATTATCGCTTCCAGATGTATAAACAATCTGGATAATGGCTATAAAAACGATAAGCATTTCAGTTATCAAAACTATATTTCCCATGAGCTTAACAGTATTGCTTCTTAATATAACAGTGCACTGTATGGACTATAAAAGTGATCAGATGTGGTACCGGTCATACAGCAGTAAGACAAACTATCATCATGGAGGAGAAATACGTAATTATCAACATATCTGGACAAATCTATAGAGTACAGACACATATGAAAAATAAACTACCAAAAGAACACAGAAGTATACACATAACTGAAAATGGTGAAATGCAAACTCACTATGTATATTATAGAGACAAGGACGTGTTTGAGAGAGTTTTGAAATTCTATGGTGGATCTTGTATACATATTCCTCATAATGTTTGTCCTGTTGAATTTGTCGAAGAGGTAAAGTTTTGGGGTATTAATCCTAGTTCCTTGTCATCGTGCTGTTTTCTAAAATACAAACAACAGGCAGCAGAAAACGCTTTGCTACACACTTACATGAAAAATCAAGGAGTAGAAGAGGTAGACACACTATCTTCCACTATTTCAAATTTACAAAAACTTCGTTTGTATGGACGGCATATATTGGAAATTAACGGAAATTCTATGCCATGTAAGGTAAGAATGTTCTAAAGCGCTTTAGACGCACTAAATGTATACAGTGTTTTTTTGTTTTTTTTAATTGTATATTCTTTAGCTCAGATCAATACACATTTTATCAACCAGATACATTATCAGTCCATATACTTTCATTCTCAAAAAATTTAGAAACCAGTACTTTACCGATGTTAAGAAAAACAATTTATTTGTTCAAGTACTCGGTTACTCTCGCTATTTCGAACGCAATTACTCAAAATCAACTGAAAGTTCGATTCATATTGCATGATATTTCAGAATTTACATGATAAAAAATAGAAAAAAAAATGGTTAAACAGGAAATACTCATAGTAAAGCGAAAGGAAATACAAAGTCACGATATAAAACGTGTCGAAGAAATAATAGACAATACCATGGACATAAACGACAACCAGTATAGATAAATATAATGACTGAGCATCACGAATCATACCGGTTACGATATCATGTACTCTGGAAGGGTAAGCAAATGCTGCTGTACTAGTGGCGTCAGTCGTATTGTTCATAGTTTATAAAACTTCGATGCTAAGTCACACTCGAAGTTGTCGCAATTCAGTTGAAGAGAACGGTATTTTTACTTCAATCAGATAAAACACATCCGATGACATCCCTGACATAAATGTATAATCGCAGAAAAATCAAATGTTATTTAATTATAGAATTTCTATTTAACTGTATCAAATGCAGTTATTACATAGAATTATTTAATTTGTAGGTCTATTTTGCCTTATCAACATTTTGCATTCTACTGTCGGTATTTAGCATAGCAATTAGCACTTTACCAGAGTTCAGAAGAATTGACTCTGATACTAATTATACTGAACAGGATTGTGTTTGTTCCAGCTTCTCAGTTGATAAAAAAGCAAACACAACTTCATCAAATGTTCTGTTTTTAACAGACAATGAGATGATGCAGCAAGTGACAGATTCAGCAAACGGAAGTGATCTCATGAACAATTACCACTCTGATGAGCTACCAGATATGCTTAACAATTTACAACTAAAAGTTGACTGCTTTGAAATAACCGAGGAGACGTTTGTAATTATACTTGTTGGGACAAACATTTGTTTCGCTATTGACATTATATGTCGATGCTTTTGTGCAGTGTCTATAAAATCTGTCCTTGTTGATCCTCTGAATACCATTGACATAACTTTAACAATTTGCGCAATTTTTAAAGTTATTCTAGAGATAACCGAGCCATCTGACAAATATTATGTTTTACTGTATATCCAGAGTTTTCGAGTGTGCCGACTATTTCGTATAATACGAAGACTGAAAGCCTTCAGAGTTCTTTATTTTACTTTAAAATCTAGCAAGAAAGAACTCTTTGCAATGTGTATGTACGTTTGTTTTGTCGTCATTCTTCTGTCAAATTTCATATATTTTGTTGAAGGTGAAAACTTTTCCAGTATTCCACATTCTTGGTGGTTTAGCATCGTAACAATGACGACTCTAGGATATGGTGATATGATTCCAAAAACGGTTATTGGAAAAATAATTGCTTCATTTTGTTCCCTTCTCGGTTTGTTGTTGTTTTCCTTGGTAATTCCTGTAATGGCGACTACTTACATTTCTATATATGGAATTGCTGACATCCACATTAATGGTTTTATTGATGGTAATGATGAGCCATTAAAACACCGATCATTACCGGTAAAAGATGTTTCAAGTTCAAAACAAGACGACATGTATATTGTTTAGGAATAAAAACAAACAATGTCTACGATATAGTAGATATTTATACATGTGGATATTTGTTTTGATTTGCTAATCTAATTCTAAGACGGCGTCCCAAAACTAAATGATGTACACAGAAATAACTACTAGTATTAGATAACATTTCCCTGTACAATGTATTGCCTTATCAATCGACCAGATAAAACCTGATGTGCAAACATTCACATTCGTTCATGCTTTTGGATTAGTGAATGTTTTTGTACCTTTGGCTGATAAAATTGATAAAATGACATTTATCTATTCGTTGGTACATCATACAATGCCGCATATATAGTCTTGGTAGAAGTTTAACATGAACAACTAAGCAGGAGTGACATGTATGGTATGACTTACTTACTTCCCAAGATTGTCTGAAGCCTTTTCTTATGTTTGTTTGAATTTGAGCTTTTTCTGTGAAGATTTGTAGATTTTCGTCACTTGTTATTAGTTGTTGCGTACCAGATATTCTCTGATATTTTTTAAAACCCCATAAGGAAATGTAACAGTAAGAGTAAAATCTGATTTCTCAAATGTACAAACTGTTTAAATTAAACAATCTTAATGTTAAAATTAGATTTTGAGAAAAACTGGATAGTTGAATTCCCACAATTAGCGAGACCAGAAGAGTCAACATCCGTAATTTTATTCATGCGCATGCAGTCAGGCAAGGGATACTTGCAATCAGTAATTGTAATCAGCTGTAGTCAATAACATGTTACAATGTATGAACATACAATTAGAATCGATAATAATCAAATTGATTGTAGTGCAAAAACCAGGTTGCGATTACTTTTGATAACATTAAAATTATTACCTGTATATTTTGAATATAAAATTGTTGTTTGATATTTACGCATGAATAAGAAAAAAAAAATATCCATGCTTATTTCAATTGTTTTTTTCATAGTTTGTTCTTGTATTATGCTGACACAAGCATAATGATTCCAATGTTTAAGAAGAGACTGTTACATGATTTCTGGTGATTATCATGGTATAATGTTCAGTTCAAACATTTGTTAATTGTTTGTGTTCATGGTCATCACCAGTGTCACAGCTTGGAGCGACAGGCACTATATATTTAAAGAAGACAAGAATCTTCGCTCTTCATTCCTCAATATCACAGTCACTTTGATTAGATAAAGAACAAATAGCTAGGTTATTGATTAAAAAAAAAATAATATAGTGTGTCTCGCTTGAAACTATAATTAAGAAACCCGTTGCACGGATGATATCGGATATGTTCGAATTTCGTTACTACGATCCCCATTCATATTTCCTCGAATTTGACATACCGAATTAAACTTATGATGAAGACATAATATTTCAATCAGTTAAATTGAGGTCTGGAGCTGGCATGCCAGTAACTGCTAGTAGCCCGTTCTTAATTTATGTATCATTGTCATTTTGCTTAGTTTCTTTTGTTACATATTCTGACATCGGACTCGGACTTCTTTTAAACTGAGTTTTACTGTGCGTATTGCTGTGTGTTTGTTTTTCTACATTGGCTAGAGGTATAGGGGAGGGTTGAGATCTCACAAAACATGTTTAACCCCGCCGCATTTTTGCGCATGTACCAAGTCAGGAGCCTCTGGCCTTTTTTAGTCTTGCATGTGTTTAATTAGTTCATTTATATGTTTTGGAGTTTAGTAAGACGTCTATATTCACTGAACTAGTACACATTTTTGTTTAGGAGCTAGCTGAACCTCCGGGTGATGAACATCGATTAGATAGGCATAAAATTGACCGTCGATTTGAGGATATTTTATTGTGACGTCAGATTTGGACATCGATTTGAGGAACGGATGTCGATTTGAGACCGACGTCGATCTGAGTCTTACATATATATAATGTATATAAAATTTTAAAAAATTACAATTCCATTACATTTGATCAATAATTGACAAAGGAGAGCCTGATTGTTATTCATATCTTAGAACAATTTCAAGGGACCAGTATTTGCGAGTATTGACGAGTATTGGTCAGTATTTGCCAGTATTTTCCTGGACTGACCGGTATGTACCACCGTATGTACTAGTTTTGACTGTTTTTTTTTTTTTGGCTAACCTAGGCTTACAAAAAAATTTCAATTATTGCATCATACACAGAATAATCTGTTTCGAAAAGTTAACTATCATTATTTTAATCGAATTTCTTTATCATATATCAGCCTCAGTGTTTCAGTATTTGTCATGGATTACGTGTTTAATTTATAAGGCTATTGAATAACAAAATATATTGTTTCGAACGCAATTATTAATCCACTACAGGAAGATTACTTATGAAATAAATATCCACATGACCCGGGAGAATATATTTTTTCTAAGCAAGCTTATAAACCTTAATTATCGGATTCATATCCAAACAAAAGGGGAAAATAATATCAAATGAATATTCAGAGCGCATAATTCGAAGATAAACCTATCAAGTTAAAGTATTAAGATACTAAATGATAAAATTGAATATTGATTTCGTTGAATTCACCTAAAATTTTGAAAGTGAAAAACATCAGGTGATCATGGTGTACAAAGATGTCTTAGGAGTGTGATATTTACTAACCACTGGTGGTAGTGTATTATTTTTCATAAGGCATAAATACTGTTAAGAACTTCTCAATTCTGCTTTTTAAAATTTTAACATCCCTTTTAACAAAAGAAAACGAAAACCAGTCCGGAGATACCAACGGCACATTTAAAACTAATAAGTCAAAACATGTTAAAAACGGATAACGGCGAAAGGACGAATAAATCCGAAAACATGAAAAAATAATTTGTCCTGTTTGTGAAGTATCGTATTTCAACAAAGTCCAATACATATCTAATGAAATGGTTTGTTGTTTTTAAGACTTTTCAAAATATTTCAAACAAAAAAGACCGGACTTCCAGTTTAATTTTTACTTTTAACTCACTTAAGGATGTACTTAGGTGAGGTTTTGGAATTGTGTCAGATGTTCGGACTCCAAAATTTAAGCAGATTCTTGATTTTCTTTCTTTTGATTTCAGACCCAAGTAATACCAATGCAAATATAAGGTAAAAGTCCGAGTCAGCCTTTTTCCGACATATTTTAAAAATCTCGAAAAGGATCTCCATGACCTATCAATATTTTTAGCTTATTTTGTTCTTAACTAATGCTCTTCCAAGTTATATGAAATATCAGCCACTGGACGTTAAACAACCAACAATCAATCAAGAAAGGTTAATTAAGAGTTTGGTACTTGTCTTCTGACATCTTGAAGACAATATAAGTATTTCAAGGTGCAGTTTCTGGAAGTTAAAATATTGAAGAAATAAAGTTACCAGTTAAAAACTATGTTAAATTTTATTAGAATTGCTTAATCAAATTGTAAACAAAATATAAGTACTAAAAATCATTGCATTTAACATGTACAGTCCATATATAGATATAAGAAGATGTGGTATGAGTGCCAATGAGACAACTCTCCATCCAAGTCAAAATTTATAAATGTAAACCATTATAGGTCAAAGTACGGTCTTCAACACGGAGCCTAGGCTCACACCGAACAGTAAGCTATAAAGGGCCCCAAAAATTACTAGTGTAAAATCATATACATACCAACATTTGTTTAATTTTAACAATACTTTTAATTTAATTTTTTTCTAATTAGATAAATTTTCACATGTCTGATTTATCTTTAATCATATATATTGCCCTACAGCTATACACAATTGGTAATTGCAATAAAAATAAACCTTAATTGGTATCATACATGTCTGTCAATTCAAAGTTGACAAAATTACAATATTAACAAAATATTATAATTCAGGGGTTGAAAAAGTATTACTTAAAAATATGACTATTATCAAATATATATGTACATCTTTAAATTGTGAGTATATGTACAATATATTTTACTAAAGCTAGTGATGACTTTTCAATACTGTAACAGTTTATTTTTACTGAAGTATACAAATTAAATATTTATTAAAATGGTTCATTTATTGACCATAAAATACAGTTTTAGATTTTTTCATTGTAATCAGAATGTAATCAAAAAGTAATCAGGATTACAGGGTATTTTGAACAGTATTTGATTAAATTAAATTACATGTAGTCAGATTTTTGGCTGATTAATGATTACAATGATTACTTTAAAAATTGTTATCAATTACAGCTGATTAATGATTACAACTACAATTACTTCAAGTCTGCGTACTATATAACATGTTTTGTACTATGTGCATTCAGACAAAAAGGAAAAAAATAAAGATGACAACAACATACAAGTAACAAGATAACAACAGTGTTCATTCCAGAATTTCACATGAAGGCCCTTTTACCCAAAGATCAGCAGGATCAAGTGGTCATTTTGATTGGTCACTTCCTGGGTCAAGTTCATGACCTATGAATTGTTATACTATGAAAATTACAGATCTGAGCTCATTGCTTAAGAAAGTCCTTCCTGAAAAATTGCAAATTAATAATATTTCGCAAGGGCTGATGAGGGTTAATTTTTATTACTTATTTTATCCTACATACTTGTTCTTGACATTTTTGGGGCATTTTTTTTTTTTTCGATAGTTTTGGCTGTTTTGATTTAAGCACTCCTAATGATTTTTTTGTATTTGACTTTCCAACGTTTTGGTAGCGAGTGTACCTGACAAGTATATTCCAGAAACATGTGTTGTGCACATCCAAATGTATTTTGAGTATATGTATGTATTTATGATAACATTATGACAGGGATAAAAGTCCTCTTTCAAGATTTCATTTTAAGTTTTTAAGATGTCACAAAACAATCAAATTTATTAGGACGCATTGCATTTGTGCCAATTTTTACAAACTCCAATCTTTCATTTTCGATCGAAGGTTATATTTTATTTGCAACAAAAAATAAAAACTACATTTGCGCCATTTTACAAGTAAGATATAATTGGAAAGTTTAAAATGTTAATTGCTACATGGTGAATAAGAATTTGTTTTAAGTATTCCCCCTGGATATTGGGCAACTAGTAAAACTGAGAGTCACTTGGGCTTAAAGTTATATAGTATTCATATGTTTAAGATTGTCAATTCTGAGTTAGTAAAACTGTTTCAGTTAGTTTTTTAAGAATTGGATTGTTTCACATTTTTCATGTTGGGGCCGTTTATAGCAGACTATAAAGAATGGATTTTGAAGGCCACACGGTCTTCTATGGTGGCTTTAATCCACTTTATTTGACTTTGACAGTGTCTCATTGCCAATCATACCACATCTTCTTATTTTTATATAGAGGAAATGAGTCTGTAACTTTCTATGACCACACATGTAGGTTATCCAGTGTAAATTTGTACATCCGACCCGTTGCTTTCAAGTCTTGTGTAAGAACAAAATTTTGGTTTTACTATAGTGTATAGTGCTTTCTTTTAGTTTTTATGATCCCCTAATTTATAACAGAACTGAGCTTTAACATTATCAGTGCATTATGGTTACGATGACTGATTCTGGAAATGTTGTATTATGCAATCAAAACTGTGCTTTAAAGTTTTTATTAAAATTATCTATGGAAAACCTACATTCTACATTACATTACAACCCGAAGTAAAGAATAATAGAGAATATCATAATGGCCTTTTTAATATTACACCTGTATCAACCCGAGACATCAATATAATCCTCGAGAGCTCACGGTACCCAGGCTGTCGATCCTCCTCTTTGTAGTGGCAGATAAAGAGTAATTGCAGTTGACTGTATAACATATACAATATTCTTTATTTTTCTCCTCGGTATATAATAAACGTTTTTTTTTTATATAATGCACAATGGCTATGTTATTCATTATTTGGGGTGCATGCGTCCTTTAAGGATACATTTTGTTTCAATTACTTCCAGAACTTATAGCTATAGACTCTTATAAATAAGTATCACATATAACTCTTTCAAATCCTGCAATCACGGGGACCATTGTTCATGCAGAATATAACTAAGTTCGGATACATGCATGCTTTGTTTATCAAATGCGAATCAAACCTGAAAATTCGGTTTCAAAAATATTTTTGTAACTCGCAACTCGACCTTCGTAACTCGCAACTCGACTTTCGTAACTCGCAACTCGACCTTCGTAAGTCGCAACTCTCGACCTTCGTAACTTGCAACTCAACTTTCGTAACTCGCAACTCGACCTTCGTAACTCGCAACTCGACTTTCGTAACTCGCAACTCGACCTACGTAACTCGCAACTCGACTTTCGTAACTCGCAACTCGACCTTTTTAACTCGCAACTCGACTTTCGTAACTCGCAACTCGACTTTCTTAACTCGCAACTTGCAACTTGACGATAAGAAACCCTCGATTTCAAATAACCAAGCATGGCTTTGGTAGCTGAGGTACCGTATAGCTATTAGGTCCTTATGATTTTTATGAGAATTTGTGGACTATCCATCTATGGTCCGCAAATTGTCAATCTGTAGTTAATAGCGAATATAGTTTTGATTAGTCTGATGTTAGTACGTTTCAATAGACCAAAAAAATATACAAAAATACAGAATTAAATGGACAAAAAATGATGAATACAGAGGTCACCACACCAGGCAAATTGCGCGACTATGTCGCCCAAGGCCTCCCTACTTCTCTCTAGAGAAGCTCCAGAGTAATTTTTGTTGCCCTTGATTTTTCAGTAAAATTCTCCATGAATGTCGCCTCCTGATTTTTGAAAAATTCTCGATCCAAACGTAAACAACCAGATAGTTGACGAAATACAAACTACATACACTGTTTGATTTCCCCAATTCAGAACTGATTTGTCACCGGTATTATACTCTAACAATAAGATTGCTTGACAAGGTGTACTATAAACAAGAAACAAGAAAAAATCTTGATTTTGTGATGTTTGCTTATTGTTCGCCATATGCATCTTTGTTATTGAAATTGTTAGTACTAATAAACATAAACAATGTGGTTTTTGTCTTCATATTTCGTACTAGTCCAAATAATTATGACGTCTTCAAAGGCTATTTTAAATCTATTTTCTGTGACGCCTTCCTACGTAGGGAGACCAGAATTTTCTATGGATGAATAGTAAATTATTGTTTGGACTATATAGTACACTATAATATTGTGCTAGTCAAAATAATTATGACGTCTTGAAAGGCTATTATATTTTTTTTTGTAAGGCGTCAAAGCAAAAAATATGATAGCCTTTCAACTTTCAAGACGTCATAATTATTTCTATAGTATTATTTGGACTAGCTAATACTAGCTAATACTAATAGTATTCTATAATTTACAGGAAACCCAAACATAAAATTTCGTCGTCGGTTCCCAAAACGTTGTGACATTGTTGGTATGCAAACAAATGGAAGTCGTCATTTAACAGGAGAAACACACACACACACACACACACACACACACACACACACACACACACACACACACACACACACACATATATGTATGAAAAATTAGTGATTTTGTATTCCATTTTCATCAGAATAAGTTTCATTATATTAACATTTTATATATAATTGATAACATAAATACATTTGTAACACATTAACACTGAGTTATATGACCTACTATAACTGTGAATTATATGACACTACTATGACAGTGAATTATATGACACTACTATAACAGTGAATTATATGACACCTACTATAACAGTGAACTATATGACTCTACTATAAAAGTGAATTATATGACCCTACTATAACAGTGAATTATATGACCCTACTATAACAGTGAATTATATGACCTTACTATACAGTGAATCATATGAACCTACTATAACAATGGATTAATCTTTTAGATGTTCATATTTAAATAATAAATTTGTTTGTATTGTTACTTGTTTATTGTTTGATTTTTTTTTTTTTTTTTTTTGCAATTATGATATTCCCATCACCAAATACTATTTTCACCTATTAAGACCATTTACAAAGGTGAGATATTACTCTCATTGAACTTATGTTACTAGTGATTTCTGTGAACATTCTACAAAACAAACATTTGGCAAGTATAAGTTTTTCTATACATAAATCTTTAAATCACAATTGTTAATATAGACAGGATTTCTTTTGCAATTACACGGCACCAGTTTCTGTTTATATCAGTCAAACATTTCTAACAAAATCTTGGGTACCAACAAAAACATTCTTTTTGGCATTTAACTGATGTAAAGGTTCCATCTGTGTCCTGGAAAAAAATTTGGATTGTGGGTATGACAAGTCTTATTACGTAAGTTGTCCATTGAAAGAGTATTAGTGCATTGAATTTAGTAAACAACAAAAAGAAAATGTGGTATACATGGTACACTTGCCAATCAGACAACCATCTACCAGAGACCAAATGACATAGAAGTTATAAACTATAGGTCGCAGCACGGCAATGAGCATAACCCATACCGCATAGTCAGCTATAAAAGACCCCGAAATGAATAATGCAAAACAATTCAAACGTGAAAACTAACGGCCTGATTTAAGTACGAAAAACAAATATGATATATAGCAACAAAAAAGAACCACTGAATTACATGCTCCTGTCTTTGGACAGGCACACACATAATGTGGTGGGGTTAAACTAGTTTGAAGGCGCTAACCCTCCCTTAACCTGGGACAGTGATGTAACAGTACAACAGAAGACAAACTATAAAATCATTTGAAAAGGGCTTCACTCATCAGATCACTCATCAGATCAATACAAAATTAGCATGTTATACTTTACATTAATTGTAAATACGGAGGTATAGGAATGACGGTCTATTTTCAAAGCGAGCATTAAACTTGTTCATACAATTTGTTGACTTGTTCCTCAGAGACAAAATTGCCTGCCTTTTTCAAAATCTCAACCATCAAGCGGACGGGCGAAAGGGGACATTTAAAACACAGATAACGATAGAATTTATTTTTAATTACTCATGTATCAAATAACAGTCACAATTTGCTAGATTTGTAAAGGGGAGGGGTTGAAATTTCACAAAACATGTTTAAATCCGCAGCATTTTTGCGCCTGTCCAAGGTCAGGAACCTCTGGACTTTGTTAGTTTTGTATATTTTTTTCAATTTTTGTTCATTCATATGTATTGGAGTTTAGTGTAACGTTCATTTTCTGTGAACTAGTACACATTTATGTTTAGGGACCAGCTGTAGCCCGCCTCCGGTGAGGGATTTTCCAGCTGTGCCCATTGGTGGCCTTGGGCTGTTTTATGCGCTGTGGTCGGGTTATTATCTCTTTGACACATTCCCCGTTTCCATTCTGAATGTTACAACTACACATAGCGGTCAATATACCTCTGAATTTTTGCCGCATTAGTCAACTTTAAAAAAAAATTACTAATTGACATATTTGAGTGATATGCAAAATAAGGATGAAGATGATGATGGTGTTTACTTAAAGTCCATTCGCAATTTAAATGGCTACGTCTGCCTCATACCTTGACTTACATATAGCTTTCAGCTTCCTTATTGTGAACTTTCCATTTCTATTTAGCATCATCCTAGCAGCGACTGCATATGGAGTATATCTCTCTCAGTTGACACAATATTCAATGGGTTCCTAAAATTTTGCCTATAAGAGTAACCGTATTAGCTTTAGAATAATAAATGAAAAATAAAATTTCAGAAATCGAAAGTGTTCTCGACGAATGGTATGGCTGTATCATCTTCAAAGTTTGAATAATTATTTTAAAATATTCATATTTTTCCCACTAATTTCTGTTATGCAGAGAGTTCAATTTCGTCATCAGAAAGCCAAACATTAACGATATTTGACAACTTTTAGAAAATAATTTGAAGAATAAATCAAAGGTGAAACATCTTATATTTAAGCAGATAATCTGGATACAAATTTCTGTTGCAATATCGTGATAGTCTTATGTGGTGCTGTACTTCTAAAATAAGTATTATGTTAATGATGGTGATGATATTGCTAAATTTGTCATTTTCTGCTCCACATCAGAACTGATATGGAAAAGGATTAAATGCCATCAAACTGACAGGCTTAAAGTAATACGCTCATTTTGTTCACATAGGAAAAACCATCAATGTACATGAAAAGCCCGAATAAGTTACTGTGGGTACTACAATGTATGTACCCAGTTTCTAGTATTTCGATATTGACTTGAATAAAAAAAATATATATACATGTTGTGCGAATCCAAACAAGTACCATTAAAAAGATGAGTGTTAAGACCTCAATAAGATAATTTGATCCCTCCACATTTTCATGTGTCTGTCCCAAATTCCCGAATATCTAGTATGTCATATCTGAAGGTTTCTTGTTATTTGGAGAATTAGGTTTTATTGTCACATCTTTGGTTGTGTTTAAAATTCATGAATTCATTGTATATAATTCTCAGCCGATTTATACATTTCCTGTCTTTATGTTATATATATACGACATATCTCCTTTCTCGACATTAAATTTTTCTCCGCTAGCCTCGTGTTTTAAATTTGAAAATTTATCTATCTCGAATGGAGAAATATTGTATCAAACTTAAACCAGTGGTAGAATCTATATCTAATTGTCTTTTTGTTTTGTTTTTCGCTGTATTGCTGTGTCATTGACGTATATTTATATCTCCTGTTTCTGTATTCATATTATGCAGTTTTATAGCACAGTTTACTGGTCTCTGCGTTTTATAAAGTTTCACTTTTTTGCAATGAAAATTTATGAATTATAATATCAGTTTCAAAGAATGCTAAACTGATGCAATGGTTTTTGTAGTTTCAATGTTTTATGTCTTAAACAGATAAGAGATACCATTTTAATGAAATCTAAAGATAGATTTAAAATTAGCTCAATTAAACTCCTCGCAAAGTTAGTATTTTATCAAATACCTACATGTCAAAACTGCGAGTTCGTTTACAAATGTGAATGAACCACCTTTGCCCTCATATTTATAGAGCTTCAATTTTATAAAGATTAGTAGATTAGTAGAAAGTACCACAAAAAGGAAAAGGCATGGGACGTTATTGTTGAGGAAGTTTTCTCTGTTTTCTCAAAACGTCGCTCTGATTGTCTACTGTCATCTAAATAAAGATATTTTATGTATTCGCCGTCTTGTACTATCGAAGTTTGTATACACGTTACACATGTTTATTTTAGGCACCTAATACATGTAACAAAAAGCGCAGATTTTAATATAGCATGGAATAGTGGAACTCTTAAAATTGTCCTTATTACCCTAATTGTTGGGAAAGACGTCGGATATCGAAAGGTCATGGTAGTGTATGCTATATGGATTGGTTTTATGTTTCACTTGGTGTAATTGATTGCCAGAGATGCTAATTGTATTCTAGCTAAGGAATTTTGTCCGAGGAATTATTATACTTCTTACTTACATTACCAATGACAAGGCTCTCTAATGTATCTTTAAATGTTGAAAATGATTTTGTGGTGACTGATGTTGAATGAAACAATTTGTTTCCTTCTAATTTCATCAAAAGGTCTCTGCAAATTGTTTTCCCCCCAAGAACATAAACAATATATATGCAAACTGTATGTAAATGGAATATGATTTTGTTGTTGTCACTATTTTGCAGATAATGGATCTTTTATCCCCACTCAAGACAGACTGTAATATCGGGAAATTGTCATTAACATCATTGTCTAGAGTTTGAAAATTCACATAGAGACATTTTTTTTTTTTTTATTTAAAATTCATTTTGTTTTGGCATTGTTTGTCTGTAGTACAAGTCGAACAACGGAAATGATAAGAAACAAATGCAAAATGACGATAGTGGCTCTGTTTATAGACTGGATATGCTACAAATGTAATGAAGTATGTGTGCTGATGAGAACGTCTTATGCTAAATGTCCAAGATTAAAGCTTTGTCATGCCTTCGGTTTACAATATAATTTGTTATTTCAACAGAAGGCACCAGCAGCTGTTGTATTTCACTTTATATTTGTAGGATGGCTATATACAGCTTTTGTAAATCATTATAGACCGTAGGCTGACATATAGATGCCTTTTGGCTCAGTAACTGTTGGGTTGCTCTCATAATTGACGTCTTCCCCACATTGCATTTCATGCAATTGTCGAAAAATTAATGAACTAGAAAATAACATCTACTTATATAATATTTTGTTTTGAAAAAATGTTAAAATGACATCTATCGAAATTTAAAGTTTTTTGAATTAGCTGTAAATTGCCGTGACTTGTACATGAAAAACATCAAAGTTACAGTATTCTTCGTAACGTTTGCATACTTTATAATTCCCTTTGAAAAAAAAAATATCTTTTTTCAAACAAAATCAATGGTTAATTAAAAAAATAATTATTGAAATCCATTAAAACTTGGAATTTGTAAAGAATAATTTCTATACTGCTAGGACAATTTTCTGTCATACATCACACCATTCACAACCAATCAAATTTAAGATGCTGGATGATATGAAAGTTTCACAAAATTACCGAATTCCAAGGCAAATTAAAAAATGGCCATACAAACTGAAAAAATCTAAAGCTGTCAATCAACGGAACAGGTGAAAAACAATTATACATTGACCTTATTTATTCTCTTGGGCGTTGTTTTGTCAACTATGCAGTGGATACAGCAAGGCATCGTGTTATACAAAGACGTTTTAGGATTGATATATCTAATTATGTCGTGGGGTAATGTATTATTTTAATAACGTACATATTTTATAGGATGACTATATTCAGTTTTGGTAGTCTACATTATAGTTATAACATCCTTTTGTACATTAATATATATGCACAATGTTAATAGAGATGTTATTGTTATACAACATGTACAATATTCTTTCAAATATCACAAATAGAACTTTCTAATGAAGTAATTTACGCATTATAGGTTACCATGGATTTCAATATACCAGGTTCATGATATGTTACGGAGATGATTTGAATCGTGCAGTGGAATAAACGTTCATATATTCATAACATATAACTAACTCAAATGTTTGCTAATAACTACGTTTTAATTGAATATTTACAATATTTACAATCATTTTGTTTTACAATTACATTGTTTTCGATGTTAACTTATCGCATGATAAAGACGAATTGTTTACGTCTGCAACACTAGACATAAAATTTCACACTAATTTAACCTGATTCCCAGAGATTATCAAAACAAGGTAATTAAATCACCACAGCTGCATTGCAGGCGACTATTATTTGAACTCTAAATGACTAGACTGACCCACTGAAGGAGTCATAAAATTTAGAAATCCCGTTAAGATTAACGATTAACTTTCTAAACTGGAAAATACTATTATCTTTTACTAAATTTAGCAGACGAAAATGTAACTTTATTTCAACATAAATGTATTAAAATTAACGATTAAAATAAACTTGCAAAATTATAAGTGCAATTAATAAAAATGATTTCTACTATATTAAAACATTATAACTACAATCAAACCAAAAAAACTAAAACTATTGTCTTCAATCCATGATATATAGATAGCATTATATATACTGTTTATGTTTTGAAAGAAAATTTTTCCTTTTTTTCAATATTTGTTCAATTTCAAAGCAGACTTTAATGTTCCTAGTATTGTCACAACTTATAATATCAAGGTACCAGTAGAAACATGTTTCGGTTCTGATATAAACTAAATGATTGATTGTCATCCTACATTTCCAGTAGTTGTTTTAAAATTCACAGACAACTTTATTATTCTTGTATTTTGTGATTTCGGTTATGAGACTGTCAATGGTTTGTAGGTATAAGGCTAATCTAACAATCGGTCTCTTTTTATCCAGGTAAATGTCATTCCACAAAAAAAAAAAAAAAAAAAAGAGTACTCTGAAATCGGTGTCATACGTTGAATAGTTAAAAGTTATATTTACTTGGCAATTTTAATTCAATTTGACTTTAGTATATCTGTTTGATAACTGTAAAATAGCCGTAAATTCATTTTCGATACACTTACAAATGTATTTGATTGTATCTTTAATATTTTGATTTGGTCGTCACTGATGAGTTATATATAGACGAAAAGCCAGTCTGACGTACTAAAAAGTAAAATAACATAAATACCGATTTCCAAGGAAAATTGAAAACGGAAAGTCCCTTATCAAATGACAAAATCAAAAGGTTAAACACATCAAACGAATGGAAAACAACTGTCATATTATTGACTTGGTACAGACATTTCCTTATGTAGAAAATGGAAGATTAAACCTGGTTTTATTAACTAGTTAAACCTCTTACTTTTATGACAATTACACAACTGGTATATCTGATAAGTTTCGTCTGTTCTGATAGAAATCTGTTTAATAAATGTATCAATTAGCAAATAATATTAGGTGCTTTTAATTTGGTTAATATAGGTTATTTTTGTATCATTTAGTCAATCATTCTGTATACGTATAAAGTGTATGTGCCTGTTTTGTTTAAGCTTGTGCAGATGCAAATATCGCATTAAAGAAACCTACAAAGCTTTCCTCTATATATGATCCCAAAATTCGTGAAGGGTTTGATTATATATGTTGTAACTCTTCATATGCTGTTGATGGAGTCATGTCAGGAACACCGGTCAATTACAATTTTTTTTGTGCGCATTCAGACAGAGTAGCTAATGAGAAGCCGTGGTGGGCTGTCGACCTTCAGAATGTTTATACCATTACTGGTGTAGAGATCTTTGGACGAACAGATGGTCGCCGTGAGTGTTATTTTGTTCTCTAGTTTACTATATTAAAAATTGATAGATTGGTGTTTAACGCCACTTTCAACACTTTTTTGCTATATCATGGCTTTCAGTTTTTACTGGTGGAGGAAACCAGAGTATCGGTGAAAACCACGGAAATGCGGTAGGAAAACTGACAATCAATCCATTCAAATTGGAGTCGAGTGCACCTTCCCAGTGCGGTATTGAAACTCAAAACCTCAGTGTATACAAGTTAGTGATATAGCAGTTCGACTACTTAGACCATTCAGCCACCAAGCCCCTGCATTATACAAATAAAGCACTTCATATTAATATCGCTAGTGTATGTCTGTATTTCGGTTTAGCTGAATATACGTGAAAAGCATGAGTCTGTGATAAGTAAAACCTCAGTAATCAGACGAAATCTTTAGCTTTTAAAAATTGCATGTTGATGAATTCACCATGTGATATTCATAATTGCCGATGACTTATTCTGATATTTATACTAACTTAACATCCTTGGCCCAATTGTTATGAAACAAAATATTTAGAAATCAAACAAATCTAAGAACGATATATTTATACCAAAACCATTCGAAAGAAGTTGATGCTTTCAAGGCGGAAACATTTTAAATTTAACGACCGTTTAAATACAAATTATAAATGAAAGTAAATTTCTAACAGTAGTATTGACGTTAAATGTTTAAATTACGTTATGCCCAATATATATAATTAAGTCATTCCGGAGGGTACTATATATAATACGTTTGAAAATTATTTCAATTTATATTTAAGACAAAAACGTAAAATAAAAGAGAGGCTAAATATTACAAAAGGACATTCAAACTCATAAGTCGAAAATAAACTAAACTAAATAAGACAACACCATGGCAAAAAAGGACTAATAGACTGCGTAAATTTAAAGTCGGAAAAAGACATTAACATGAAGGTGAATGAAGATATTGACAGTACAAATTTTACTGCATCAGATGCGCATTTCGACAACTACTGTATCTTCAGTTATGCTTGAATCCAAAGTATTTAAAAGTCAAAAACCTAATACAAACATTGAAGAGATGATAAAATCAAAACGGACCAAAAGTAAAGTGAAACCCGGACAAGGAATCAGAGTTACGCACGATGAGGATACATTATCTAATTTGGAATGGTTTCGAAATTTTGTATCAACAAATTCAAATCAAACAAAATCCGTATTTCCATGTCAGTACCGACGTACTGGCTTCTTTGCGGGTGATACCTTAAGAAAAAACAGTGCACCAGCAGAGGTATAGACCCAGTGGTAGTAATAAAATAAATGCACCATCTGCGCATTCCAACAACTAATGTCTCAACAGTGATGCTCCAGTCAAAACTATTTCAAATTCCTAAACCTTAACGAACGTTGAATAGCTGATAAAACCAAAAAGCACCAGAGGTAAAGCCAAACCCATCAATAAGTAAAACCTTACAGAAAACTGGAAATTGACTAAGATGACCCAATCACATATCTTTCTGTGTGAATAATTGGCTAGTGTTGAGGCAATCATATCGAAGCATTTCAATTTTGATAACAAACTCAATCTTAATATGTATTCTATTCTCAGCTGACGATCTCGCTAACTTTGATGTTGAAATTATTTTGCCAACATGTACATGTAATCATTGGAATAATTTAGAGGAAGGAGATAACATTAATTGTCACTACCAGGAAACAGAAAGTCAGAGAATCACGGTTACCTGCCCTCCTAACACTACAGGAAGGTATGTCAGGATTAAACGCCGAGATACGTATTAGTCATTTGTGAAGTAGAAGTGTATGGAAATCCAATAAACAGCCTCAATGAATCAGGTATAATAACTGACTTCATTTACAGTTAACCCTTATTTTGTAGGTGGAAGAATGTCATCTACTTTAAGTAAGCACCTTTAAGGCGTATGTCCAATGACAAGTCGAAATAAATAGTCCGGGCAAGATGACACGAGCTTTTGTAACTGTACAATTTTTAAACCAATTGATCAAAAGCTGTTTTACTATGATGAGGGTAATTACAGAAAAGCGATTTGGACTCACGAAATTTATTAAATTTTATTTTCATTCATTTATTACAAACACGCTACATACTGTAATATCAGAAATTATAGCGTGCATTTATTATTGCGATTTTTCAAGAATGGACAAATTATTATTAATGGATAAATTATTTCGATATCATGAAAACCTGCACAGGTATATGTAACAGACATCAGAACGCAAGTTCTTAGTATTGCGATAGTCACCCAGTTGCATTATTCGCATTAATAAAAACCTCGCTATAATTTCTGAATTTACAGTAGTCAGATCGTGAGAGACACACATGGTTAGTCAAATTCGTAGTCGTTGGTATGTAATGTCCTTTTCAACAGAACATACGAACCAGAAACACCCGAATCCTCACGAAATATGGTATACATACAAAGAAAAAACCAAATAGAACAAAACATAATCAATGTAGTCCACCTTTGGACAGGCACATAATGTTGCAGGGTTAATCATCTAACCACGGTTGTCTCATCTAAAGAAGGATCTACTCTGAGATAACAGTCGTTTTTGGAGGTTAGTGTTGCGCAGTTGTTTGCTATCTATATTGTTTTTCTATGGACTATTGTTTTTCTTTCTGTCGTTTTTTGTTTGATGCAATGGCTTTGTCCGTGTTTCTTCGACGTAAAAGGATGATATCACAACCAACACATACAAGGGAGGTTTGTTCCTAGGAGCTCTCTTTTAACATTGTATTAATCAATATCTATTTTGATTGATTTACATCAATTGACTAATATTTCATACATGGTCAGGATGAGAACAAATTAATTACAATTGCAATAAGTAGGTCTTGCAATAAGGGGATGATTTGAGGAAAATTCATAATCGAGTTGTTGCAAGGGTTCCTAACATGCAAAGAGCGTGGGACTTTATACGAGGCGTTTGATTTAACGTCCCATTCTGACTGGATGTGGCTTGGAATGTATACATTTCACACAACTAAACCGACGCTAAGCTTCGGCAAGGGTTTTACTGCCGGTCGCACAAACACCTAGAGATGACCATATTTCTATACCCTAGTCAACCCTTTGTGTCAGTTCAGATATGTATGTATGTATCGAACAGAAAGAGATAATTTAAAGGAGGTGTAGGTAAAGTTAAGTGAAACAGCAACTCAACGACATAAACCAAACTACATAAAACACTAAAAACATTAATGTGTATTTCGCTTCGTTTATCTTAAGTGTTGTTGTTACACAACTGTTTAAGGTTCCTGCATGTATAGCAGGAGACGATTATCTTGTCGACGTATCAGCTCTCTCTCCTTTTGCAGTTTATGCCTTTACCTTAGTTTCTTTTTTGTCTTGTTTTGTATCTTCTAAACTGATTTGTGAAATTTGAACATTGGTGAAATATTCTTGCCTGTTATTATTCAATTATCGAAGAGAGCATACTGACCGGTAGACATTAAATTATGCTTTTTTGAACGGTAGAATAATCAAATATACTAGATAAATTGATAAAACCATACCTCATTGTATGTACTTTCATTTAAGAAAAATCCTTTCTTCATCTTTAGATTGATCAACACAAGGAATAAACCACTCATTTTTTTGTCTCCGGTAGATAATACCATATCACGTTATTTTTTAGTGTGACATAAAGCTGTATTTAATGATGAGTTGTACCCTCATAGACTTAATATTGTTAAAAAAAACTTTCGGAAATAAAATATAATTTTTTTATTGATATATCACCCAGTTTATACTATACGTAATGTCTACTATTGTTCTTAAACAAATATAAGAGAGTGCAAAATTATTCGATGTCAACGAGCATACTTTGATACTACATTAGGAAAATTCCTCCTTGGTCATAACATCAAATACAGATATTGTCAAATAATTAAGTCTTGTGTTGTTTGTATTATTTTTCATTTTTACTTGTGTGCTTTGTCCGTGTGACTTCGTATGTTTCTTTGATACATATGGCGTGTCTCTGTACTTTAAACATCCCGCCATTGCTTTATTGTTCCATTATAATTTTGCATACTTTGAACGACAAAATTATTTTATATCTCTACCTGTGTGACGTTAACATTCTGACGTCAAACACGCGATTCTACGCCAGAGTTAATGTTAAAATTACGATTCGGTCCCGGTGCTTAAAATCCCTCGATTCTTTATGGGTTGATTTGGCATACATAAATAAAATACAAAAATAAGTAGGCAATGAACGAGGTTGTTAAATGTGATAAATGCTTTTTTGTGCTTCTTTGTTAAAAATTTGTTTGTTTTTGTTGTGATTAAGATTTTGACACGGTGTGACTGCTGTACCCCTATTTTGACATTTCTACCTCTTATGTCTGTTTGTTTTATTCACGCATCGTTGTCAATATGATGGAATTTGATGCGACTGTCATACAAGTGAGAGGCTTAGCGCTATAAAACCAGGTTCCATCCACCATTTTCTACATAAGAAAATGTCTGTACCAAGTCAGGAATATGACAGTTGTTATCCTTTCGTTTGATGTGTTTGTGTTTTTGATTTTGCCATTTGATTAGAGACTTTTCGTTTTGAATTTTTCTCGGAGTTCAGTATTTTTGTGATATAACTTTTTACAACGTAGACACTAATCTGTATTGTTTTTCAGAAAAAAAAAGGACAACATTATATAATTGGGTTTTTATCCGTTTAGTTTCACAATCTCCTCAAAGACATCCGAATTATATTTAAGTTTGCAAGACGCTCATTTCGTCAATACAAGACTCGTCAGTGGCGCTCGAATCATAACAGGTGGAAGACCAAATTAAATACAAAGTAATGAGCATTAAATAAACTCATCATACATACTAGGTTATAAACAAAGTATGCCAGACTCGCGTTTCGTTAACAAAAGGCTCATCAGTAACGCCCGAATAAAAAAAATCAAAAAGCCGAATAAAAAACGAATTTGGAGAGCATTGAGGACCCAAAATTCCAAATGGTTTTGCCAAATACAGATGAGGTCATCATTTCCTTGGGTAGAAAATTCTTAGTAATTTGAAAAACCGAAAATTGTATCAAACGAATGGAAAACAACTGTCTTATATTTGACTTGGTACAGGCATTTCCTTATGTAGAAAATCTAGAAAATGTTGGATTTAACCTGTAGACACCTAACATACACATCTTCGTCAATAGTTTAAACAAAAAGATAGTTTTTGTATTTAAGGTTTGGCAAGTACTGTTACGACCTATGCATGTGGAAAGATCGGGTACGGATATGTAGGTCCAGTTATAGAAACATTTATAGCGCAAAGTAACATCCAATGTATAAGTACGTGCATCACGAAGGCTGCCTGTTCCGCTGCAGAGTATGACAAGATCACAAAAGTCTGTACATTAAAAGGTGAATGTTTTATTGGAACGCAATCATCTTTGTACCCAGACAATGACAAACACGTATTTTTTTTTCAATAAAATTTTGGAGACAATAATTTGTTAATTGTATGCATAAATAAGGAACACAGAATCAGCAATTAATGATAATTCATATCAATATAAAACTTATATCGCAAAAATCTTTTACAGAACAAATGATAAACATGTTATATATTCAGAATTACTATAACATTTCTGAAAATGACAAGATTTGTTCAAGTTATTGAATCTTAGTATCCAAAACCTAATAATGTCTTTTGGTCTAAAAGTAAAGCTTTGGACACAAAACTGTAGCATACACCATGAAGTAATACAAAAGAACAATTATCCTACGAGAAATAGGAAAAATTGTTTTTGAAATTAACTTCGCATAATGAAGATGTCGATTACAAAGTTTAATAGATAATGATATAAATTTTCAAATTACAATATCATTTTTTTTATTATATCTCCATTAATCATTCATATAATTTACTCGATAATGTTCTTTGACAAAATATTGTTTCGAAAAAGAGCAATGATTGAATTACGTATGCTA
Organism: Mytilus coruscus; assembly: GCA_017311375.1. Lineage (NCBI taxonomy): Eukaryota > Metazoa > Mollusca > Bivalvia > Mytilida > Mytilidae > Mytilus > Mytilus coruscus. Next base: position 5,947,974 of record CM029598.1, on the reverse strand, counting down.
ACTTATTAGATGTTAAAAGAATATTTTCAATGTTTGTATAGTCCATTTGACTTCTATATATTTGCAGAAAAATTCTTAAAATCATTTTTTCAAATCATTATTTTTGCTTGATGTATTAGTTTTATAATTTTTGATTTATAGTTAAAAAAACACACCCATTAAGTCTTTATGTTTATTTTAATTTTTAAGGTAGTATGTTATTTTTGTTTTGATAGGAAGGTTGTTAGACTATTTCCACTTACTCTATCAAGTATTTACTACCTACAAAAATGACATAGAGACCTAATGGAAAACTTTTAAGTATAGACCAAAATAGTCATATATCATAAATTAACATACATCAAGAAAAATATTTATTTGAAAAATAGATTTTAGGATTTTTTTTCTGCAAATATATAAAGAAGTCAAACGGGCTTTATAATGCTTTTTCAAAACCTATTTCATTATCAACATCATATCATACTTAACAAAATGCAGATTGAATTTAACATTTATTTTGGTAATTCTCTTGAATTGTTTTTTAACTATTGAATGAGGCAAATAAAACTCCAATTGTCATGATATCATGATGTACACATATGTTGTCTTCATGTACACATATGTAGTCTCGATGTCAACATATGTCGTCTGGATGTCCATATATATCGTCTTGATGTTCACATATGTTGTTTGATTAATATATTCATTTATTTCTTGCGGTAATATATTCTTTTGTCTCCCCATCGGCGAAGTAGTATTTATTCTTCTTCTCATACAGCCTTGTCATCTCCCAAACCTTTACCCTTTGGCATGAAAGTATATGAACATACGACGGTGTTTCACATATCATAAGAACCTTGTTTAGTTGATTTGTTTACGTTTTTGCATTTGGAACCTAACTTTTTATTCTGTTGATAGAGGCGTTTGATATTTGGAACAAAAATGCTGAATCATAAGGAAATCCAAGTTCAGCTTGTTTTGTTCACATCTGTTCATAACATAGTGATATATTATGGCCACGCAGCAAAGTTGTCGGGCCATACAATTTTATCCTTATCCGTTATTTCGTCATTCCGTCATACCGTCATTCTGTCATTCCGTCATTCCACAACAAATAGTGATACGGACATTTTGTTCGAAACGCATTCACATATAATGAGCTGATTTTAGTATGTGAGTCTACCATGATGAGTGACAGATCGAGTTTACGTTTGGTTCCGTTCCGCTAATTTTTACCGAAATTACGGGCTTTGGAATTTGAAAATTTCATTAAAATAGCAATTTTAAGGGCTTTTTTCTTACCGCCGTCACACATTGAACTTATTTTTCGTATGTGAGTTGGCTATGCCTGCTTACACATCGATTTACGTTTGGTTCCGCTTCATTGATTCAAACTGGAATAACGGGCTTTGGACTTTGAACATTTTGTGTAAATAACAGTTATATGAACTTTTTATTAAATTTCTTCACATATTGAGCTGATTTTTAGGATGTGAGTCTACTTAATGAGTTACAGATTTATTTTACGTTTGGTTCCGCTCTATCGATTTTTGCTGCAAAAACTGGCTTTGGACTTTGTGAAAATAACAGTTAAAGACTTTCATTCTAAAATTTCCACTCTAAAAATGGCTATAAGCTGTTTTTGCCAAAGGGGTCATTCGTGTCGTTCTGAAACTTCTAGTTAGATATACAAAAACTGTTTCGATCCGGTCCCCTTAACCAAATATTTTTCAATTTGCAATGACAAGTCTTTTCTGTCAAATTACATATTTTGTTCCGGGATTGGACGAAAAACAACCACTTCACATCAAAAATTGTTAAACATATAGAAGACAGTTGAGTTCTCCATCATTAACAGATATATTGTCATTGCAGTACTTTGCAGTACTAGTATGTGTTTGCTTTGCGTATTATTTTTACTGGTTTGACAACAATACATGCTATAGATGATAGGTTTACATATGTTTATTCCTTTACAATAAACCCAAAAATTGATTAATTGTGTTTGTTATATGTTGTAAAATAAAATTCTGTTGACGCCCACTTAATGTTAACACGATATTGTATATGTTTGTATACCTTTCTAATATAATTCATCATGTATTTGTGAATTAAGATAGCACAATACAAAAGATACATTTTTATATCAAAATTTCAATTTTGGCATTTTCTATTACTTATTTACATACTTGACCTATAGAAGAAATAATAAATCATAAGTTCTTTACTGTTAATGACTATTGATGCTAATTAGTTTGGTAAACAAACACACATGGCTGACCAAGAATAGATAAAACATGTGGGCGGTCTTAGATATTAAAATATCAAGGAAATTTTTTTAATTTTCCACTTTAATGGAAGATTCCATTTGATATGCGGAGGATTGCATCAATAAATTTTACTTTTCGTAAATTACCATTTGAAACAAGTTGCTTTTTGTGAAGGAATATATTCTGATACAGTTAATATTTGATTTTGAAAGACTATAATCCTTGATAAAGAAGAGGAATGTATTTAATTAGCAATCTCAGGTTTCTGTTGTTATCCTGTTATAATTAATGGGTCATGTCTAGTCAGTTGGGGAGGAGTTGTGACCTTATCTGTTAGCTGTTAACCCCAAGAATGGTCAAAGTGATGTAACTTCTCCCGCCAATTCCAGGATTTTTGTATACAGGGTGTGCATTTTAAGCTTTATTAATAATTTGTGTAAATTAATTCGTTCTTTCTGGTCACATTATTGTTGATTTATGATTAAAGGTCAATCCTATGCTGTTTCTATGGTACATTTGTCTCATTTACACAGAAAACTGAGGTTACACAGAGGAAAACTAGTATTTTTGGTTTTTTCCACTATAACATTTTACATGAAATTTCCACCTTTGATTGAAATTAGCCTATTCATTGGTACCCCTAGAGGCTTGGTTTTGATATATGTTTTTCCTAAGCCTATTATCTGCAAAACCGTGTCTCAGATTTCTAATGGAATGTATGGAACAGATTGTACACCAAATTAATCATTGTGTACTATATTGATGTTAGAGTGTTTACACTAATTAGAGGTCTGAGAGAGAATAGAACATCATAAGAAAAATCTGAGACACGGTTTTAGAGCTCATGCTGTGTAGAATAAGATTTGATAAGAACTTTTTAAATTACAATCAAGATGACAAAGCTAAATTCATTTAAGTACACAGACTGAGATTTCTACACTAATAGCATTATAATTGATTACATAATGGTTGCATAATACTGACACGCATTCATTTGAAAGATAAATCTCTTAGCTATCCATACATACCACTTTCATAAATATCCATGCATTATTAAGAAAGTTACAGCAGTTTAAAAGAGGGGAATTGGAGGTATAAAAATCTTTGTATTGTGCTACCTTAAGATAAACAAAACCAATGTGACAACGATGATTAAAGGACTTTTAATCCGCCGATGTAGCCGTTCAAATAAAACCAGTTCTTAATTGTGAATCAAAGTAAGACGTCAGCTACAATGATGATCACATGGCTTATAAGTAGCAGATTTTATTAAAAAAAATAGATAATGTTTTGTCACTTTGGATCAGAAGATAAATTTCATGACCTTCAAATTTCTTTCAATTTGCATTTAAGCATTGCACCGTCTATCTAATATATTGTTTTCCATTAGTTTGATGTGTTTGGGCTTTTGATAAACTAAATGAACTCATCATAGATACCAGGATTGAAATTTTATATTATCATTTGATAAAGGACTATATGTTTTGAATTTTCCTTGGAGTTCAGCATTTTCGTTATTTTACTGTTTTTGCAACATAATTCGTAGTAACAGTATTTGTTCCAATATAGACATGAATTGATCGTAAATTATTAGATTCAGTACTTAAATCATAAAACACGTAATCCTAAAATGATTCTTTCTTTTCAATGTTGTTCTCTTCAATTTTGTCGATCCAAGGCTTTGCATGCATTTGGCCCCTTTAATCATTTGTCTCGATCAAACCATTAGCAAATCCAGCAATACGTCTTTTTCCATAAAATCTGCAACAAGTATGCATTGATAACTCCAAATGATGTACATGTAAGCAATGTATAGATATATTTACTTTATTAATTTATTTGTTTTAATTTTTGTCAATTTTGGTGAACCTATGATTAATTGGGATCACGTTTTTTTATAATGATATCAACTGTGCTGTCATCCAAAGGGGTCGGGGACTTTCCGTACCTTTCCATTTTATGTGTTTATATTGCATTGAAAATAAGTGGAAATAGTGACATAAGTGGTATCAAGGTCACACGTGTTGAACATAAATTGTCACAATTTGCTGATGGCACTTTCTTGATTTTGGACGGGAATAAAAAATCCCTGCAGAAATCACTATTAGAATTTGTTTTTTGGCAAAAATATCTGGACTGAATATTAACTTCACAAACAGACTACTTAGTCAGTCGGGAGCAAACAAAAAAATTAGTACAGATACATTATGTCCTGACAGAAATCTGTCTTGGGGTGAAACTACTTTTAAATTCCTATATTTCAGTTTTGATGTAGATTTTGAAAAAAAAATAATATAAATTATTCTTAAAGAATTGTGCAAATTAAAAATACTTTAAATCAATGGTCTAAAAGGAATTCAACTGTACTTGGTAGAATAAATGTTATTACAACTTTAGTGTTGCCTATTGTAAACCATCTCATTATCTCTCTGCAATACCCTTCAGATGATATTGCTATGAGAATAAATGAACTTATCTATAAATACATATAGAACTCACCTATACGTAGAATTGAGAGGGATATTTTAATCAAAGATTATTTGTATGGGGATTTGAAAATGCTTGATTTGAATATGTTTATTACAGCACTTAAATAAACATGGATAAGAAAGATTTTGCAGAGAGATGGTAACAAATATTTTTCATGTCAAATGTTAGTAAAAAAGTTGTTCAATTGTTGTGTTGATCACATGTATATTAGACAACTTTTTATGACAGTAAACAACTATGTATGGAAAGATGTACTAAGATCCTGGGAAATGATTATTCGAAAAGAGAGAAGGTTGACTTATGATTCCTTTTAATCATATTCACTTTAGCTTAATAATAGCATTGAGATCGACAATAAATCAGTATTTAATCAATAATGGTTAAAAAGTGGTATAACATTTGTAAATCATCTCTTCGACCAAAATGAATCTTATATCTCTTTTGACCAATTTAAGCAAAACCATAACATTAACATGATTAACACAGATTTTCTAAAATTTAACAATGTCATTTCGGCAGTGAAAGAGGCATCAAAATATTTCACTAAAAGATCTTCCAAACTATTTTGTCCTTTTATACCATCATGTCTACAGGTATTTTTCAAACACTGTAAAGGATTAAAAGATATGAATTTTGTACTGACTAGACTAATGGTATTCCTACTGGACATTAAAAGTGGGTTTAAAATTTAGGTGATCAGAATCTGAGCTGGAAAAATATTTTTAGGCTGCCTTTTGCTGTGACTAAAAATAGTAAATTACAGTGGTTGCAATACAGGATTAATCATTCCCTTATGCAACAAATCAGTATCTAGTTAAACTAAAACTTACTGATGATCCTTTATGTACATTTTGTAAAACAGAAAACGAGTCCATAGAACATCTCTTTTGGAAATGCATTACTGTACAACATTTTCTACAGGATATTGATAACTTATTCCTTTCCGGTGGAATAATTCCTTTTTGAAGTCTTATCAAAGATATTCCCAACAACCCATACAACATGATTTTTTTTATATATTAATACATGTATAATTGTGGATGCTTTAAAAGGAATTAAAATAAAGCTGAAAGATTTGTGTCAATTAGAGAGTATGATAGCTGTAAAAAAATAAAGAAAAAAAAAACCTGAATTCAACAATGTATGGAATGTTTTTGAAAACCTGTTCTGGAATACATGATAATGACTGTTCTTGTTATTTTACTTATGACTGTTAACCAATTATTTATTTTAGACATTATTTTAATTGTCATGCTTTGTTCTTGATCTGTGTTGCTGACTGTTACGAAAAAAAGTAGTCATTTTTTCAAATATTTTTCATCATGAATATGTTACATTTAAAAATTAACAAGATATAGATAGTGATGTAACTGGATAATTTCTTTTTCTTTTCTTTTCTTTTCAACTCGTGTACTATCTGTTAATTATTAATATTTATTTTTTTTCTTTTGACTTGTTCTAGAGAAAATGTCAAATGTTTCCAATTATATTGTATCTATAATAATTACATTGTATATATCTTACGATTGTACATTGTATCATATTGTATGTAAGTCATGTATATTCTTTAATTATTGAAAATAAAAAAAAGCAAAAAGAAAAGAAATGAACGGACTAATTTATAACAAAACAGTTTACGAAAGAAAAAAAGATATGACAAACTTGAACCAACGACAACCACTGAACTACAGGTTCCGCTCCTGACTTGGGACAGGCACGTAAAAATGTGGCGGGGTTAAACATGTGTGTGAGTTTGTAGTTCCAGAAACACCTGACATTTTTGGGTTATAAAGTTTTTACAATATTTATATCTGACACATAAAAAAAATTAAGCGAATTTTAAAACAATCAAAAGAAAGAAAAACAATAAGGATAAACTAAAAGTTTTTAATATCAAATATATACTGTAACAATATTATTGCGAGTTTATTATATTGTAATACATTGTATTACAACATTAAGAAAATAAATAATATCAAAGTGCACATTTGCTTAAATATACACAGCTGTTTCACAATTTTTATAAATTTATTTTATTTACTATGGTTGAATGCTTTTTATAGGCTCATACAGATAGAGATGATAAACACATGTTAACTTGCAGAAGTTGTACACACACACATACATGTACATATATATGTATGAAAAGATTAGCGTTTTTGTATTCCGTTTTCGTCAGAATAAGTTTTAATATATTGCGATTTTATATATAATTGATAACATAAATAACACATTAACTATGATTCATATGACCCTACTACAACAGTGAATTATATGACCCTCCTATAACAGTGAAATATATGACACTAATATAACAGTGAATTATATGACCCTGCTATAACAGTGAATTATATGACACTACTATAACAGTGAATTATATGACACTACTATAACAGTGAATTATATGACACTAATATAACAATGAATTATATGACCCTGCTATAAAAATTAAAAGATATAGATAGGGATGTAACTGGATAGTGAATAATAATGATCCTATTATACAAATGAGATACATTTTGCTTTTTTATTATACGTTTAAGTTGGCAATGGTTTCTTAATTTTTCATACTAAGTATATTATATCGATAGATGTTTAAAGCAATACCTAAAACCCTAACACATGTCTTTTTTTTTTTTTTTTTTCTCAGTACGTGAGAATAATGGGTAAGATGTTTAAATTTAAATAATAGATTTGTTTGCATTGTTACTTGTTTATTGTCCGACTATTTTCACCTATTTAGACAATTTACAAAGTAATTTCAGTGAACATTCTACAAAACAAACATTTGGCAATTATAAGCTTTAGTCATTTAGAAACAAATCTTTTAATCACAATTGTTAGAATAGACAGATTTCTGTTGCAATTAAACGGCACCAGTTACACTATCTATCAGGCAAACAGTTCTTATAAAATCTTGGCAACCAACAAAAACATATTCTTTTTGTCATTTAACTGATGTAAAGGTTCCATCTATGTCCTGGGAAAAAAACCTGTGGATTGTGGTTATGACAAGTCTTTCTACGTAAGTTGTCCATTGAAAGAGTATTAGTGCATTTATCTTTTTAGAAAATATAAAAAAGAAGATGTGGTATAGTTGCCAATTAGACAACCATCCGTCAGAGACCAAATGACATAGAAGTTATAAACTATAGGTTGTAGCACGGCAATTAGCAAAACCCATACCGCATAGTCAGCTCTAAAAGGCCACGAAATGACAATTGCAAAACAATTCAAACGAGAAAACTAACGGCCTGATTTAAGTACAAAATAATGAATGAAAAACAAATATGATATATAGCAACAAGCAATACCCACTGAATTGCAGGCTCCTGACTTGGGACAGGCACATACATAATGTGGTGGGGTTCAACTAGGCGCCAACCCTCCCTTAACCTGGGACAGTGGTGTAACAGTACAACATAAGACAAACTATAAAAATCATTTGAAAAGGGTTTCACTCATCAGATCAACACACAATCAGCATGTTTTACTTTAAATTAATTGTAAGTACGGAAGTATAGGAAAGACACATTTAGGTCTATTTTGAACTTGTTAATACAATTTATTGATTTGATCCTCAGAGGCAACATTGCATGCCTGTTTCAAAATCTAAATCATCAGGCGGACTGCCCAAAGGGGACATTTAAAACAAAGATATCGATAGAAACGGAGAACTCTATGGCAAAATATTATATCATGTAACAAATACACCTCGTTAGAGTGGTGTTGTCAATTGAAATAGAACTTTGTTCTTTCAAATTATTTTTAATTACTCATTTACACATATATCAAATAACAGTCACAATGGCTAGAGGTTTAGGGGAGAGTTGAAATCTCACAAAAACATATTTAAATCTGCAGTATTTTTGCGTCTGTCCCAATTCAGGAACCTCTGGCCTTTGTTAAGTCTTGTATCTTTTTATTTTTTTTTTTTTTTATTTTGGTTCGTTCATATGTTTCGGAGTTTAGTGTGACGTCCATTTTCTCTGAACTAGTACACATTTATGTTTACGGACCAGCTGAAGCCGGTTTTCGGTGCGGGATTTTCCTGGTTTGTTGATCCATTGGTGACCTTGAGCTGTTTTATGCTCTTTGGTCGGGTTGTTGTTTCTTTGACACATTCCCCGTTTCCATTCTCAGTTTTACAACTACACATAGCGGTCAATATACCTCTGAATATTTGCTGCATTTGTCAACTTTAGAAAAAAAAAAAACTAATTGACACATTTTAGTGATATGCAAAATCAGGATGAAGATGATGATGATGTTTACTTAAAGTCCAGTAGCAAATTAAATGCCTACGTCTGCCTTATATGTTGACTTACAACTAGAAATTGACAATGAGGGTCAATTGCGCGTCCTATCATGCTTTTATAGAGGTTTGCTGATCGCAAGAAGCTATTAATCCAAGAGGTGAATGTATTATCCGTCAAAAACTTTACGGACGCCAACACGAGTTGTTTGACCTTTATCGAATATCTGTTTCACAGATGACGACGGATATGTTCCAATCGTGGTAATCAAAATTCTTTTCCCAGAATGTGACCTACTGAATAAGCATTTGCCGGATTTGTACTAACACAACAACACGATGGGTGCCACATGTAGAGCAGGATCTGCTTACCCTTCCGGAGCACCTGAGTTTTTGATAGATTTCGTGTTGCTCAGTCTTTATTATTCTTTTAGTTATTTTATTGTTTGTCTCTTAGTCTTTTTTTTTTTTTTTGCCATGGTGTTGTTATATTTTATTTCGACTTATCAGTTTGAATGTCCCTTCGATATCTTTCGCCTATCTTTCAAGGCGTAAACATGAAATATATACTATGATTGTACTAAACCGATACTCAGATTTTAAGTTGCTAGATCACAACTGTGCGCAACTAATTGATTGTACTTCAAAATACCACATGCTTAGCGAAGAAGACTTCTGGGGATCGATCCAACGACCTCCGACACTCGCAGTAGGCACCAACTGCATGAGTACGAGTTAAAAATCTACTGCTATACCCCAACTTATCAATTTAGTCTTTCGAATATATTCAAATAAGGCTGACTTCATACAGAAGCAACTTATGAAAAATGAAAAGTAGCTAGCACTTTCCTTCAAGTTCCACTAATGAGTGTCTTCTAACTTAACAATTTAAAGTTTGATGACTATGTTGAACGCATCTATGTCATCGAACCTGAAATAAAGAATACAACATATACAGTTAAGTCTTCATCTTATTTGGCCTTACATGTAGAAACTGACCATGATGGTCGGTGAAGAACATGACTTTATTACAAGTAGTGATTTCAGCTTCCCATTTGCATTTCTATGTAGCAACCATCAAGCAAGGCTTGCATATGGGGTATATATTTCCCAGCTGATACGATATTCCAGAACTTACATTTCCTATCCTGATTTTCTTAATATAGGATTGATGCTTCCAAGCGAGCTGTTTCACAGCTGACAATGGATATTTACCAAATGTTCTGAACACAATTACGTACTCTTTGCCACAATGTTGGTTATCCTTTCATAATCATTATTTTGCGTCTACCTATTTAGTAGGTCTCTTACGTGGGCTTATGTGTTTGTTATATTTGCTCTGCACTACGTGCGGACTATTTTTCATATAAACAAATATTTCCTGTCAAAATTAATAAAATATACTGGGATATTCATTTAGTAAACAAGTAACGTTATTTTTATCTTGAACTCGATGTGAATATACTAGTAAGGTTTAACTGACCTGATATCATGAGCAGTAATATGTTTTGTCAAATACACGTACGGACTTGGGTATTGACTAAGGACACAATTGCCCCTTTTATAATGCATTATATGATTAAATAGTGTTTAACTTTTTGCATTGTTTTGACATCCTTAATACCGGTATTATGAGACTGAAAAGTTAATGATTCTGCCAAAACTAAAACTAATCGACTGTATTGATGTTTACTCGACCGCTCTGAATTAGTCTGAAATTTGCTCGATACTACTCGACTATAGCCTGAACTTTTACTAGACCAGCGCTTAACCATTTTATACGTGTTTGAACAGTACTCGACCAACCATTCATCACCAAGTCTGAACCATATTCAGCCTTGTTTGAACCAACCCCATCCTAGTCACAACCCTACTCGACCTAGTCTGAACCATACTGTACCAGCATTGACCAACCTAGACCTATTTGTGTATCTATTTATTATATTTCATCAATTTAGGAACTATTTTTAACAACAGTTATTTCCCTTTGCTAGAAATTTGAACACCAATTTGAAATATAAATGTGGGAGATTTTCATCTTTAATAGAAATATACTTGCATTTGTAAATGTATACAATGAAAATGTTACTGCTAGATTTTCCCTTTTGTAATTAAGGTTAGTATAGACAAACATACTACATATATATGTATATATTGCATTTTATCGAATCTTTAATAAAATGACATTCGTATAGCTGTATAACATGCATGTATCTTTTATGAATCATCATGTACAATAAAATCATTATTTATTAGAAAATGTTTCATAATTATTGTTTTAGTAGAAGATATGAAATAATTGACACCAAGAGAAGTAACTCAATTTAGAAATTGTTGCAGTATTTTTGAATTTATTCATAAACAGTTAAATTTAAAAACGAAGAGGTTATTTGGTCAATATGGTGCAGACTGGTCGAGTATTGTACAGACCTTTTATTGAGTATTGTTCAGAGTAAAAAAATAGATCCAACACTGATCGTGAATTGGTCGAGTACATATCAAGAATGAATTAAGACAGTTTCAGACAAGTCGAATAATAGTTCAGATTTTTTTTCGATGGCAAAAATAGGTGTAAAGTACAAATTATCATAGTGAAGTATAATTAATATTTGGGTGAGTAATATTGAGTAAATTTCAGACCAATTCAGACTGGTCCCATAAGAATCAGTACAGTCGAGTACAGATATTGGCCATTTCAGACTTTAACTGGTTTATAATGAGACGTATTCGCTAATGTTATGAATGAGTGAGCAAGAGCATTGTTGGGATTACATTTAATGCTTAATATTCATGGTCATATGCGGCTGACAAGGTTATTCAATAATGGTCCACCAAATTTAATTACGACTCGTTTACTTCAATGTAACACTAAACAACGCATGGTATACTAGCCTAAGCCGTATTTGGTACAACTATTGGAGGTTTGGAGTTTTCAATGTTCTTTAATTTCGTTTTTGGTTTGGCCTGATGATTTTATCGCGCAAATCCAATTAAAATATACAAAACAAGGTTTGAAAAATCATTATAATAGTAATCCCATGAAACGGTTTCAGACATTATACGTCTACGACTGGCTAAATGTCACTTTTTGCGCATAAATTACCCGTGAATCCACACTTTTTCAAAACATCACATTAAGAGAACAGAACACAATCGGTAAATTTACATAGACATAACAGTACGGTACACTGTTTCATAAAAGTGACCATAAACTTAAGTAGTGTCGAAACTCATAAGCGTATTGTTTTTTTTTTTTTTTTTTTTTGAGATATGTAAACGCCCTACAATCGGAAAGAGGGTATATTACTATTCAGAAATGGAAGTCAAAAAGGTAAATCATCCTGTTAATCATGGATCCTAGTTTAGAATTAACAATCTGTGTCAACATAAGAAAACAAAATAAAAATGTATTTCTTGATTTTTTTTGGTTTCTTTTATATCATTAATCTCAAGTTCGCTGTGATATATGAGATGCAAGCATCACTTAAATGTGACTTATTGAAGTTTTTTTTGTTTTGTTTTGAGAAGGGGGTTAACGCCACGTTTAGCAATCGGCTAGCTCATGACGTCCATATCGTATTGATTGATAACGCCGGAGTACATATCGTATTGATTGATAACGCCGGAGTAGTCGGAGTGAATCATTAATCTACGGGAGGCAAACTGGCATTTCTACTAAACTTCGATCGGAACGCATTTTGCCAAGAGCAGGGTTCTAAGTCAGTGTTGTTCTTCATGAAGGAAGATTTTTAATAACCCAAAACAAGAAATTTAAATATATGATTGGTTTATTGTCCGGTTAAACCATTTCCATCTGGACTTTTGTTGTATTGGAATGATAAAAAAGAACAACCGGGAAGGTTTGGATTAAACATTCGTAATGGTGTTTGTCTTTTATACTCTCTTATGATTGAGATTATTTGATGTAATGAGTTTGGTGTAAGCATGAGAATTAAAAGATATGATTTAATTTTATTTTAAAAGTTTTCAGCTGTTGTTTTTCATTTAGACGTTTGGTTGGAAATATGACTAAAATCAATAGCTTCAAAACCCTTATTAGCTAATTCTACTTGAAAACTATTTTTTGTTATCTTTGGAAGTAGTTATAACGGATCTGCATAAGATAGAATTAACAGTATCCATAATTATTGAAATCAGCCTGTACATGAATTTATACAACAATGGAAGTGTGTTCGGCCTCCGGAAATAATGTATTGATTTTGGACAATGGTATGGAAAATAGGTTATTATATATGTGGTTATTTTCCGTTAAAATGTAATAAGAGATTTAGACTATCTGCATACACGGTATGAACCGCTTTTAGTATATATCTACGATGGCCATGACTTCCCATCAATAAAGAATGTGTAGAAGTTGTGTAGGTTAACATGATATCCCAATTTAATGGAGATGTTGTCTACCGAGCCCGGAAATTTAGATACGATCCGGTTAAACTTATCGATCCTTAAAACAAACCATTTCTGAAAGGTTATGAATTCAACACTGTAATTAGATCTTTGAATATTGTTTTGTATAGGTATAATATTAATTTTGTAATCAGTAAATTAAAATCAAACTAAATATTATTGTTTTATACATATGCACATTCATGGCTCTACAATCTGTCGATGCATGTATCTTGGCATTGCACAAGGTAATGTTTTTTCTGACTGTAAATGACTCTTAACACTAAATCCATCGGATGTTGGATGTGTACTGATTGATATTTTAGTCTAAGATGCATGATTTTTTCATTAGTTGTTATTAGCTTTGAACTAGCTGTCAGTAACACTGCTTGAACTCTAAGATATATATTTAGTGTATTGTTCGTTTGTTTAGGCGATGTATCAATACCCTGCTACCTCCGGTACTGTAACATCACTGTCTTAAATTAGAGGAGGTTTTGGCACCAGCAAAGAAATTTAACCCCCATTCTGTATGTGCCTGTCCAAAGTCAGGAATCTGGTTGTCGTTTGTTGCTGTTCACTTGTATGTCATTCGGTCGCTGGTGGAGAGTTGTACAGGTGAACCACGAATTTATATGTTCAACGAATTACAAATTTTGTATCAGGTTGTATGCAACTTTTGACAAAACCACGATATCACATATCCACATAAGGCAAGTTTCCCGCAAACCACGAAAATTCGTACCCACGAAAATAAATGAATCCACAGTAAATGAACTAAATTAAAAAAACCATACAAGACTAACAAAAGCCATAGGCTCCTGACATGTTTATTTTCGGCATATTTCACGTGTAGTTAAAATCGCAGATATATCATGAAATCGCGAAACTCTAACAATTGTCCTAATTACCATAATTGTTGGTAAATAAAAGTCGGATTTTAAAAGGTCATAGTAGGTATATGATGTCTAGATCAGTTCTATGTTTTACTTGGTGTAATTCATTGCCAGTGATGCTAATGTTATTCAAGATTTTGTTGTTGACACTATTTTATAATTAATGACCCCTATATCAATACTAATGACAGACGACAATATGGGGTATACGTAGTTGTCACTCATATCCTTCTTGTCTAGATTTTAAAATTCACATAGAGATATGTTTTATATATATAATGGGACAACAGTATTTATAAAAAAAAAAAATGCAAAATGACGATAGTGGCTTTGTGAATAGGCTGGATATTCTGGAAATTTAATGAAGTATGTACTTTGCTGTTGAGAATGTATTACTCTTAATGTTAAAGAATTAAAACATTGCCATGCCTTCTGTGTATGAGTCGTTATTTCAAAGAAAATGCATCGGCCGTTGTTAGATTTCACTTTGTTTTTTTTTCCTTTGTTTCGTTATATAAAAAAAGTAATTGTTATGTTTGATGAATTATTGTATGAAGTCAATGTATTATTTTGATAATGAACCTATGTTTGACAGATGGCTATATACAGCTTTTGGAAAGCATTATAGACTGTACGTTGACATATGGATGCTTTTTGGTTAATTACTGGTCTGGTTGCTCATATTTGACGTCTTTCCCACACCTCATTTTTTGAAAAGTATGAAATATTAAGAAACTAGAAATCGTTTGCAAATAACATCATCTAACAGACATTTCGTTTTGAAATGATTTTAAAATGACATCTATTGAAATTCAAAATCTCTTTTTAGTAGCTTCAAATTGCCGTAACTAGTACATTAAAAACATCAGAGTTACAAGTTTCAAGTGCTCGTTACGTTTGCCTGCTATATAGTTCCCTCTGAAAAACATATTTTGTCAAGGAAGATCAATCATGAATTCATAACGTCATTATCGAAATCCATAAAACTTTAAAATTATACAAGGATACTATCTATACTGCAACCACAAATTTCTGTCATACATTAAATCATTAACAACCAATAAAAATTAAGAATCTGTATGAAAAAAGTATAACAAAACCACCGAACTCCGAGGCAAATTCATAAAGGGGACGTCCATAAAACTGACAAAAGCTGTCAATCAACGGAACAAGCATAAAACAACTATACATTGATATTATTTATTCTCTTGGACGTTTATTTTATGCAGTAGATACAGCAAGGAATCATGTTAGAAAAAGATGTTTTGGATTAATATATCTAATTATGTCGTGGGGTAATGTATAATTTTAGAAATTGGGGTCGGTTTTTTTTTTTTTTTTTTTTTTAATTTAAAACGTCAATTTTAGCAACAAATTTACTAAGATATATAAGAAAAATGCATTGGTTTTTACTTATTGTTTTGAATTTTTCAATGAATGGATATGTTCCTATATACTGAGAAAGACTAAAACTAAAATAATATTCAGGATTGTATACCGAATCCATACATGTTTAGAAACATATAACCTGCTTCAAATTTGACCGATATGCAAAGAATTTGACAGAAAAGGGTGACGTTACTGATAACAGAATAACGTTATTTTTACTCAGAGGGTATCTGAATGGTGTTAGTTATTTAGATTTCATTTCCCCTGTCCGGTTTCGTAAATTTCCTATTAGATCTACTGATTTAATTTTATTTCGTCCTAGCCGGGTGCACATTTAGCTGATAAAAGATGAATCTTAAACTGAACCCTTCCAAACTAGACAAAGTCTACTGGGTTTACCTTTATCAAAGCACCGATTATTAATTTATTGTGGAGCCATGGTTTTTTGAATGAATTGTTTGATTGTAAATTTCGAGAAATTATTTGTTTCGAAATGGATTTGAAAGAAAAAAATGGTAACGGGATCTGAATGATTTCATTTTATTTCGTCCTAACCGGATGCACATTAAATGTTGACAACCCATATGTTTAAGCCTTTGTTAAATATCTCCTCATTCCGATGTCGCTGTCATGTGTAAACTGCGCTTATACGATTACATTGTTACTTTATTTTTAAGAAGCTTCCAAAACCATATCTGATTTCTTCTGTACAGTACAATACTTTTTAGTTGTTAGGCCAAATAACCAAGTTCAACTATTCTTCTTTTCTTATTCAATTGCAACAAACCATTGTCTGTCTGAGTGTCCACGTCTGTTTATATTGCGCATTTTGTCGCTAAATTATATCTGTATTCTTTTCTTAATAAGATTTCTTTTTTTATATTACTAGCATCGTTTTTCGACAACCATTTTAAAACGAATTGGTTTCTTAACGAAATATTAATACAATTCCCTGTTTTCAAAATTTGGAACGCAGGATAAAAAAAAATCATCGGAAAACGATGTGCATCAAAAATAAAAATGTATTGCAAAAAAAAAAAAAAAAAAAACTCAACCCAGGGTAAAAAAAAACAGTCTGTTATCCATAAGAACATATATAGATAAATCGTACAAATGCTTACATATCAATAGACATAGAACATTTAAAAGAGAGGCGAAAGATACAAGAGGGACATTCAAACTCATAAGTCGAAAATAAACTGACATCGCCATGGCTAAGAGAGAGAAAAAAAAACAACAGGCAAACAATAGTACACAAAACACAACATAGAAAACTAAATACTGAGCAAGACGAACTCAACCAAAATCAGGAATATATATTAAATGTAAAGAATGAGAAGAAGAAAGTGAGGAAGACGACGAAGCATAAATTACGTATTGCATCAAATCTCTTTGCACTCTGCATCTATGCAAAGTTACAGTGAAAGATGTAAATCAAAAAAAAAAAAGGTTATTCTCATATTTTTTTTTCGTGATAAAGAATAGCGTGGGCCTACATGAATTGTGTTGCCAAATGCCAGAAACACGACGAAGCTGTTTGCATTGACTAGTATCTGTGAACGTAATTCAATGACGGCAGGCACGATCGCTTATAACGTAACGTCATTTGGTATCGTGGTACCTTTAATGACTCATTGGCATCCTATATTTCAAGTACTTGTTTTAATATTCATAGAAAACTTTATTACTTCTGTATATCATGTATATATGGTTTTCGGTTATGAGGCTGTCAAATTTTTATGTATTTGGCCAATCAAACGTTTGGTCTCGAGTTATACAGGTAAATGTCTTTCTGGAAAACGTCTCTTACTCTGAAATCGGTTTTTACATGTTGATTAGTTAATACTTATATTCATTTTCCAATTTTCATTCAAGTATAAAGTAAAATAACAAAAGTACCGAACTCGAAGGAAAATTGAAATCTGAAAGTCCCTTATCAAATTGGAATCACAAAATCTCAAACACATCAAACAAATTGAAAACAGCTGTCATATTCCTGACTTGGTACACGAATTTCCTTATTTAGAAAATAGTGGATTAAACCTGGTTTTATAGCTAGCTAAACCCCTCACTATATGACAGTCGCATAAAATTCATTTATATTGACAACAATGTGTGAACAAAACAAACAGACGTAATAGGTACAAATGCAAAAAATGGAGTTTTGCCTGTTCTGATACTAATCTGTTCAACATATTTATCAATTAGAAAATACTATTAAGAGCCTTTAATTTAGTAAATATAGTTATATTTTTTTATCATTTAGTCAATCATTGTGTATACGTATAATGTGTATGCGCATGTTTTGTTTAAGCTTTTGTGGATGCAAATATCGCATTAAAGAAACCTACACAGCTTTCCTCTACATTTGATCCTATAATAAATCAAGGGGTTGATTATACATGTTGTAACTCTACATATGCCGTTGATGGATTCAGGTCAGAATTGTTGGTCCATGGCGAATTTCTATGTGCACACTCAGAGAGTATAGCTAATCAAGAGTCATGGTGGGCAGTCGATCTTCAGAATGTTTATGCCATTAATGATGTAGATATCTTTGGACGTACAGATTGTTGCAGTGAGTGTTATCTTATTTTCTCGTACATTATATTATACAAATAAATCACGTGGTATTAATATCACAACTGTATGTCTGTATTTCGTTGAAGCTGAAAATACGCGAAAAAGCCAACACACGAGTTTATGATAAGTATAACCTCAGAAATCAGACGAAATCTTTAGATTTTGAAAATTGTATGCTTATAAATTTACGATGTGATATTCATAAGTGCCGATAACTGATCGCTCATTGAGCTTGATAGGATTTCAGAATTCTGGTCTTTATACTAATATTTCATCCTCTGTCCAATTATCATGAAACATAATATTTATAAATTTACCAAATCTAAGAATGATATATTTATAAGAAAAAAAAATCAAAAGTAGAAGAGTGCTTTAAAGGCGGGAACATTTTAAATTCAACGACCGCCTAAATACAAATTATAACTGAGACTGAGGGTAAATTTCAACCATTAGTGTAATATTTAAGTACAGCTCTTTATAAGAACCAGGCAGAGTGCCATATACATGTGATTTATGAGGGTTTCAATTTTTTTCTATAAATGGCCTGGTAGAAGCAGTAATTGAATACTGCTCAAAAAATATATTGAGTGGGAAAATATGAGTGGTTGCCATGGTAACAGACACTCTATTTTTTGGTAGTTAAGCATGATAAAATCTTTCAAAAATCAGCTAAATCACTACAATTCAGAGCCTAATTATGAATAGAATCAAACTTTTTCATAAATTTTCATATATAACATTGATATAACTTGGTTTAAGCTTCATTTTCGTTAAGATTGCATGTCAATCAAATTTGTAAATTTTTTTTAAAAATTTACCAAAAAATGCATATTTTCAACTTTTCTGAACTGTGGATTTTTGTGAAATTATCAAATTTTGTCGGGTGTTTTTCAGAAAAGTGCAAATGTGTACAGCATAGTTAGCATTGTAGTTATTAAGTTTGAATACTTCTTTACCGATTTAAATAGAAAAATGCATGGGACTCTCTTTAATTTTATCACCATAGCAACCCATTTTGTCCTTGCAAACGGAGTTAATATTTGAAGAATATTGCAGTTTAAGAACTTAAATGTCCTTAATTGTTCATAACCGATTAGAAAATACACAAAAGCATACGTTAACTCTAAAAAAAAAACATTGTTAAGTGTTACTGACCTCAATAGTTACCATGGAAACAAATATAATCCATAGCAACATCCATTCAAAAGATGTATAAAGAGGGGGGGGGGGGGGTAGGTTTATTTAATAAAAAAAATTCATACATGTAGATCCTTGGAAAGATAATTGCTGCAACGTTTGGTCGGATTTTGTTCAGAGTTCTTCATCTGATAATCAATTTATGAGTGGTTACCATGGTAACGGACAATCTATTTTTTGGTAGTTAAGCGTAGTAAAACCTTTAAAAATTGAGGGCTAAATCACTAAAATTCAGAGCCTGATTTTGAAAAGAATCAAACTGTTGTCAGGAATTTTCATATATAACATTGATATAACTTGGTTTAAGCTTCACTTTAGATAAGATTGCAGTTCAACTCAACTTTTAGATTTTTTGTAACAAATATACTTAAAAACACAAATTTTTAATTTTTCTGAATCATGGAGTTTTGTGAGATTATCAAAATTTCTCGTGTGTTTTTCCGAAAAGTGCAAATATGTTAAGCAGAGCTAGCATTGTAGTAACTAAGTTTGAATACTACTTTACCAAAATAAATAGAATATTGCGTGGGACTCTCTTTAATTTTATCACCATAACAACGTATTTTTCCCTTGGAAACAGAGTTATTATTTGTAGAGTTCTGCAGTATTGGGACTTTAATGTTCTGAATTGTTTCCAAACCTTTAAAAAAAATACATAGAAGCATATATATACTCTAATTCTAAACTACCATTGTTAAGTATTGTTAACAACAGTTGCCATGGTAACAAATATCACCCATAACAACATCCAATCAAAGATATATAATATAATTTTATGTAAAAAACTCATATAATTATGTAAATGATGTTCAGTTTTCTAATGGGAAGATAACTGCATGCTATGCTTTGTTTCACTCACAGTCCTGTCTTTGCTCCTTCAACCTTCTCCTTGAGCAGGTTCAACAAACTTGAAAACCGGGTTATACAATGTGGCATTTTGGGGAAGGGGGAGGAGGATTGGTACTTTTTGTTTAAATCTTTCATAGATCCTTATAAGGAAAGCTGAGAGGTTTAGCTAGCTATAAAACCAGGTTTAATCTACCATTTTCTACATAAGAAAATGCCTGTACAAAGTTAGGAATATATGACAGTTGTTATCCATTCGTGTGATGTGTTTGAGCTTTTGATTTTGCTATTTGCTTAGGGACTTTCCGTTTAGAATTTTCCTCAGTGTTCTGTATATTTTTTATTTTACTTTTTGCTACAACATTTGGTCAGGTTTTGTTCAGGGTTTTCAATCTGGTAAATAATAATTATTCATGAAAAGTTACTAACAGATGATGGACTTCATGGGTTTTGCAATAGCCCATTCTAGCTTTTGTCAAGGTCCATATTGTTATTGAAAGTAGTGCTCTGGCAATATAACGTCCTTTACCACTTGTAAGAAATTAAGAAATTTTGGCAAAATTCTCAAGTTCCTAGCGAAATAACTCTCACAAATTTAATACCAACAGCAAGAGACTCAACTTGAAATCTCACTTATAAATATAAGCTTACAAACCAAAAATAGAAACATTTCAAACTGAAACTGAAGTGACAAAGATAGACAGATGGACGGACAGACCAAGAGAAAACATATAAAGTCATGGTGTTTGAGAACACTAAACACATAACATAGGTAAAATCTCTTTGTTCTTATTGTGCTACAGTCTGGATAATGCACATCTAAGGTGTGCATTAAATACCTCAGATATACTGCACAGTTCAAAAGTACTCGTACCTTTAGGGGCGGATCTTGGATTTTGAAAGCGGTGTAATTCCATAAAATTAAAAAAATTTCATCGAGTGTAGCGAGACTAAAAACAAAGGAGAAGGGTCATTAAGGGCCATTTTGGCCCAATCTCAAAACTAGTGTTGTGAAGGATTTCCTGGCGAAACTAACATGACTTTGTCATAAAATGTGATTTTCTAACATTTTGGGCATTTTTCACCATTTTGGGCAAAAAGTAAAAATCAAGAAAAATTGAGAATTTCTGGATTTAAGTAATAACAAATTTATTAAACACAAGTTAAATGTATCCAATAATGCATATGTTATATAACAACACCAACAACTATATCAGAGTTTTTAATTGACATTAAACTGCAGTCAAATGTCATTTTTGGGGCAAAATCCATTAAAAATATACATAAAATGAGGATTTCTGGGATTATTTAATCACAAACACTGAACAATTAGTTAAAATAACAAGTATGGTGCATATGTTTTGAATTGATACAGTATACAATATCAAAGTTATAAAAATACATAAGAATGCATTTTTAAGTCATTTTTTGGCAAAATAGTGTAAAAATCTTCATAAAATGAGGATTTCTGGGATTATTTAATGACAAACACTACACAAATAGTTAAAATAACAAGACCGGTGCATATGTTTTGAATTGGTACAGTTTACAATAACAAAATTGTAAAAATACATAAGAATGCATTTCAAAGTCATTTTTTGGCAAAATACTGTAAAAATCTTCATAAAATTAGAATTTCTGGGATTTTTCAATAACAAACACTACACAAATAGTTGAAATAACAAGACTGGTGCATATGTTTTGAATTGATACAGTTTACAATATCAAAGTTATAAAAATACATAAGAATGCATTTTAACGTCATTTTTGGCAAAAACTGTAAAAATCTTCAAAATGAGGATTTCTGGGATTATTTTATAACAAACACTTCACAAATAGTTGAAATATTAAGACTGGTGCATATGTTTTGAATTGATACAGTTTACAATATCAAAATTGTAAAATACATAAGAATGCATTTTAAAGTCATTTTGGCAAAATACTGTAAAAATCTTCATAAAATTAGAATTTCTGGGATTTTCAATAACAAACACTACACAAATAGTTGAAATAACAAGACTGGTGAATATGTTTTGAATTGATACAGTTTACAATATCAAAATTGTAAAATACATAAGAATGCATTTTAAAGTTATTTTTGGCAAAATACTGTAAAAATCTTCATAAAATGAGGATTTCTTGAATTTTTAATAACCAACACTGCACAAATAGGTAAAATAACAACTATGGTGCATATGTTTTGAATTGATACAGTTTACAATAACAAAGTTGTAAAAATACATAAGACTGCATTTTAAAGTAATTTTTTTGGCAAAATACTGTAAAAATCTTCATAAAATGAGGATTTCTGGGATCATTTAATGACAAACACTGCACAAATAGTTGCAATAACCATACTGGTGCATATCTTTTGAATTGATACAGTTTACAATATCAAAGTTATAAAAATACATAAGAATGCATTTTAAAGTCATTTTTTGGCAAAATACTGTAAAAATCTTCACAAAATGAGGAATTCTGGGATCATTTAATGACAAACACTGCACAAATAGTTGAACTATTAAGACTGGTGCATATGTTTTGAATTGATACAGTTCACAATATCAAAATTGTAAAATACATAAGAATGCATTTTAAAGTCATTTTTCGCAAAATACTGTAAAATCTTCATAAAATGAGGATTTCTGGGATTATTTAATAACCAACACTGCACAAATAGTTAAAATAACATGAATGGTGCATATGTTTTGAATTGATACAGTTGACAATAACAAAATTGTAAAAATACATAAGAATGCATTTCAAAGTCATTTTTGGCAATATAGTGTAAAATCTTCATAAAATTAGAATTTCTAGGATTTTCAATAACAAACACTACACAAATAGTTGAAATAACAAGACTGGTGCATTTGTTTTGAATTGATACAGTTTACAATATCAAAATTATAAAAATACATAAGAATGCATTTTAAAGGCATTTTTGGCAAAATACCGTAAAAATCTTCATAAAATGAGGATTTCTGGGATTATTTTATAACAAACACTGCACAAATAGTTGAAATATTAAGACTGGTGCATATGTTTTGAATTGATACAGTTTACAATATCAAAATTGTAAAAATACATAAGAATGCATTTTAAAGACATTTTTGGCAAAATACTGTAAAAATTTTTAATAAAATGAGGATTTCTGGGATTATTTAATAACCAACACTGCACAAATAGTTAAAATAACAAGACCGGTGCATATGTTTTGAATTGATACAGTTTACAATAACAAAATTGTAAAATACATAAGAATGCATTTCAAAGTCATTTTCTGGCAAAATACTGTAAAAATCTTCATAAAATTAGAATTTCTGGGATTTTCAATAACAAACACTACACAAATAGTTGAAATAACAAGACTGGTGCATATGTTTTGAATTGATACAGTTTACAATATCAAAGTTATAAAAATACATAAGAATGCATTTTAAACTTAATTTTGGCAAAATACTGTAAAAATCTTCATAAAATGAGGATTTCTGGGATTATTTTATAACAAACACTGCACAAATAGTTGAAATATTAAGACTGGTGCATATGTTTTGAATTGATACAGTTTACAATATCAAAATTGTAAAATACATAAGAATGCATTTTAAAGTCATTTTTGGCAAAATACTGTAAAATCGTCATAAAATGAGGCTTTCTGGAAATATTTAATAACCAACACTGCACAAATAGTTAAAATAACAACTATGGTGCATATGTTTTGAATTGATACAGTTTACAATATCAAAGTTATAAAAACATATAAGACTGCATTTTAAAGTCATTTTTGGCAAAATACTGTAAAAATCTTCATAAAATGAGGATTTCTGGGATTATTTAATAACCAACACTGCACAAATAGTTAAAATAACATGAATGGTGCATATGTTTTGAATTGATACAGTTTACAATAACAAAGTTGTAAAAATACATAAGACTGCATTTTAAAGTCATTTTTTTGGCAAAATACTGTAAAAATCTTCATAAAATGAGGATTTCTGGGATCATTTAATTACAAACACTGCACAAATAGTTGCAATAACCATACTGGTGCATATGTTTTGAATTGATACAGTTTACAATATCAAAGTTATAAAAAATACATACAAATGCATTTGAAAGTCATTTGTGGCAAAATACTGTAAAAATCTTCATAACATGAGGATTTCTGGGATCATTTAATAACAAACGCTTAACTTGATACTATAACAATATCATAGTTATTAAAAGACATCAAATCATTTTTGGGCAAAAAACTATTAAAATTCTACAGCAATGAGAATTTCTGGGATTGTTTCATCATACTTGCTATGGTCTTTGAGATTATCATTTTACTCATGAAAAATTGTCAAATCAAATATATAAGAGCATGCAATATTGATTGCATTGCATGATCTACTCTCACTCTGTATAACATCTTTCCTGACTTCAACTAACTAATTATGAAATTCAAATGATATCCTTACCAGATAAGACTTTAATTGAGTTAAACTTGAAATATATACCAGCATACATTTTGGTTGATTCACTACCTACTAGATACTGAGATGGATATTAGAATTACACAGAAATGTACAGGACAGTGTCACACTTTCTATTGATCAATGACCTACAACTTAAGATGCAAAGGATGCAATGGATATGAAAGAGAAGATTGATGTTTATGGACAGCAACAACAAATAGCTGCTGACGGATGCAAAACAATGACAAAAGATCATCATACTTTCATTGAAGCAATTTATGCAAAATAATTCTGAATATAATTAAATAAAGAGATCATTTTATATGTACATAAATATTATGGGTATTCAGTGACTGACAATCAAATAAAACACATGCTAA
Source organism: Mytilus coruscus (assembly GCA_017311375.1). Lineage (NCBI taxonomy): Eukaryota > Metazoa > Mollusca > Bivalvia > Mytilida > Mytilidae > Mytilus > Mytilus coruscus. The sequence goes on along the minus strand of CM029598.1, from coordinate 5,922,822 downwards.
AGCTGTTACTCTTCAGGACAACTTGCTTCACTATCTGAGTCCTCAATCTCTTCTGGTACATTGGATGCATCCTCTAAATACATTGACCAGTTCTTGACATTGCGCACAGAATCAGCATACCTAGCATATCCTAAGTACCACAGTACTGATGAAACATGAGCACAAGCCCCCACAACACGAGCACCCGCCTTGCATTGGCAATACCACCCTTTAATTACTGCAGGCCCGTACTCGATCCACAGCAAGTATAATTTTGATGAGGTATGACGACTTTGGATTTTTACACGCAGTATATCCTGTATCTCATCATTTAACATAATAATGTAGTCGCCATCCTCATCTAAATGTTCACAAGTGTAGCTTCTTGCTAGTTTGAGCTGATACACCCCAACAGTTATGTTAGTTAATTCCTCCTCAGACAGAGTGGAAATCCTTCTACAACATTCTCTGAATCCATGTTTTTCCATGCTGCAATTCTTCTATCAAATTTCTCTTCCACCACTCTTTCATACAAGGCATTCCCTTTGGATGCTAACATCTTAAAATAATAATTATACAACATAAGCAATTGAGATTAATAATTAATTTAATTCTAGTTGTTTACTGGTATCTTGTACTGTTTGATTCCCAATATCATTATGATACCATTTAATATTTTATAATATATAATATAAAAAGAATTGACAAGTTTTAGAAACAGGTAGAAATAAAAGGTTTGCCGAACATTTCCTGCTTGTTTCACAGCAAGCACAAGTAAAAAAGATATTTTCTGACAATGTGTGTATAATGTTTTAATCCTACTACAAATACAAATTAAGACAAATAAAAGATTCTCAGAATAGATGTGGACAACCTGTGTTTCTGACTGTGAATTATAATGGGTGAAGCTCTGGAGTACTACATGTATTTGGGGACAATATGACACCATAATCAATTACCTGAGTAACCAACCACAAAACAATGCAAAACATCATTGAATGTCTATGGAATAGATTTGATACCAGAATAACCACTTCCGTTAATGGGTGTGGCTTAAAAGTGACGTTTGTATACTAAACCAATATTACTGTAGTGTATTCCTACCTTAGTAAACAGGCTCAATGCAGAATAATATTATCTTTATGGGCTTTGACAATAAAAAATGTCCTGAGAACAAGCAGTGAGCCCTCAATGGTCGCATGCAAACTGAGTCTTCAAATTCAGTTTAAAATTAATTCCAGATGTGTGAAACATAAGTGTAGTAATTTTAGATAATGTTAATTATTCTAGAATTATATTGCTTCCTTGTCTAAGTGCTTTAATTACCTTCATTTTAGCAGCAAGAAGTTGATCTTCTTCTTGATTTCCAGAATTCAAAGGAGGATTGTATTTATTACAAATGGCAGCTACTAATTTAATATCATCTCCAATGTGTGGTATCTGTGTGTTTGGCACAACATTTGCCAGGTACCGCCACAGTTTGAGTCTGCCATTTACAGACTCAACCACCCATCTTATTTTGGTGATCAACCTTGATGAATTTGCCTGAAACGTGAAATTGCAATTTATAATCCTAGCATTTTTAATTAGCTCAAAAACATTAGGAAACTAGAAAATTTTGGTATCCATTTGGAATACTTTTAATAAGACTTGGTAATCTGTACAACTACATATTGTGTCAGTTACCAATCAATTTCCACTAAAATCGGTTCAATACTAAGTTTCAAAGAAGTTGTGCTGACAATAAAGCTGCATCAGTAAAATAATTTTGAAATTTCTAAGTTCAAAGGGCATTACTCCCACATAATTCGGCTGACAAAAAATTCCTTGTAATATGGACATCTACAAATTGAAAGGTATAGCTGCCTGCAAATGGGTAACTGGTGCATCATTGAAGATCATGTGGTAATCACTTAATTTATTTTTGTAATTCATTTAGTGAGTTGGTGATGTCTTCGTGACATTGACCCATAACTGTACTTTTTCATGTTGCTGCTTAATAAGTTCATAAAATTAGGATCAGTATTGTAATACTGTAATATTGGGGGATACATAAATATAAGAAGTTAGCCTATGTGATGAACTGAAACATGAATTAAATATTAAATTGCTCATCAAGAAATCATTATACGTATGATGTAACACTAAGTATGTTTGCTAGTAAATATTGCCCTCTTTCACATTGATCATGTATATAAAAGTTGAGACAGAATAAATAATAGTGACGATCAAAATGAATGAATATCTGGGTTTTCACAATGAGATGTTACTGAACAGACACAATTTTAGGACAGTTTTATTGCTTACAATAATTTATACCTCTTCTACTGTGTGCTGCTTCTGTCCCTTTTTAAGGAAAGAAGGCATCTTGGAATGGACCCCCATCTCCTCCAGAAAGTCGACAGCATCCCGAAATCCTCGGTCCAATATAAGAATGTCCCCTTCTGTTATCCAATCAGTCATCTGTTCCATATTTAATTTAAAATTATGTTTGATAATGTTGGCATCATTGTTCTTGTAATCAGCGTGATATGGCCCTAACACTGATACAATATATCCTGTAGTCGATACAATAATCATCGGCTTAACTAACGGTCGATTTTATGAAGACTATATGACCGTCTTTGAAATTTAAAGTTGTTGCTTTTTGAATGTAAATGTAGGTACCATCTGCAACTAAAATGACAGGATTTTCAATTTCATTTCCAAATAATTCTTTTGCTAGGGTCTTGTATGATTGTCTTTGATGTCCTGTCTGGAAATGTGTTGAAAGCCAAGATATTTTGGAGTGAAGTTAATGGAGAGTTCTTTTCTAGCTGTTGCAATTGCTCTTCTTATTCCAGTTTTGCAAATATTGAAAAGTGTTGAAAGCATCCGGTATGACATTCCAGTTCTTAATCTGACAAGAAAAATGGCTATGCATGTTCTTATGCTTCTGTTTTTGTCTGTCTGATGGATTTGACATGTGAGATTAGGTCTTCAAAATTTTCTTTTGTAATGCCGGTAAGGTTTAGGAAATCAGAATCTTTGAGTGTGTTTTTGTTGTCAAAATCAATTCTTAAATTTTCATTTTTTAAAGCAATTGATCGGATATCAGTAATTAAAGCCAGCAGTTCTGTTTTGTTGAAAAATGTGGTTGATGATGACGATAAACTTTTGAAATGCAGGATGGCTTGTTCATTGAGGCTTCCATCTGAATCAATGTGTGTTGGACAGCAGCGTGCTCCGGACAATAGCAAATGGCCAGTTGATAAAAATGCTTTGTGTCTATTTTCTGTTGATAAAGTCTGAAATTTGGATTTTCTGTCTTTGCAAACGCAACATGAAGAATGGCTTTTTCCAGCTGATGTTATTGGTAGCTGTATTATTTTGGGACTTTTAATTGATGTAGTTTTCTGTTGTTTCTTTGCGGGTGGTTCATAGTCATCTTCTGATTCAGACAGTTGGTGTTCAGATTCCTCTTGGTTATCTTCATATCTGTTTGCCTGACATTTACTTTTCCAGTAAAATTGAGAGTAACATTTTATGCAGGTTACATCATTGTCTTTGCATGAAAATACTTTGAAATGTTTTCTATAATTAGCATATGTAGGACCAGCTATAAATCTCCTTCTGTCTGGTTTTGTTCTTTTCCACATGTTATACAAAGGAAGTCTTTAGGCCCTGTTCCAGGCATCCTATAAGAAAAACCAAATGTTGCTCAATAGATGTTAAGAAGTGAAAAACAAGAAATTTCCTTAGTACACAGATACCCCATTCGCACGTTCATTTTCTATGTTCAGTTGAACATGAAATTGGGGTCAAAACTCTAATTTGGCAGTAAAATCAAAAAGATTATATCATAGGAAACAAGTGTACTACGTTTCAAGTTGATTGTACATTGACCAAAACTTTAACCTGAAGCAGACAGACAGATGCACAAATGTACTTAAACTAAACATAAAAGTTTTTTGCTTTATGGTACCAAATAAAGGTTAAAGAGGCTTGAAGGTACAAAAAATCAGCAAATATTCAAACATTTTTTTTCATTACAAATTTTATTTATTACACTATAAGTTGTTATTTTATAATATGGTACAAAAATCAACCAAAAAAATCAATTTGTTTTGGCTCCAGATAACTTTTAAAATGTTTATATCATTGAAAATCTCCAAATTATCTCCCTTTGTGAAAAAAAATGCATTAAAATTGAAATATCTTTTTAACTCATCAGCGACCTATATTTTTATTATTTTTTCAAATAAGCTGTACTGAAACTAAACTAATGTAAAATTTAAGCAATTTCTGTAATTTCTTTTTTTTTTTATTTCGATATTACCTTTTTTCTCCTATTAGTTCAACAGAAAAAGTACCTAAACAAAATGCAGGCTTCTTTTGAAGGCAGATTGTGAACAGTGACCCCATATTTTTATTTTATTTTTCTATTGGGTATAGGATAAAGTTTATCTATAGAAAAAATAGCGAAATCCTATATAAGAAAAAATATTTATACCCACGAGCTAGCCCCTAAAACAGGAAAAGTGCTAATTTTTTATTCTCTGAGAGATACATGTCTTTTTACATAGATGCCACTTAAAGTGTTAATGCAAGTTTAAATGATGTATTCCTCTACAATTGTATATAAAATAATGCTTAGCTTTTTAACAAATATTGCTGTAATGTTGTGTACACAAAACTTTTATAAATAGAAAAGGATTAAGGATTTGTTTTCAAATTATCTCCTCATGTAACACTAACTACATGCTCCAATAGTGATGGAAATGGACAAATTAATATCTACATGTTATACATACCTTATATCTCATAGCACAATCCAATATATGCATACAATCTTTGACATATGTAATCTCCGATTGGGCTTGATCTGCTTTATTCCTGTAAAAGTATGATATATGTTTTTATAAATCAACTATTTGTCATTTGGCTATTTTTTTTAATGTTGATTGTCTATTCTAATGCAATATGTATGTAACACACATTTTCATATGTTAAAACTAACTGTCAAATACTTTATCTCTATGCCTCGTCCAGGAAGGGCCCATTCTTTACCGATATTTGGCAGCCATTTCGAAATTGCAATTTTTCAGGAATTCTGTTTTCCACCATTGATATGAAATCAAACTGACAAACAACCATACCTTTTAAATATCCTTTCATGCTATTTAATTGATATTTTAGCGAACAGCAATTTAAGCCAAAATATAAATCAATTGCTTTTAAAAGCAATTGTAAACGGTCTTTCACCCTTTGAAACATGACTGATTGATATGTGTGTGCGTGTGTTTGTTTGTTTGTTTGTTTGTTTGTTTCTTTCTTTTTAAAGGGTCCATATTAGTGTGTTGGTAAAGTTTCTATATTTAGTTAGTTGGAAAGTTTTATTCTCTTTCAGGTCCCGCGCGTATTTGTCTCGCGCCAGATTGTGGCTTCACATGACGAAGCTTTATAATAGCGAAAACTTAGTATTTTTATTTCTTTTAGGTGGAGACGTTGGACAGAGAACATGTATAGCGACGGAGTACACACAATGTATTTCTTTTGTCATTGTAGGTAATTGACGTTTTGATCACAGTTTACGAGCAGTGCATGCTTTGGATTTAATTGATCCTGTGTAACTTTAAAACACGTTTATCGAATAATCGTACAATGTACATTTTCAGCAGCAGTTTGTAACAGAGATTTGTATTTTCATCTAGGAGCAGACATTTTATTGTAGGATTTCCCGAGATTTACGGAGCTAGCAAGCGATTTTACGGCATTGCAATTTCTTTTCTCTATGGAAATTCTTGGGAGGTAACTGCACCACGTTGTTCTTTGAAGATGTAATGCATGTATACCCTGCTGACTGCAAATTTTGAGGTCAATTAGACATGTAGTTTCAGAGAAGATCAGATAACATGCATGTGGATTCTTTTTTTCAGAAAAGATGTTCATACAATAATATAAATCAATTGTTTTAAAAACAATTGTTAATGGTATTTTCCCCTCCGAAACATAATTGATTAATTCATTTGTTTATTGATTGATTGATTGATTGGTTGGTTGGTTGGTTGGTTGGTTGATTAATTGGTTGGTTGGTTTGTTTGTTGATTATTTAAACACGTGGGATAGAGTCTCTTTAAACAAGCGAAAAAGAAACAAATGAGATCTTGGACCCCGTATTAAACACACGAGACGGAAACATGCATGCAATGATTGATTGATTGCTTGATTGATTGATTGGTTGGTTGATTGATTGATTGATTGGTCGATTAAACACGTTGGATAGGGTCTCTTGGCACAAGCGAAAAAAAAAACAAATGAGACCTTGGACCCCGTATTAAACACATGAGAGGGAAACATGCATGCAATGATTGACTGACTGATTGATTGGTTGATTGATTGATTGATCGATTAAACACGTTGGATAGATTCTCTTGGCACAAGCGAAAAAAAAACAACAAATGAGACCTTGGACCCCGTATTAAACACATGAGACGGAAACATGCATGCAATGATTGATTGATTGATTGATTGATTGGTTGGTTGGTTGATTGATTGATTGATTGATTGATTGATCGATCGATTAAACACGTTGGATAGGGTCTCTTGGCACAAGCGAAAAAAAAAAACAAATAAGACCTTGGACCCCGTATTAAACACATGAGACGGAGACATGCATGTAACGATTGATTGATTGGTTGGTTAGTTGGTTGGTTTACTAATTAAACACGTTGGATAGGGTTTCTTGAAACAGGCTAAAAAAGAACTAAAGGAGATCTTGGACCCCGTATTAAACACATGAGACAGAAACATGCATGCACTGATTGATTGATTGATTGATTGATTGATTGGTTGGTTGGTTGGTTGGTTGGTTGAGTAAACACATAGAAACGAGCCACTAGAATCATGCAAAAACGGAATTTAAAGCCTAGATACTATATCTTAACACATGGGATCTAGCTTTTGAGAGATCCCTTAACAAATAGTAAGGTCAAAGGTCAATGTCAACCTACAAAAGCATTAAAACACACATAACACGCTTTAAATAGTGCCAAAAACACATAATTTGCCTCTTTGTCTATGACCTTGACCTTTGACCTTGGTCAAGGTCATTGGTCGACAATGTCATTGCAAAAGACCCTATGGGTCTAGGACCTTTTGTTTAAGAGTTTTGCCTAATAATGTCTTTATAAACCATCAATGGGGGTTATGTCCCTTACACAATGGTAAAACCAATACAGTCATAATGTAACAAAGTTGCCCCTTGAAGTACCAAACATGTTTCACTATTTAAATTTTCTGTATCTATAACCAGTCGAGAATTATAGGGAAATCAAAGACATATAAAAATCTAAAATATGACCTTGACCTAATTTTCTTTTTATTGGACCAAGGACCTCAAATCAAAAGACCCTAGATCTCTATCACTTATGGTTTACCAGTTAGAATTGCATATCACTTATATCAAATACATAAGGGGGGATAACTCTCATATGGAGTCTCCGGAAAGCTTCGGTCCAAATAAATATCCTAATCCTGAAGATGTAACGAGCAATTTGGTAAAATAAATTTGTCGTAATCTTTTACGGTTGCGAAGGAGTATTGGCCACACCAAAACAGTGTTTGGGAGATAACTCTTACAACGTAAAGTATTTGGTTACGCAGTTTTCAGTTTTAAAAGCGTATAAACTATACAATATCATATACCATATAGCTAAGCGACATCTTATGAAACAACAATACTACGCAAGAAAAAATTAGGCGGAAGAAAAAAAAAAAATAATAATCAGAACAAAATCAATAGGTCTTTCCACGGAAAAGTGGAAAGACCTAATTACGCTAATTAGTTGAAAATAGACATCAACGGTATACAAGTAATACATGTAAGTGATGTCATATTGTTACACTGATTAAAAGAAACCATACCTACACCCCAACTCCCCCTCCCCAACTCCCAATTTTTCTTCATGTGATTCGAATCACACATATAATTTTATTTGACCCCCTTTTCACATGTGACTGGAACCTCACATATTATTTATTTGTCCCTCCTCTCCATTTTTTTCTACATGTTAAATGTATTATTTTATTTAACTTGACCATAAATATTATATTCCATATTTTTAAGAATGGTACCTTGTGAAACTTGACATGTTCTATCAATACTGAATTCACTTTTCTTTTATTCTTCACATTAGCAACAAACATAATTAAAACATCTCAAGATCAAATATTAAAACAACAATGCTCCATACAGTCCATTGTTTAATACAATTGTAAAATAAAGATTTCTTTTATTTGAAATTTGAATTCACATTAAATCATTATGACATAATGTGTGCTTGCATGTAATTTTCATGGTTTACATGCAATAATAAAGTCAAATCATTGCAAAACAAGAAGATACCATGGTGCAAAGTCTCAGATACCATGCATATAACCTCAGTCTAGATAATGCCATGGTGGACACATAGCACTCAAAGTTCAAGACTATATTATTCATTTAACTGATATAGTTTGAACATTATTTCAAAGCAAACTTTGAGTTATTGTATTTCACTTGAGTGTTCTTACCATGCTCAAGACTTGCAACTACAATAAATGTACTGTTTGTGTTTGGGGTTGCTGTTTATTTATTATTTACTCAATTCTGAAATTATTCTGTTGTCGTTCTAAAATTACACTGTTATCTACTCAAAAGTATTGGCAAACTGGAAGTGGGTATTCGACTGACCAGGAAAGTTTAGTTATCACATGTGACAACTCAATATTGTTAATTAGGTGCTTGCCTTGTATGAAGTCTGTATACATGTTGTTTATGAGTAAAAGTGTGACCTTAAGGTTGAACAGATCAGTTGAATTCAATATAGCTGTATATAAAATTGGGTTAATTATATGACCACACACTTTTACTTGTGAAAATATAAACTTACACATGTTGACAATCCTATTCATTGATGGTCATATTTATAAATAGTATAACAACTATCAATCATATATAAGTACAATCAGGTCATCTGTATAATCGAACTGAAATAATTAAAAAATGCATAAGTTTTATGTAACACCACCTTATTTGTGTTGGATCCCTCAACTGAGTCAAACCCAACATAGACGGGTCAAGATATATAAAAAACTATAAAGGATACATGTACCTTTATACTTTACAGTGTTCTAGCCAGGATTTGAAAAAGGGCAATTTAACACGTAAATGTCATTGAAAAAAGGGCAATTTAATGTGTTGATGTCATTGAAAAAAGGGCAATTGTTTAAGCCTAATTATACATCAAAATATACATGTAGCTAAGGCACTATAGCATGATCAAGTTTTAATGAAATTATGTATTAAATTCTATCCTTTTTGCACTATCATCATCAACACATGTACTCACTCTTACACCTAGCTGTGTATTTTTTTTTCTTCTTGGTTGTGAACTGGGCAATACCTTATTCATATGAAAATCTAATTTATATGACATAACGTACGACCAGAGTGGTTGTGTATGTTAGTATTGTGTGCTTATAGTGTGCTTACATACTGCTTAGGAAAATAAAGATATAGCTGTGTATTTCAGGGAAGAGTGTTCAAGGCAATTTGACATGTAATTTTCAATATAATATTACTATATCGCACTTGATAAATCATTTAATGGAATTGAAGATATAAAAATAGTTTTCAAAATATTTATTTTTTAATGTTTTAATGTGAAAATAATTGAAATTAATATTTTGATATGCATTTGCATTTTATTTGTTATAAATTAAATCTGTTTTTCGAAAAGAACATAAACTTTACAAGAATAATATGATATGTACAAAAAGGGAAGTAATGCATTTGTTTTGTCAAACATTATTAAGATGAACAAATTATTTATAACCTAAAGCTAGGGTTATTAGTGTTAATTAACAATGTGCTTGACACTAAAGCTGTCAAGTGAAGCCATGTACTTAATGGGTCACTTAATTGGACAGTTTTAATACACAACCAGCTGAACTTCCTGTTTATGGAAGAATTACGAATTTGCCGGTATTTCCTAGGCAGAAATTCCGAGATTTTTGCTATAAAAGGGCAGGGCGCCTGAGAAATGCAGTTGGACTTCTTGAATAACTTTTCCAATATTTCATGTTCCTCTACTGTTGTACAATTAAAATAGTCATGGAATGGTTGAAAATGACATTTTTTTTCAAGTACTTACAGGTTTTAATTTTGAAAACTTCCAAAGAAGAAAATGATAGATTTATTAAACTGACTTTTCTCTGAAACTTGGATTTTTGTATATTCTCAAACACCCTTTTGGTACCTAAAAGGATACAAGAGGGTTTATCAGCCATTTGTCAGCAGAACCTGTGTTACATTAACATTTAAATAAAATATGGTAAAAAGGAGATGTAGTCATTGCATGCTTCAAAATTGTGAACATTAACATTGAATGAAAAAAAAGTCAATTTGCAGTGGACAGAAGTACATGTATAATTTTTGTTATATTATTCCTGCTTTAAGATGCAGTGGGGGGTCCCAGGGGTCTGGGGATTGGAATCCCCTCTTTTTATGGAAGATTAATGCATTTGAATGGGAGCATATAGTTGGAACCCTACCCCCTTTTATCTTTGGTTGAGAATACCCCCACCCCTGTTTAAAATTGGCTGGATCCACCCCGAGATAAAAAGCAGTAGAAGATGTACAAGTTCTGTTGCTCGCCTTAATCAAGAGAAAACATCTGAACATCCAAAGATCCAGAATTGGGTTTAAAACATAATAATCAACACAAAGATAACTGAACAAAAAGCTGTATTGCAATCTAATATCCTGCAGTTCTCATAATTCCTATTATATGTATTATTTCAAGATTTGCTTTACTTTTTTTTTCTTATATTTGAATTCAAAAGTCCTGCAAACAACTGCTGAGTCCTTTCAATTAAATTATTGATTGAATAATAAGCTAAGCTGACCAGTAAATAAAGTCTGAAAATGCTTTGTTGAAATAAAAGAGTGGTATTATGTCATAAAATATACTGAATCAACTTCAAATTTAATCCAAATTCATATTTACCTCCTCTAAAATGCATAGTCATTGAATTGAACTACAAAATCAAAAACCTGAGACTACTACAATTAATGTATAACAAAGAGATTGGTCACTTCCCCAGAGTTCTCAAAATCTTTTTTCACCTGGTGGTCCTTGAAGAAAATCTGCAGGTACTCACTATCATTTCTATTGCAAATTACCAAAATTGTGTTGGTCCTTCCCAAAATGTGGTGGTCAAATCCTAGGACCGCCACATTTCGAGAACTCTGTTTCCCATGTTATAGTAGTCTCAGACAAAACAAAACTGACTTAAATACAGTATGTTCAGAAATTTTTCGAAGAATGGACAACAATGAGATATTTATTATTCTGATATCAGAAATAATCACATAGTATCAAATCAGAATGCGAGTTGTTTTATTGAGATAATCAATTTAATCACATTATTTACTTTAATAAAAACCTCATGATATTATCTGAACTTAGTCATGACTTAGCTTGTCAACATCTCACTTACATTAAATACTTAAGTTAACCTGATAGTACTAAAATAAAGAGATGTGGTATAAGATAAGATAAGATAATTTTATTCCAGTTAAAGGGTCCATGAAGAGCAAAGTAATTTATCACAATGATTTTTATAATTGACACAAAAATGTTGATATAAATCATATTAATATGAATATAACCATCTCAATTCTTAGATTTTAAACCACAGCCAGATCAGAGCCACACATATATTAGAAAAAAAGGCATAGCAATCATATCTATTATAAACAGGCAAATATTCTCAACGTCTTAAATAAAACAATATCTGTACTATATTGATATTTTCTCAGTTCAAAACATTTATTAAATTGCAACACTTTTCAATACCTCTAGGTTTTCTTGAATAAAAAGCCAATTAAATTTGGCACTTGTGCTTAACTTTTCAAAATTTTACAACCTATTAATATATTATCATAAAATTCTTTTCTTAAAAAGTTATAAAGGGACACTGAAATTTAGATATGGTATAATTGCCAATGAGATAACAGTCTAGAAACTATCCACCAGAGTCCAAGTGTCTGTTAGCAGTAAAACTATAAGTCACTTTACAGACATCAACAATGATTACATTTCATTGTTTTCAAGCAAATGAGGAAAAAGAGTAATACTAGCTTTTGTCTTACTACATGTACTAGCTTTTGTCTTACTACATGTACAAGAGAATATAAGAAATAATAATATAAATAAGGAAATAACAGAGACAAAAAAGACCGGACTTAGCCACTGGACTTTATGTAAACTATTCCCTTACTAATCCTTAGAGGAGCTGCTGTATACTTAGAAAGAAGGATGTTGAGGACTTGGCCCATCAATCAGCATTTTAGACACTACATTATGCCAATTTATGGTCAATTGCAATCTGCCCTATTTGTTCCAACCTATAATGAGTATTAAAATTAATACCTAGGGTGGGAATTAAACCCATGTATGTTCATTTACTCTATTGTTCTTTATGTACATACATTGTACATGTATATGAAATATATCAAACATAAAAATGCTGTAATGTAAATATGGTAATTTGTAAACATCATTACAGCCTCATTTTCAGTTTTTAAAGACCTAGTAAAGGAAGTCCCTGGGCCTAGCTAGACGTTTTTCTTAGGCAAGATGTATTACATAACTCTTGAAAGTATAACACGATAATGGTAATTGCCAAGTATTTAGTAACAACAACGTGCAATTTAGGTAAACAAACATCAACAATCTACCACGTGTTTGTCTGCTGTGCTTGAATTCAAAACGACCCATCACTGGCATCAGGCTTATTTACACGAATTTTGTTAAAGCAGACAGTTAAATATGTCTGGTTACCTTATAAGTTCTATAAAGAATGCATTTGCTGTGATGAATTGTGTATACATGGAAATATAATGAAGATAACATTGATTTTTTTACCGTAAATTTTGAATACACAACATTCCCGAGGTATCCCCACAAAACACATGGCTACTTTGTAACGATGGCTGGTAACGTGTAGCCACTTTATAACGGTAAATGTGATTGGATGATCTTCAAAATCAATAATAAAATTGCTAATATTTTCAATCTTGGATTAAAGGACATTGCAAACATTGCCAGCGTATCATGCATAACCAGTCATGTGCAAATATATCTTTTAATTTGTTTTTACACTTACTTTTCTATGTTTTAGTTAATTTAATGTTTTAATTTACTACAGAACGGAACATCGTTCTCAAGGATGCCGCCGAAAAAATTATAGGTGGCGCTGTTTGTAGGCGTAAACATTTTACATACGGGTCCTTTTGTGTCGACAAGTTGACCTTTATCTGTCAGATTCAGGCGTTTGCCGTTCAACTGAATGACAGAAAAAGGCAAGGGCGTCATTAAAATAGGGGCGCTGCTCCTGTTCAAACTTTTAGCTAGAACACTGCTTAATTCAGGGCTTACATGTATAACATTATATAGTGAAAGAAATGCTTAATTGATTATTCAGCTACATGTTCAAGTACAATATTTTGGCGGTTATTTTATGGCAGATTCAAAATTTCAATACATATGCATGTTTTGTTTAAAAGTGGTGGCATTTATTTCGGCGATTATGTTGTTTCTGCGAACAATAAGGAAAATTTGCACCCTGTGAAAATAACCCGCTATATACAGTATTTGTAATGAGCTTTAACACAAACTAATGGATTGTTTTAATCTTTTTTTCTTATATTGGCCACATGTGTGCATGCAACCTTTGTTTACATGAAGCAACAAGTGGTTATATAATGACTGAAATACTGTAAGACCAAATTAATTTTCCCCTGCATTAGGGTTCCTCAGATAAGTCTGAAATGGTCAGGTTAGGGAATCGGGGAAGTACATGTATTGCTCAAATTAATTGGCAACAATGCAATATGTAAAATGTTCCTTTTTTATGCCATCTATTAGTTGTACACTAGTTGTAGGTGCTTGCAGCTAAAGGAAGGACATATTAGTACAGAAGTACATTGTGATTGTTTAAAAATATTAAAAGCTATTAAATCCTTCTTCCTTGAGAGATTGATTTTGTGGTTTGGGAAATATTTGTAGCCTTTCATTCAAGTAACATTATATAGTCTCATACAATCCAGGACTATATAAAAGAAGATGTGGTGTAATTGCCAATGAGACAAATCTTTACATGAGACAAAATGCCACAGAAATTAACAACTATAGGTCACCGTTCTGTCTTCAAAAATAAGCAAAACCCATACTGCATAGTCAGCTATAAGAGGCACGACAAATATAAAACAATTCAAATCAGAAAACTGAAGGCCTAATTAATGTACAAAAAAAATGAATGAAAAACAAATATAAATATGTATGGCAACAACAAACAACAACCGGCTCCTGACTTGGGACAGGCACATACATACAGAATGTGGCGAGGTTAAACATGTCATGTTAGTTGGATCCCAACCCTCAAGCCCCCTATCCAATGGGACAGGGTGTGACAGTAACAACATAAAAACGAGTTATAAAAATCGGTTGAAAAAGGCCTAACTCATCAGATGGATACAAGTAAAAATAAATCTAACAAAACTGGGCACTTACACATTCCAACAAGAAAAAGACCATGTATATACAGAGGTGTTTTTGTTGTTGTTTATTTTAATAAGAGGTTAGTCTTATAACAGTTATCAGTATTTGGCTAACCTCTACAAATACTGATGTTAAATTAATATTTTATTGAAAGAAACATGTGCATAAGTTACAATGTTGACATCTGTTAATTTTTTAATTATAGGTAATATCCTTTCTCAATTTTTTTTTTGGTTCTAATTCAAACTTTTCCAAGGATAAATGGTCGGTCCCTAATTGCTTGTATTCTTATTTCCAGAATGATTAAGCAATGTTTGCACCGAAATACAGTTATGATCACCTCAATTGTGTTCTTTGAGGGAATAATTTTCAGCAATAATATCGACCCGATTCGAGGTTATGTCTTATGATTGAAGATGATGTATTTTACCAAAATTACATTTTCTCCAGTTACTGAAGAAGTCAACAGGACGATGTCTACATAACATAATCATGTGTTTTGCATCCCATTATTTCTCACCTAAATCTACAGCGATTTTCATGTTGATTTCTGTTGTTGTCTGCTGTCATCTGTCAATCGTCTGCTTGTTATCTGTTTACTTCCGGGTTACACTAATGTCCTGACAATGTCCTGACAATGTCCTGACAAAGTCCTGACGGATATGAAAATGCTAATTACGTTTTCATTATTTAAAGGATTTACTTCAAATTTGGAACCAAGCAAGATGACAACATTTATTTAATAAATAAAAGAAAAAAATATTTTTAAGAGTTAGAAAACTTGACCTGACCAACTTCGACTTTGAAATCACTAATGTCCTGACCAATATGAAACGGCTAAATACTTTTTTATTATTAACAGGATAGACTTCAAATTCGATATCAAGGAAGATTAAAACATTTAATACAAAATATAAGAAAAAATGAAAAAAAATAATTTTAGAGTTAGAAAACTTGACCTGACCAACTACGACTTTGCCGCGACTAATGTCCGGACCGATATAAAATGATAATTTCTTTTTATCTTTGGAAGGATTGACTTCAAATTTGACACCAGACAAGAAAGTAACATTGATTTAATACTTATTTGAAAACAATTGGGAAAAAATACTTTAAGGGTAAAAAACTTGACCTGACCAACATCGACTTTGTCGTGACTAATGTCCTGACCGATATAAAAGTGCTTATACTTGTAAAATTGTTGGTATGATTGAGTTCTTATTTGAAACCAAGTCAAATTATAACGTTTTTTTTTATACTTGTTACAAAGTAATTGGAAAACAATATTTCATACGAAATAAAAACTTGACCTAACCACCTTCAATTTATTAAACTTAATACACAAACAAAAACGTTTTTAGTTCTTACCTTATATTGGCATTGAATTTATTTTTATCCTATCCATAAAACACAACATCCAAAGCAAATAAATTTGGTTAAATGAAAAGTTAGGGAATATGAGTACAAGTTGCTGACTGTGAGTATTGTTTACCCTCATTTCACAACTCTACTTGTTAATTTGATTAATAAGTGTGACTTATGAAACTAATTATATTTATAACTCTAAGTAACTAATGTTCACTTTTAAAAAGCAATCACCAAAGCTTGTAGAAGCCCATAAATACCAATATATTGTTTATCATAAATTATCAGTCTTAATAATAGCTGGTCACAGTTCACGTTCATAATTAATTAATTGGATTAACAAGTAGGTGATTAATCTAATCATAACAAGCCCCTAATCAGATTAACAAATAGAGCAATAACAAAAAGTTAACATGCATAAACAATACTCACATTCAGCAACTGGTTCTAATATTTCTCTTTCGTTTCATTTCAACAGTATCTTTCTGCGTTCAATGTTGTAATATTATTGTGATCGGATATTTTTAATTTCAATAATTTAAGGTAAGAGGTTAACATTTTCTTTCAGTTAGAAAATTGATCAGGACAAGTTCGACAATGTCAGGTCAATATTTTTTTACCCTTGCAATATTTGTTCACATTTTTTTCTTTTTGTCATTTAAATATTTAATAAAATATTGATATTTTTCAAACTTAAAGACATTTATTTAAGAAATATACATAGTCTTTCTATTTTTTAAACGAACATGTCTTTTTTGGTGAATAGCCTATGTTGGTCAGGTCAAGTTTTTTGGTCTTTTGAATATTTGTTTTCTTTTTATTTCTTTTTATTTCTTTGTTAAATGTCGAAATCTTCCTTGATACTAAATTTGAAGTTAATCCTTCCAAAGATAAAAAAGATATTATCATTTTTATATCGGTCCGGACATTAGTCGCGGCAAAGTCGTAGTTGGTCAGGTCAAGTTTTCTAACTCTAAAAATTTTTTTTTTTTCATTTTTTTCTTATATTTTTGTATTAAATGTTTTAATCTTCCTTGATATCGAATTTGAAGTCTATCCTGTTAATAATAAAAAAGTATTTAGCCGTTTCATATTGGTCAGGACATTAGTGATTTCAAAGTCGAAGTTGGTCAGGTCAAGTTTTCTAACTCTTAAAAATATTTTTTAAAAATGTTTTTTCTTTTATTTATTAAATAAATGTTGTCATCTTGCTTGGTTCCAAATTTAAAGTAAATCCTTTAAATAATGAAAACGTAATTAGCATTTTCATATCCGTCAGGACTTTGTCAGGACATTGTCAGGACATTGTCAGGACATTAGTGTAACCCTTACTTCCGGTACATAATTTACAAAACTGACCCGGATTTTTACAACAAAAAACGGCGATTTTATTATTTTCACTGTGGCCGCATGCGAGTTACAAAATGAAACTTCGCCAATATCTTCCAAATAAAATTCAAAACTCTCCATCAAATATTATTCTGTAACTTGCATGCGGACAAATCCAATTTGGTTGAAATCATGGTAAAATTTCCGGATATGAACGCATTCCGGCTACAAATGTACAGGTAAGTTCGAGTTATCTCGCTTGGTACAGGTTTGCATATCACGATTAACGTAACTTTTGACGAGACTGATATTTAATCTAAAACTTTGTAACATTGTTTTACTCATAACGCTTATTAATTTTGAAGGAATAATTGGGCCTACAGAGCCCTCAAATGACACTTCTCCTTTTGATGATTTTAATGTCAAAATATGAAATAGAAACATACTTTGTGTACAGTGTAAATCTTAAATAAGTGCTTCAAAGCCAAACCAGATAATAACTATTTTATTTATTTCTGCTAAAAAAAGAAAAGCATGTTTGAATATCCAAATAAATGAAATCTGATATGGATTAGTTTTTGTGCTCAATGGAATTTATTACGACTTGTTGAATATTTATTCCTATTAAGTGACTAGTTCGGGATCGAATTTAATGAAGATCATATTCAAGTGTATGTCAAAACAGGGAGCGGCGGATTCGCTGCAGATCAATCAGACTTCGTTAAGATGGACACGTCTTCAAAAATTGATACAGTAGGAAAACAAATTGGGGGGACTGGGGAGTTTAAGATTGGAAAGTGAAACTTTTTTTTCTGTTTATTTTATTTTCTAAATTTAGGTATATCTCTCCTCGGTTCATCTTTCTCTAAGCATATTATTGAGGGAAAGAAAAGCAATTATTCTATACTCAATAACCCTTTAGTTATGATACACCTATTTGAAAGTACACCAAAACAGAACTAAAACTGTAGGAGATGTAGGTTATACGAGAGCAATCAAACGACAAAAACAACTAAAGACATCTAGCGGGCAACATACATTTTTTTCAAAAATAGTTATAGGTGTCTCCATAATATGACAAATTCTTAATCTTTACTAATTTATATAAATATTGAGAATAAATCTAACAGAAACGATTAAAAAATCTACCATTAAATCGCAATTCTTCAAATAATGTAACAATTTAGGAAGAAGCCTAAATATAAAAAAGTTAATAATTTAAAACTTACCAACCTTTTATTACTACATAATTAAAGGCGTATTTCCCCTTTCTTTACCCTACAAGAAACTTTCTTTGAAGCCGTGGATTGCGATTTATCGTCCGCATATTTCCAAAATGTACACGTAAATTGGTGGCGTCATGTGGTAAAACAGTTATTGGCCAATTGAATCGGTATATATTATTTACTATGCATGGTTGGGATGACCCTTTAACCTGAACTCCTTTAAAGATACAGAGTGATTGACAGAATGAGACAGTAATTGACATGATAGGAGAAAAGGTGAGATATTTGCTTTTGCTGCGTTAGTTTAGAAAATAAAGTAGAACACGAAAAGTCGAACATATTATATGGTATGTATTAAAGGAAAAGAAAGTGCTCCAGTGTTTATTTTAGTTATTGCCCTTGTACCTTGGATAGATAAAATATGTGCAACGCGGGGGACATTGGAAATTTGTTCTTTTATTTCACAGGGGACACTGAAGTCTTGTTTTCATGAACGATTACAACTTGATGGGACTAGAAAGCATTGATAATTACAAAGCAAAATAAGATTAGTATGTACTGCGCTGTTTCTAGTGTTGCAGTTAAGAAATAAGACCATGTTTGTAATTTGTCTTCGAATTAACTGTTAATCTTGTATTTATGCACACCTTCTCGGCTTAGTGGTTTGATTCCAAATCTTGGGATTAATTGACAGTCTTTTATAAAGGTTACAGAGACGGATACAGGGTCCGAGGAAATAGGAAGCGTAATTTATTAAACAAAAAATTCTCTGAAACTGACATTATCAAGATGCTTGATTTCTTGATTGACAACATATTTGTTACGTTTGGAGGACGTGTTTTTCAACAGACTGTCGGAATTCCAATGGGAACCAATTGTGCCCCTCTTCTTGCCGACTTGTTTCTTTATTATTATGAGGCTGACTTCATACAGGAACTTCTTAGGAAGAAAGATAAGAAGTTAGCAATATCCTTTAACTCTACGTTCGCTATATAGATGATGTTCTCTCACTAAATAATACAAACTTTGGTGACTATGTTGAACGAATCTATCCCATCGAACTAGAGATAAAGGATACTACAGATACAGTTAAGTCTGCTTCATATCTTGACTTACATCTAGAAATTGACAATGAGGGTCGGTTGAAAACAAAACTTCATGACAAAAGAGATGATTTCAGCTTCCCAATTGTGAACTTTCCATTTCTATGTAGCAACATTCCAGCAGCGCCTGCATACGGAGTATATATCTCCCAATTG
This sequence comes from Mytilus coruscus, assembly GCA_017311375.1. Lineage (NCBI taxonomy): Eukaryota > Metazoa > Mollusca > Bivalvia > Mytilida > Mytilidae > Mytilus > Mytilus coruscus. The sequence continues at coordinate 5,903,076 of CM029598.1, read as the reverse complement.
ATACGATATTCCCGGGCTTGTGTTTCCTATCATGATTTCCTTGATAGAGGATTGCTGCTCACAAGGAAGTTATTAAACCAAGAGTTCCAAATGGTGAAGTTGAAGTCATCCCTTCGTAAATTTTACGGACGCCATCACGAGTTGGTTGACCGTTATGGAATAACCGTTTCACAGATGATATCGGATATGTTCCTTATGTCGTAACTACAATACCCTCCCTTTTCACGAATGTGACTTACCGAATTAGACTATTTACCGGATTTGTAATAACATAAGCAACACGACGGGTGCCACATGTGGAGCAGGATCTGCTTACCCTTCCGGAGCACCTGAGATCACCCCCAGTTTTTGGTGGGGTTCGTGTTGCTTAGTCTTTGGTTTTCTGTGTTGTGTCATCTGTACTATTATTTGTCTGTTTGTCTTTTTATTTTTGGCCATCGCGTTGTCAGTTTGTTTTCGATCGATGAGGTTGACTGTCCCTCTGGTATCTTTCGTCCCTCTTTTATAAAAGTTTAAAAACCGTTGAGAGTAGCAAAACGATTTTTTTGGAGATTCAACCTAAAAAAAATGATACGTTTTTATACGCCCGTTTACGGGACGTATCATGGTATGCCGTTGTCCGTCCGTCGTCAAAGAAAAGAGGGACAAAAGATACCAGAGGCACAGTCAAACACATAGATTGAAAATAAACTGACAACGCCATGGCTAAAAATAAAAAGACAAACAGACAAATAATAGTACAGAAGACACAACACAGAAAACTAAAGACTAAGCAACACGAACCCCATCAAAAACTGGGGGTGATCTCAGGTGCTCCAACATGTCGGACATTAACCCAAAAACGCTTTAACCAATTTGCATAGAACTTTAGGGAATTGTTTATATCTATTGACATGAGCTCCCTTTCGTTTTTTATGAATTTTAGATTTAACGTTTCCGAGTTATGGTATGTTATTCATTAAAAAAAGGGGGATTTTCCAGTTTTCGGACAATAATTCAAAAATGCTTTCACCAATTTGCAAGAAATTTTGGTGAATTGTTTATATCTATTGACGTGAGCTCCCTATTGAAATTAATAAATTTTAGATTTTACGTTTCCAAGTTACGGGGTTTTATTCATTAAAAAAAGGGGGAATTTCCAGTTATCGGACAAGAACTCAAAAATGTTCTCAGCAGGTCTAATGAAACTTTGGTAAACAGTTTATATCTATTGACGTAAGCTCCATTTCAATTTTTATAAATTTTAGGTTTTAGGTTTCCGAGTTATGGGGTTTTATTCATTAGAAAAGGGGGGATTTTCCAGTATTCGGACAATAACCCAAACATGCTTTCAGCAGTTCTCATGAAACTTTGGTGAATTGTTTATATCTAATGACGTAAGCTCCCTTTCGATTTTTATAAATTTCTGATATGACACAGAGAAGTAATTGAACTTTATTCTTTGAAAATGCGACAGGCGTATCCTGCGCTCATGGCGCAGCTGTTTATTACATGTTTACTATCAAAAAGTAGAGGAGGGGGATTTCAGAAGGATTAAACTTGTGCTTCAGCTAAATCCCCTTCTCCCCGCAAAAAAAGATCTAATGTTACTGGAATCATAAAATTATGAGATATATGTAGTACGGTGCATAATTAAGAATGATGCATAATTAACACAATTATTTTGTACAATCACTTTGTTTTGATATATTTTTGCCATTAATAGCATAATTATTTTACCGGGATTAGCACAATTCCAACTAAGCAGATGTATCTATTCGTCTATCTCGGAGATCCCGAATTCCAATTGCGGAATAGTAGTACAACACGAGTTATTAATGATATGTTAATAACTATATATTAACAGAATTCAATTACTGGACTTCTTATATCAACGATCTCCAATTGACTATTCATTTTTTTAAGTCCCCACCGACTTAATATATGTTAAATTGGTCTGTCCGTCTATCCGTCCGTCCATCACACTGCAGTTTCAGTTTGGAAATGCTTTGACCAAATGATTCTATTTTTGGTTTGTAAGCTTATTATTATATTACAGGTCAAGTTTGTGATTTTTGCTGGTGGGATAACATCTCAGGCTTGTGTGTGCCCTGAGAAATTAAGAATTTTCTTACAACTGGTAAAGGGCAATATATATCTTACCTTACTATTAGCCAGGTTGGGCTATTGCAATCCCATGAAGTTCTTCATTTGTTAAACTTTCATAAATTGATTATCAAATGAAGAAATCTGAACAGAATCCGACCAAACGTTGCTGCAATTATCTTTTCAAGGATCTACATGTATGAAAAATTAAACATGCCCTCCCCCATTTTTCACCAACCCTCCAACCCTAATGTTACATTATATATTACATTTGTTGAACCTTTTGAAAAAGAACAGACAAGATTGTGAGTGAAGCAAAGCATGCAGTCATATTCCAATTCGAAAATAAACACCCTCTATATATGTATTTTTTTTACATAAATTTTCATTTATACATCTTTTGAATGGATGTTGCTATGGATTTAATTTGTTTCCATGGTAACTATTGAGGTCGGCAACACTTAACGATGGATTTTAGAGTTAGTGTATGCTTTTACGTATTTTCGTATTGGTTATGAAGCAATTAAGGACATTTAAGTTCTTAAACTGCAATATTCTGCAAATAATGACTCCGTTTCCAAGGAAAAATAGGTTGCTATGGTGATAAAATTAAAGAGAGTCCCACGCATTTTTCTATTTAAAATCGGTAAAGAAGTATTCAAACTCAATAACTACAATTCTAACTATGCTGTACACATTTGCTCTTTTCTGAAAAACACACGACAAAGTTTGATAATTTCACAAAAATCCACAATTCAGAAAAGTTGAAAATATGCATTTTTAGTTAAATTTTTACAAAAAATCACAAATTTAGTTGACATGCAATCTTAACTAAAATGAAGCTTAAACCAAGTTATATCAATGTTATATATGAAAATTTATGAAAAAAGTTTGATTCTGTTCATAATCAGGCTCTGAATTGTAGTGATTTAGCTGATTTTTGAAAGATTTTACCACTCTTAACTACCAAAAAATAGAGTGTCTGTTACCATGGCAACCACTCATATTTTCCCACTCAAATTTATTTTTTGAGCAGTATTCAATTACTGCTTCTATCAGGCAATTTATAGAAAAAATCTGAAACCCTCATTTATGGCACTCTGCCTGGTTCTTACAAAGAGCTGTACTTAAATACGATATGCCCCATATATAATTCAGTAATTTAAGTGGTGACCATGTATAATTCGTTTGAAAATTATTTTTATTGTATATTTTATAAATAAAAAGTAAAACAAAAGAGAGGCAATAGATACCAAAGAGACATTAAAACTCATAAGTCCAAAATAAACTGACAATGGCATGAAACAGAAGAAAAATTATTAAAAGACAAACAACATTATACAATACACATTTAAAAAAAAAAAAACTAAGCAACTGTACTCATGTACACAGCTAAGTTAAATGGAAAACTTTATTTCTCATAATTTAACAAGTATGTAATAAAAATAAATGCAGGGTATTCAGAAGTATTTGTATGCTTAATTGATTGTAATCGTTACTGGAAACAATCACATAGAAGGCTTAATAAATAAATAAGCTTTCATGGAAATTCAAGTCGACATGCTTATCCCCACCCACTTCAAAAAGTGCAGACATCAATTAATTGAAATCAGGACATGACCATGGTACTCTACTAAAGTCTACGTAAGATGTTATTACACAGCAGGAATTATTCATGTATATGGTACACTATTAAAGTCCACGTAAGATGTTATTACACAGCAGGAATTATTCATGTATATGGTACACTACTAAAGTCTACGTAAGATGTTATTACACAGCAGGAATTATTCATGTATATTACGATCAGTTTCTTGTTCTACCACATAGCACAAGAATAGAAAAGATCTAATTTTTTGAATTTGTCGAACAAATACATAATGTTTACAAAGGAAAGACGATTCAAAAATTGTTTGTTTGATAAATGATATTGCTGCACTGTGAAATACAACTCTTTTATTAAATTGTAATAATATAAACAATGTTGTCTCAATTCTATACCCGTTTATTTGATAACTGTTGTTTAATGTTCAATATTCCGTTTAAGTTATGATCTGGTTTTATATGCTTCACATAATTCTGTTGGGTGTATTTACTTTTATTTTATTTGCGTAAATTAAAAGTCGGAAAAAGATTATATTATGAAGGTGAATGAAGATATTGACATTACAAATTTTACTGCACCAGATGCACATTTCGACAACTAATGTATCTTCAGTTATGCTTGAATCCAAACTATTTTAAAAGTCCAAAACCTAATACAAACGTTGAAGAGATGATAAAACCTAATGGGACCAAAAGTAAAGTCAAACCCGGACAAGGAATCAGAGTTACGCACGCGGAAGGTACATTAACTAATCTGAAATGATTTCGAATTTTTTTTTAACAAATTTAAATCAAACAAAATCCGTATTTCCATGCCAGTACCGACGTACTGGCTTCTGTGCGGGCGATACATAAAAGGAATAACAATGCACCAGCAGAGGTATCGACACAGTGGTAGTAATGAAATAAATGGGTACCAATTTTAATGCGCATATTGACATTAAATGTCTCAACAGTGATGCTCCAGGCCAAACTATTTCAAATTCCAAAACCTTAACAAACGTTGAAGAGCTGATAAAACCAAAAAGCACCAGAGGTAAAGCCAAACTTATTGATAAGTAAAACCTTGCAGAAATCTGGAAATTAATTAAGATGACCCAATCACATATCTTTCTATTTAAATATTTAGCTAGTGTTGAGGTCATTATATCGTAGCATTTCTCAATCTTAATATTTATTCTGTCCTCAGCTGAAGATCTCGTTAACTTTGATGTTGAAATTATTTTGCCAACATGTTCATATACTCATTGGGATAATTTAGAGGAAGGATGTAAAAAAAATTGTCACTACCAGGAAACAGAAAGTCAGAGAATTACGGTTACCTGCCCTCCTAACACTACCGGAAGGTATGTCAGGATTAAACGACGCGATACGTATCGCTTAGTCATTTGTGAAGTAGAAGTGTATGGAAATCCAGTAAACAGCCTCTATGAATCAGGTATAATAATTGACTTAGTTTATTGTTAATCCTTATTTTGATAAGTAGGTGGAAGAATCTCATCTACTTTAAGGAAGCACCTTTTAGGAGAATATCCAGTGACAAGTCTAAATAAAACGTATGAGTAAGGTGACACGAGATTATATAATTGTACAATTTTTAAACTTTTTAATCAAAAGCTGTTTTACTATGATGAAGGTAAATACAGAAAATTTAGACACATGAAATTTATTAACTGTTATTTTCATTCATTTATTACAAACAAGCTACATAGTCAGATCGTGCCAGACACATAGGGTAGTCAAAGTTATAGTCGTTAATATGTAATGTCCGTTTCAACAGAACATACCAACCAGCAACACCCGAATCCTCACGAAATATACCACGGTCGTCTCATCTAGCCATGGCGTTGTCAGTTTGTCTTCGACATACGCGTTTCAATATCCCTATGTTATCTTCTGCCTTTCTGTTATAAACAGAAAACTATCATATTCGTGATGCTTTTGTTTGTTGTATTGTTACTTACTTTAATCCATTTGATATTATAAATTGGTCAACGTTCCGGCTAGATCTTACCAAAAATAAAAAAGGCAATTCCTAAGTATTATATGATAATATCGTAACCAATGCAGACAAGATAGGATTGTCCTTTGGAGCTCGCTAATTATCTTGCATTAATTCATATATATCTTTTTGATTGCTTTACGTACATTGGCAAATATTTCATGAATGGTCAGGATGAGAACAAATTAACAATAAATGCAGTAGTTAGTTCTTGTAATAGGAGGTCGTAGACCGGATGATTGGAGGAAAATGTTGATTGCCACTGAAAAATGGTAGGTGACCGGAAAAGGACATACATTTAGCCTCGTAACAGGCAGGCCACAAATGAGTTGTTACAAGGGTTTTTCACGTGCAGAGATGGAGGCACTCTCTACACTATCGGATTAAACGTCTCATTCAGACCCGACGTAGCTGTGAATTTATACATCCAAAGCAGTCAAAATAACGCCCCAAGGATTTTACTGCCGATCGAAGAAGACCTAGAGTTGACCATATTTCTATTCCCCAGTCAACCATTGGGGTCAGTTCAAATACATATGTATCAAACAGGAAGGAGTACTTTAAGGAGGTGTAGGTATGGTTTAATGAAACAGCAACTCATAAACCCAACTACATCAAACACTAAAACATTAAAGTCAATATGAACATTTCGCTTCGTTTATCTTATGTTATGCTTTTACACCAATGTCTAATGTTAGTACATGCATAGAAGGAGATGCTTACCCACGCATCAGGTCTGTATCCTTTTAAAATGCGTGTTATTACCTCATTTTCCTTCTTGCCTTGAGTTGTATATTTTTAACTGATTTATGACATTTGAACATCGGTGAACTTCTGTTGGCTCTTAATAGTCAATGGACGAAGATAACATAATGACCGGAAGATACTTATCAATTATGGACTCTTGACGAGGTCAATACGTTATATTTGGACCTGTTGTGATTAGATTGGCCAACAACGAAGTCCGAGGTTCAATATAATCTAACAGTTCTATATTTAATTTATTGACTGCATTAAAGTCCTTAATTTATATATTTCATATATAAATAGTGTTAGTTTGAAAATGATATTGACTCGATGTTTCTATTTTTGGAAATGATATAGACTCGATGTTACTATTTAATGAAATGATATTGACTCGAAGTCAATATTTTTAGTAACATGGAGTCAATATCATTTTTCAATATGTCAAAATAGTGAAAAAAATACAAACTATATATTGGGAAACACGTGACCGAAAAAACAATGAGAAACAAGAAACATCAAACCATATGTAATGTATTTAAAGATGACACTATGGTTTAAAAAAGAAGGTATAACGATTTGAAATGTAGATTAAATTAAATATACTAGATAATGTGATGAGATAAAACCTATTTTTTATGTATTATAATTTGAGAAAATTCCTTTCATGATTCATCATAAGTGTAAATACATTCTTTTGGTCTCTTGTAGATAGTTGCCCCATTGGCAACAAAACTATATTTCCTTATTATTCTGTGGTGACGAAAATCTATATGTAATAACTGATTACACTTATAGAGTGGTCTGAAAAACAATATTGTTACAAACGTTTGGAAATATTATGTAAATATTTAATTTAATAATTAATTTATCAGTTTACATAATCGGTAACGTCTATCACTGTTCTTAAATAAATATAAAAATCATCAAGTCCAATAAAAGTTCGTTGTTACAAAGCATACTTTGAAAACTCATTAGAGAAATTCCTCCCTGGTCAAATCACCAAATACAGATATTGTCAAATGATTAATTCTTAGTTACAGGGTGGACAATGTGTCACAGTACTGAAAAAATCTGTACTGAATATAAACAAATAAGTTTCTATACAAATATAAATATAAAATTCGACAGTACTGAATTTACAAAAAGTACAATAGCACAATGTTATCAGGTAACAAATCAGTACTGATTTACAAGAGGTTAGAAAAGTACAAAACATTGTGAGTAAATTCTTGGTAGTTAAGTCTTTAAGAGAGTTTTTTCAGAAAAATCCAAATAAATGCAACAATATCAATTATTGCTTATTTGATTTTAATCGTTTAGTTCAAAAACTTCTCAAAGATACCTGGCTTATAATTAGGTTCACCAGACCCTCGTTACATCAATACAAGACTAGTCAATGGCGCTCGAATCATAATAGGTGAAATACCAAATAAAATAGGGAATAATGAAAATTAAAAACGGAAAATTTTAAACGGCAATCTATTTCTTGAGGTAGGAAACATGTGTTTCGAATACTTTAACATTTTATAAGACACTCGAAATAAAATTCAACAGTTCACTAATACTTCGTTTAAGCAAAAATGTAAACGAGAACACACATTGATATATATGCCAGAAGGTATTGATAACCCCTGCAGATTCCTCCTTTTTTTTGACTGTGAGACACTTATGATACATTTCTTCGTATATAGTTTAAAACAGAGTTTTTTTTTTCTATTTAAGGTTTGGGAATTACTGATATTATCTATGCATGTGGAAAAATCGGGTACGGATATATCGGTCCTGTTATAGGTACATCTGTAGCGCAGAGTAACATTCAATGTACAAGTACGTGCATCATGGATACTGCCTGTTCCGCTGCAAAGTATGACAAGAACACAAACGTCTGTGCACTGAAAGGAGAATGTTTAAATGGAACGCAGTTATCTTTGTACCCAGACAACGACAAACAAGTATTTCTTATTCAATAGGATTTGGGAGTGGAGACAATAATGGGTTTATTATTTAGGCGTTAATAAGAAAATACAGAATCAGCAAATAATGACAAGTCATATTAACATAAAACTTAAATCGCAACAATCTTTTACAGTACAACTTATAACAAACTTCTATACTTTCAGTGTTAACATAACTTTTCTGTAAATGCCAAAATATGTTTAGGTTATTGGACCTTAGTATCCAAAACCTAAAAAAGTCTTCGAATCTAAAAGTGAAGCTTTGGACACAAGACTCTAGGAGACATTTTGAAGTGATATGAAAGACAAATTACCTTACGTGCAATAGGAAAATCTTTTTGACATTGAGGTCATCTTACCTTAATGTAGATATCGATTACAAAGCTAAGTAGATAAATGATATGTACAAGTTTTGAATTTCAAAATCATATTTTTTTATTATATTTCTATTAATTATTCATATATACAAAATATCACTTGATGACTAGATCCGTGTTGAAGGCCGTACTTTGACCTATAATGGTTTACTTTTACAAATTGTGACTTGGATGGATAGTTGTCTCATTGGCACTCATACTTCATCTTCTTATATCTATATAGATAATGCTTTTTGGCAAAATCTGCTGTTTCAATCAGAAGCAATGATTAATTTACGCATGCTAACTTGTTATTTAGTATCCATAAATAATAGAAAATTAAAACGGATGTTTTCAATGTTTGTTTAATGCTTTTTTCAATTTTCAATTTAAATTACTTACTTCATAGTCAATATGAAACACTAAATAAAATTCAGATATAATTTAACATTGATTTTGGTAATTCGTTTACTATAAGCGTTTAATATTTGGGACATGGATGAGGAACGCAAGACATTTGCAATGCACCCAAGGATTGGACTCAATATTCCGCCCCACATATACTACATCGTTAGTATCTCTAAAGCCTTCCAGATTTCACCTCTAAACCATATATATTGCTAATTGCCTTGATAAGTACTTTTACGTTCATCTTATGTTTAGTTCACAGCCTCCATAATACAGTGATTTTTAAATTTGTAAAAAACTGTTTCGATCCGGACCCCTAAACCAAATAAATTTTCAATTGCAATGACAAGACCTTTCTATCACACTATATATTTTGTTCCGGGGTTGGATCTATAACCAACCACTTTATATCATAAATTGTTAAACATACAGAAAACAGTTGAGAACTCCACCAATACCAAATATATTGAACCAAGTCAGGAATAAGACAGTTGTTATCCATTCGTTTGATATGTTTGAGCTTTTGATTTTGCCATTTGATTATGACTTATATCTAGAAATTGACTATGAGGGTCGGTTGAAAACAAAACTTTACGACAAAAGAGATGATTCCAGCTTCCCACTTGTGGATTTGCATTTTTAAACCAAGAGTTCCAAATGATGAAGTTGAAATCATCACTTTGTAAATTTTACGGACGCCATCACGAGTTGGTTGACCGTTATGGAATATCCGTTTCACAGATGATATCAGATATTTTCCTCATGTCGTAACTACAATCCCGTTCCCTTTTCACGAATGTGACCTACCGAATTAGACTATTTACCCCTATTTGTGACATTTTTACCTATTGTTTTTGTTTGTTTTGTTCACACATCGTTGTCAAAATAATGGAATTTGATGCGACTGTCATACAAGTGAGAGGTTTAGCTAGCTTTAAAACCAGGTTCAATCCACCATTTTCTACATAAGGAAATGCCTGTACCAAGTCAGGAATATGACAGTTGTTATCCATTCGTTCGATGTGTTTGAGCTTTTGATTTTGCCATTTGATTAGGGACTTTCCTTTTTGAATTTTCCTCGGAGTTCAGTATTTTTGTGATTTTACTTTTTTGTTATTGCGGGACTTTTGGAATTCTAGTATGTGTCTGTTGTGCCTTTTTCTTTGCTTGTTTGATTACATTCATGTTATAGATGATAGGTAGACATATGTTTAGTCCTCTACAATAATTCAATCAATTTAAAATGACGTACACATATTGTGTATGAAGTCTGTATTTTAACTGTGTTTGTTATATGTTGTAATTTAAAAATTATGTTGAAGCCCTCTTTATGTTAAGACATCATTGTTGATTTTTTTTTTTTTTATCCCTTTCGAATAAAATTCATCATGTATTGTAAATAAAGATAAACAAAACATTTGTGATAATGAATAAGTACTTTCAATACGTCGATGTTTCCGTTTAAAAAAATTTCTCATTTGTGAATCTAAGCAAGACTTTAGAGACAATGATGATCACATGCCTTGTACAAGTTGTAAGTACCAGGTATCAGATTGTATATAATGATAGATAATATTTGTGTCACTTTTTGTTCATTTTTGCTTCAGAAGATATATGTCATGTGTTTCAAATTTCTTTCAGTTTGCATTCAACCATTGTAACCTCTCTATTTCAATGTCATCTAACATCAATGATTCAGTATATAAATCAGAATAAACTATAGTAAATTGTCAACGATTTAGTATATAAATCAGTATAGACTATAGTAAATTGTCAATGATT